>CAHIKZ030002213.1:237500-245000 GCA_903632075.3 Acanthosepion pharaonis
TAATTTTTTTTTATTTTTAAATTTTCTTAATTTTTTAAAAAAAAAAATTAATTTAAATTCTTAAATTTCTCATTTTTTTTTTTGTCTTTGGAAAATTCTTTTTTATTTTTTTTGAATTTTTTTATGATCTTTCAACTTTTTCTAAAAAAATACATTTAAAAAAAAAAATTTATTTAAATTTTAATAATATTTTTTTAATGTTGAATTTTTATTACAAATTAAAAATTTTTGAAATCTTTTAAAAAATAACTTGAAAAAATAAATAAAAAAATTTTTATTTTTTATGATAAATTTTTTTTTTTCCTCAAAAAATTTTTTTTTATTTCTTTCAAAATAAAAAATTTTTGCTTTTTAAGTTCAAATATAAAAAAATCTTAAAAGAATTTCTGTAAAAAATTTTTTTTTTTTTTTTTTTTTTCATTTTTTTTTACATAAATTTTTTTTATTTTTTTTCAATTTTTTTTTTTTTTTCTTTTTTTTTTTTTTTTTTTTTTTTTTTTTTTATTTTAATTAAATTTTTTTAATTTTTTTTTTTTTATTTTTTTTTTTTAAAATTTTTTTGATAAAAATGAAAAAAAAAGTTTTTTTTTTTTAAAAATGTTATTTTTTTTTTAAAATAAATGAAAAATATAATTAAAAAATCAAAAAAAATTTTTTTTTCTTGAAAATTTCAAGAAATCCAAAAATTTCTTTCTTTAAAACAAAAAAAATTTTTTTTTATTTTTTTAAAAAAAGAAAAAATTTTTTATCAACTCCTGATGAATTTTTTCTTATTTTTTATTTTTTAAAAAAAAAAAATTTTAGATTTAGAAATCCTTGCATTAAATAATTTATTCATTTATAATTTATATTTTTCTTATAATTTTTATATTTTTAAAATTAATTTAAAGAATTTATTTTTTTAAAAAGATTTTAAATTTTTTTTTAAATTTATTTTGAAATTCATCTTTTGGTTTTTTTCCAAAAAAATTTTTCTTTTCAATATATAAAAAAATGAAAAGAAAAAAAATTTATTTTAATTAAAGATAAAAAAAATATATATTTTATGAAATTATTAAAATTTTTTTTTAAAAAAAATTAGGAAAAATATAAAATTCAATTTTTTTTTTAAAAAAATTTTAAAAATTTTTCTTTCAAAAAAATTAATTTTTTAATTATTTTACTCTAATTTAAAAAAAAAAAAAAAATATTTTATTTTTGTTTTCATCAAAATAATATTTTAATTTTTTTTTTTTATTCAGTTTTTATAAAATTCAATTTTTTTAATAAAATTTATAAATAAAAATTTTATTTATTTAAATTTTTATTTATTTTTAAAATTTTTCAAAAACTATAAAAATTTTCATTTTATATTGTTTTTTTTTAAAAATCATATTAACAATCAAAAAAAAATATGAAAAAAATAAAAACAGAATTTAAAATAAAAAAAAAAATTTTATAAAAAAAGATTTAAAGAACGAAAATAAAATAAAAAAATTATATTTTATTATAATTTTTAATTTTTTTTTTTTTTTTTCCTTTTCAAATTAAATAACAAAAAAAATATTTTTTTTTTTATTTTTTTTTAAAAAAAAATTTTCTTTGATACAATTTTTATTTTTTTTCATTTCAAAAAAAAAAAAAATTTGAAGAAAAAACAAAAAAGAATCAAATTTACAAAAATTTTTTGATTAAAATTTAATGTTTTTAAAATATTCTTTTTTTTAGAAAAAAATAAAAAATAATTTGTTGAATTTAAAATATTTTTCGGAGAAAATAAGAACCTTAAAAAATAAATTTTCATTTAATTTTTTTTTAAAATTCTGAAAATAAAATTAACATTTAATTTTGAAAAATAATAAAGAAAATAATAAAAAAATAATCAGATATAAAAATTGCAAAATTGTTGAAAAATACATTGAAAGCAAAAAAGTTTATATTCAAAATTTATATTTTTTTTATTAAATTTAAATTGAATTTTTTTTTTTCACAAAAAAAAAAAACGTTTTTTAAAATTCAATCTTTCATGTAAAGTTGAAAATGAATTATTTTATCTTATAAATTCTGTTTAATATTTTTAATAATTTTTTTATTAATTTGATAATAACCTTAAAAAATTTGCCAATTAAAATAAATAAATTTTTAATTTTTTTTTTTTTATTTTCTCATTTCACATTTTAAAATGAAGTCTTCAAAAAATTTTTTCAAAGAATATATATTTAAATATTTAGAAAAAGAGTTTTTATTGATCCGACAAGGAAATATATAGTGAATATTAACAAATGAAATTTAATAAAATTATTTATATAGCATCTTCAATATATTTTTAACCAAGAATGAACAATGGCTTATTTTAAAAATCAAATAGGAATATAAAGTCATTTGAATATTCTTTAAATCATAAAATTATGAAAATGACAATTTGAAATTTTTTAAAACTTTAATAAAATCATTCCTAAATTTTCAAACATTAAAGAACAATGTTTTCAGGAGATTATCAAAAATTTTTTTAGATAACGAACTATAAGCTTTGTTAAACATTTCTGTCAATCAAATTTGTTATTTCTCTGTTCCTTATCTATATTATTGATCTTCCTGATGTCATAGGTTCCCAATTAGGCATCTATACGGACGACACTACTATTTACTCCTGCCTCAAAAACAAATCTAGTGTTGTTGACAAAACTAACCTGGTTTTTGTCTCGAAAAGGACCTCCAATCGGTTGTGAACTGGGGCAGGAATTGGCTGGTTAACTTTAATGCCTCAAAAACAAAACTGCTCTCTATTACTCACCACAGAGAACCATCCTGCCTCCCATTAGAATGTCTGACGCTCAACTCCACGAGAGCACCTCTTTGCGACTGCTCGGTCTCACATTGTCCGCTGACCTGAAATGGAACAAATACATTGAGTCAATAGCTTCGTCCACCGCAAGGAAAGTTGGCTCCCTGTGCCGCGCCAGGAAATTTTTTCTCGCCGGAGTCAATCTTTCAAATCTACAAATCAACCATTCGCCCTTGCATGGAGTATTGCTGCCATATATGGTCTGGTGCCCCTTCTGTTTGTCTCAAGGTTCTTGATAAAATCCAAAGACGGATATGCAATGTAATTGGCCCTGATCTGGCATCTCGTCTGCAGTCGCTCTCTCACAGACGTGCCGTCGCCTCCCTCTGTCTTTTTTACAAATACTTTCATGGTAACTGCTCCGATAAGCTGCTTTCGCTGGTTCCCAGACTTCATAAATTTAAGCGTTCAACTAGGCTGGCATCTCACTCTCACCCTTTCACTGTCGAAACTGTTAAATGTAGCCATCTCTTCTACTCCAATAGCTTTCATGTCTTGCACTTCTTGCCTGTGGAACTCCCTCCCCTTTTCCGGTTTCCCTGATATCTATAATCTATTCAAAGGTAATGTCAATCGACGTCTCCAGATGCCTTGATCTATCCCCTATCCTTCTCTTCATCCTTTCTTCTATCTCTCCTCTTTGCTCTCACCCCAACTCTCTGTAACCCCTTGTGTGCTGGTGGCTTCCTGCCTTGTTTGGAGTGATTTAAAAAAAAAAAAAAAAAAATTCAGTGACTTGTTAGTTTTTTGTAATAATAACATCAAAGTTTCTTCACCGGTGTGATTAATATATAAAATTTATTTGAGATGTCTATATGGATGAATAACAAAAAAATTTAATTTAAAATGTCTAATTTTTCATATGTGAATAAATAAAACGGTCTTTGATCATTCAAAAAGTTTCAGGTTAAATGTCTGGAATCTTTATTTTTATTATGAGTGGGTGCTAAAAAGTTCTTAAGGGGTTAAAAAAAATTTATAATGCATAGTCATTTTGTCAGATTTTTGTTTTTTTATTTAGTTGCCATTTCCTGTCTCATTTCTTTTTATTTTTTTTAATCACCCTCTTTATTTGTCCATTTTAATGAAAAAAAAAAATTAATTTTGTGATGGATATATGGAATTTGAAATTCCACTTTGAGAAAAATGATTGTCCTATTTTTTTGCTCTTTCAATGATTTGCTGAAATTTTCATTATGAACCAACCAAACAGATGTTCTATGAAGAGAGAGAAAAAATGTCTGAATAAACAGTTTCAACAAAACATCATTTTCTAAAGTTCTTTTTGTCATTATGTAAAGACTACCTGAATTTGCTACACTGGAGATAGAGAGATAGAGAGAGCTGACCAAGAGAGAAAAATTTGAATAATTCTGTTTATATTCATAATATTTCCATTTGTTTAAGTAATTCTGTTGAGCTTTAAGAAAATCTGATTAAAATAGATTTTTGACTACTGGAAGATAAAATTATTATCCCATTTTTTTTTGGCTTTTTTTGACTAGAGGCCATTATGATATGAAAATATCAGATGATAACAATGCATTATTATAAATGTTGAAAACATTTACAGTCTGAAATTTGAATTTTGCTTATTCAAAAAATAAAATTCTTGAATATGGATTTTACAATGTTAACCCTTAATATGATCATCTTTTAATCTTTTTAAAAAAAAAATTCTTCATTCATAATGCCATTTTTTTTATCATGAAATTTTTTCATGATGTTGAGATGTTTATTTCAAATTCCACTGGAAATTTAATCTTGACACTACAGAAGTTGCAATTGGCTCCAAAAAAAATTTTTATTATTTTCACATTTGTGTGGTGCATCATATGAAAGATTTGTTTTTGATGAAATTAATATAAACTGAAATTCATTTCAACCTCAAGGTCAGATAATGGTTAATTTTTTTGTAAGGGATTTATATATATTACAACTGATTGATAGTTCAATCCTCATTGGGTGAAAACAAATATTTATATAAAATATCAATATTTGTTTGAAATAAAAATATAATAAAATGAAATTCAAATGTTTTAATTTAATTTTTTGCCAGAAAAATATTTTTTTTGATACATTAGATAAAAGCTGTTATAATAGAAATAATTTGCATTTTATAATAAAATATAATTTTTTTTTTTGTTCTGATATTAAAAAATATGATTTTTCTTTGCATATATACAGCAATTAAATTATGTTTATAATATAAAAAAAAATTATCAACTGAAACCAATTTATTAAGATAGTCTATTTTCATCACTTGTTTGTTATTTTTGCATTGACTTTGGACACCCAAAATATTTTTTTTATATCTATCTTGTTTATTATTTTAAGTTGTCTGGTTTTCATTGAAGTTTCAAAATACTTCCAGTGTTTTAAAAAAATTTTTTGGATGATTTGAACACTCTCTGAAAATTCCCAGCTATCTCATGTTGAATCATCTTCCTCTTCAAAGTTACAATTTTCATCTGTTTCAACATAAAATTTTATATATGAAAATAATGCAAAAATTCAATTTAATTTTTTACTACAATGATTTTGTCAAAGCAAAGCATTTCTTTAAATAATATGGAACAATTTATACTGATAAATTTGCATTTTATGATTTTATATTCTCAAACCTTTCATTGGCCCAATAGTTTTAAATGGCCTTATTTTTTTTCATTTTAAAGCTGCTTAATGTAGTGTATATTTTTTTTTACACAGAAGCTACTGAAATGTAACCCTTTTTAAATATATTAATAAAAGCATGTTTACTTAAACAATCTTAAATAAATAAATTGTAGATCATAAAGAAAAACAACCATGTTGAACCTACAATAAAATTTACATATGAAATTCTTGATTTTAATTCTTTACCTTTCTTAAATATTATGTTGGCACCACAACATAATTAAAACTTATTTAAAAAAAAAAATAAAGAAAATAAAGATGATTAAATAAATTTTCTAACTTTAAAAAAATATATATATATATATATATATATATATATATATATATATAAAATGTATATATAAATACAAAAAATTTTCAAAATAAAAAAAGTTTACTTAAAATTTTGCTGTAATTACAAAAAAGAATTCTTCAGAAGATTTTTTCCCCTCCACGATCCAACTATTCTTATAAAAAAAAACAGCAGTTTCATGGCACAGGTTGAGAAAGAAAAATATTCCCAAACCCCAAAATTAAGCTCTTCTCTCTATCTACATCAGTGTCGGAGATCATAGTTCATAGTCTATTTATAGCTTGAATGGAAAATCTTAAATAATAATATTATTTTTATGTTTTGTCTTTTGTTTTTTAAAAATAGAAAATACATTTTTGTAATTACTCAAAATCTGATAAAAATAAATAATCCAAAAAAAAAAAAGAAAAATATTTTTGACAGTCTTTTTGAAATATATATAAATAAATCATTTAAAAATTTTTCATATGTAATATTAAATTCAATTGAAAGAAACAAATATCAAAAAAAATATATATGAGATAGTAATAATTTTATTCATACTACAGAAATTCTAAGATGTTTTTCTAAAAGTAAAAACAGACAGAAAATCTAAAAATTATATATAAAAATAATATAAATATTTTAAATATATAAAATCAATCTTGAATTCAAAAAATGAAATTTTAATTTTATATATTCTCTAATATATTGATATATTAAATCTCTTTAATAGATATATATCTATCTCTTATATATAATATTTCTTCATAATATATATATATATAAATATAATTTAATTATATCTTAAATATTTCAAGCTCTTCCTCTTTTCTTAAAGATTTCATCTTCTTTCAGTTATATCTATCTTTTTTTTAAATTTATTTCTATATATTTATATATATATATAGTAAATTTGATTTAATCCAGATTTCCCTCAATTAAATTAAATTTTTTTATTTTTCTCTTTTATTCTCTTTGATATATATTTTCTTTTGTATTTTTTTTCTGATTCTATTTATTTTCTCTTTAAATAACTTTTTTTCTAAAATCTATTTTTCGAAAAAAAAAAAATTTTTATAAAATAATCTTAAAATTTTATCTCTTTTATCTATAGAACTTATCTCTGTCATATTCTTCCTCGTTAATGTACATGCTTCTTTCTTCCTCTCTTATACCTCTCTTTTCTAATTCTCTCTTTCTCTTTATATAAATTCTGATTTCTCTCTTCATCACATTCTATTTTATCTAATTTCTCTTATATATCTCTTTCCTCTGTTTATCTCTCCTCTCTGAATCTCTCTTTAATCTCTCTCTCTCTTCTCTCTCTCCTTCTCTCTCTTTCTCTCTAAATTCTTTTCTCTCTCTCTCTCTCTTTCTCTCTCTTCTCTCTTCTATCTCTCTATCTCTCTCTCTCTATCTCTCTCTCTCGTTCTCTCTCTCTCTATCTCTCTCTCTCTTCTCTTCCTCATAATCTCTCTCTCTCTATCTAAATATATCTCTCTATATAATATTTGATATCTCTCTATCTATATCTTCTCTTCTCTCTGGTTCTTCTGAAAAAAAATTTCATCTCTCAAAAATTCTCTCTCTATAAATATCTCTCAATCTATCTATCTCTCTCTCTCTCTTTCTCTCTTCTCTCTCTCTCTCTCTCTCTCTATCTCTCTCTCTCTCTCTCTCTCTCTCTCTCCTCTCTCTCTCTCTCTCTCTCTCTCTCCCTCTCTCT
>CAHIKZ030002213.1:250000-304568 GCA_903632075.3 Acanthosepion pharaonis
TGTGTAGAAGTAGTAGTCAACTGCTAGAAGTGAGTCAAGTGAATTCCACAATGAATCTCCAACTGCAGGATATTTACCAACCAACCGACACGGTCAGATGTGGCACAAGGCCGAATTTAATGTGGGGCCCATAGGCTCGGGAAAAAATTCCCCATAGACTCCATATAAAACTGAGTTGGTTAGCTGTTTTCCGAGACAAGACTCTGCCCTTTGACATAGTCTTGTCTGGGGATCCTCTCTGCCCGGAGGCAGAGAGTTTGACCAGTATAGCTAGAGACAAATCTCTAACTGCAGACCAAAATACAGTATTATTATGTGAATGGAGACATATCCACTATCATCCATAGGTATGCTACAGCAAAATGAAATATAGTGTTAAAATGTGGAGAAAAGTAAAATCACAATATCATACAATGAAAACCACCACAGAAGAAATGCCCTGGTCTCAAACACTTTGAATCAACCCTGACTGCCCTAAACTTAAGACCCCTGCTGAAATAGAATATATACCAATATACATCTAATCATTAGAAAGTCTCTCCAAACATCTTCTTGTCGCTCACTTAGCATGATCATTACACCCTGCCAATACCTCAAATAATGGACTACTCCATTTTGATCCAAGTAGAATGACAGAAAAGACAAATCATATCTGCTACTTGGTTTCAGAAAATGAAATAAAGATAGAAGTGTTTAATAATCTTTGACAATATAATTAATGATTCTGTTTTGATTGCATTAAAGATGAGACCTATCAAAGACACTACTTGGTTTCAGTGAGAAAATGAAAGAAGAGAAGATAAAAAGGTTTAATGTCTGTCAGTGAAATGGAAAAAGTTGTTAATTTCAAATCTTTTCATTTGTACTCCCTCTTATTAATAAAGAGCAGCATTTGTATTTATGATTGTTATTGCAATTTTGTTAAAGTTGTTCAGCTCAAATATTTAATAACACAATAGGGGAATTTCTATGGATATTTTATTGTTGTAGAACTTGCTATGAGCTTATTCAATCATTAACTGAAGAATGAATTTATTGAAAAAAAAGTTTGAACAAAGTAACTATAAACAAAATGTTTTTTTTGTTATCCTCTGCCAGTCACAATGATGGAGAAAGCATTTCCTTACACCATCGCCAGTGAGACATGATGCAAGAGCCAATCTGTTTGACAAAGCTTGTCCCTTAATCATGACGCCATCCTGCCAATCCTCTGAAAAATTGGAATAGGGAAGCCATGAAATTTTCCTGTTTATTCTGGATAAACAATGAACATATTAATGAGGAAATTAAACTATTAAAAAAACTAAGGAGTAATAAAGCATCACTTTAAGGCTGAATTTTTGAAAATAGCTTACTTTCTTACAAGTTTCTCTATTTTATAAAAGAAGTTGAGAATTCGAAATGCTTCCCCAAAAGTGAGGTTTATAATTCATTATGGAAATAGAAAGGTATCCCTCAAGACTTGGACACATACAGAGGTACCTCAGTTGGATTCCTTATAGTTAAAGTATTAATGAACAATATATTAATCTCTCTCATATCAAAAAAATATCAGGATTAAAAATAAGTGAAGAAAGCAATTTTTAAAGAATTGATGCAGGCACAAAATTGAGCAAATATGAAGCTTTTGAGAAAATAATCCGAGTGAAGATGATGTGATTTACTTTAAAAAAAAAAAAAAAAAAAGGCGGGGGGATAGAAACTTGCTTAGCTGTGATATTCTTTGTGGCTGAGTGGTAAAGCCCACTGGATCAAATGGTGATTTGATCTCTGCTGGAAATGCATTTTCTTTGGTAAGATTTCTTGAATATGCAGACTGATAGACATAACATGCAGTGTTATGCATAAATTAAATTGGAAGCGTCTATTTCAAATACGAGTTATCTGCTATAATAACGTTTGTAGTGCTTGTCTGTATGGGGAGAAAGGTGTGTATGCAGATTAGCATTAATAAGCCTAAATACCTCCCCCCTCACTCTAAATCACTACTTAATCCTGCCATGTCTCTCACTTCTCTGTCCAATCAAGCAAACGGATGTAATAATAAAATCTAGATATAACCTGAATAATACAAGTCTCATTTTGAAAGTCAAATCATTCACCTCATATCATGTCTGTTCTTATTTTTACTCTTAAAAATAAAATCTCTTTGCTTGCTTTTTTAGGGAGTCTAAAAGTGTTTTTTTGTTAGTATTCCTCTTCTCCACTAATTTTTAATGGTGACAATTTATTATTGTTACTAAGTTGTATCCTTATTTAAAGATGGAGGTTTGGATACATGATGACATTGTTTTATTGTGCTTTTCTGCTTGTGTCACTTTGTCTGATGTATATCAATGCACTGGTTGGTATTTAAATTGTTGCAGAAGAAGAAAAACAAGTTCTTATTGGCTAGCCTTTTGGATTTTTTTTTTTTATCTATCACCATCTAATCACTTGAAACTGAAAGCTTTTATTTTTTTTCATTGTACTAGCAGCCGATGACAGACATAATAGATGCCTTTTTACTCATTATTTTTATTTATTTATTTTTTAAAATTTTTTGGTTGTTCATTTCCTTTTTGGTTTTTATTAAAATAAAAATGACATTTTATTTACATACGGTTCTCTCTCTCTCTTTCTGTCGCTCCATCTTACACCCAATATAAAATAGAGAAAGGCATGGTGAAAAGTTTGTGGTCCAACTTATTTGCTAAAAAAAAAATCTAACCAAATGTTTGATTTTATCTTAAACATTGGTTTGACTGAGATATTTTCAGCACCCCCATGTGTGCGTGAGAGAGAAATAAGTCTGCTTATTGCGATTTACTTTGAGACTAGTTAACAATAACCGGTTGATTAAGTAAATGATAAATGTTGAATTGGAGCAATCAACAGTCAATGTTATTGTGTTAAATTCATTGTTTTCAACATTAACCACTCCCAGCTCCCCCCAAAAATCAAACCCTGGAGCTTATTTTCATAATAAGCTTAAAATATTTTTTAATATGGATTATTAAAAAAGTTTTCCTGCGTGCATGTGATGTAACAGAAATAATTGCACAATTGCTACTTGATGCCTCATACTCCAGGAGTATAGGGACTTCGAAAGCAAAAATTTTGTTGATCTCCAGTTTGATCGAACCAGGAAAGAATATCACAATTTAGAATTCTTTTCTTACAAAAGACAATCGCAGGTTTTTGTTGCTTGGCAGCAACAGTGGAGATGAATTTGATTCTAATCACCTGTAATAAAATCAATATTTAAACCAGCCAATATTCAGTGTGAAAGGAAAAGTGGACAGACAATTGGAGATTTTAGAAGTTGTGTTCCTTGCCAAGGGAATTCTCTTTGGGGGTTTTTTTTTTTTTTTTTTTTTTTTTGGTAGAGGTTGGGGGGGTATTTTTGTTTTGTTTTTGTTATTTTTTGTTGTTTGTCGTTGTTGTTTGTCGTTGTTTGTCGTTGTTGTTTGTCGTTGTTGTTTGTTGTTGTTTTTTTTTCTTTGTTGTTGTTTTTTGTATTTTTAAATCAATTCACCCAAAACAAGGCGATAATGCCACTAAGACGCGAGGGAATGCTGGGAGTGAAAGAGAATGAAAAGAAAGTAACTTGAAACCAATCCCAAACAGGTGAACTGGTCAATAAAAAAACATTGATGTGCCTTTCTGTAAGTTTATACGAAAGCTGTTTGTTTTTTGTTTTAACTCTGGGATTTTTTCTGAGACTTATGTAGATGATGTATTGTAGACTGTTTTAATAAGCAACTCTACTACTTAACTACAAAAAAATGTAGTGAAATAAAACCTGTTATTCTATACTATTAAGAATTCTCCCAATTCTACTAGTCATTTTTTTATGTAGACCCAGGCATATTTAAGCAACTTGATTACTGGTCAAAATCCTAAGTTTCTCATAAAAAATATCACGCATTGACCTAATTTTTTTTTTTTTTTTTTTTTTTTTTTTTTTTTTTTTCTGCAAGATTTTGTCATATCTTCAAAAGTTTGTGAGTTTTCATGCTCTGTTTTTTCCTAAAGTGTTCTTTATCCTTGAGCTCGGAATCCTAATTCATAATCTCTGTAAACCATTCCTAACACCTGCTTGCACTTACTGAGGTGGGCAGCAATGATGCAGTAATCAGATACCCAATTTACCTTTTCACAAAATAAATATGAAGAGTAAACAATGTCAAGTGTGCATTTTATATTCAGCTGTGATTTTCGTGAATATTATTTTTAAATTTATCAAATTTTGGCAAACAGTTATTAGAAGGTATGCTCATGCAAAAGCTTAAACTTTTGACATTTCTAAGATTTCTCTAACATTGCCTAAAATATTCTGGGAACTTTTGTGTTAACTAAAAAGTTAACACAACTTGAACAAAATAGCATGACCTTGTGCCATTAGCCTTCTTTAATTCCCTTTATACATACTGAAAAGTAGATGTTAAGGGAAATTTCTTTTTCTTCATTTAATTTACTTTTTCTTTCTCTTTTTGTCTTCCTCTCCTCCATTTCTTTTTTCCTCCTCCTCCCCACCTGCCTGTCTCTTTGCCTTTTCAATGGTCAAATTCCTGAAACAATTTCTTGCTCTAACTACAGAGCTAAACCTCACATTTTTGCAGCAAGCAAGTAAACAAATTGTACAAAGACAAAAAATGTGTATAATTCATCTTAAAGATGGCGACCAGTATACGTCATTCTTTTTTTTTATTGTCTTGACATTTTATCTGCCACATAATCGTAAGTCTATAGATTACTAAGACATGTCTTGGTTGGGTTGGATGGTTTGCCTTGATGACATTCTACGAGAAATGTTATTCTTGTCATAACATATCATATCAAAGAAATAAGCTGAACTGGTATTCATCTATTTAACAAAGATAGCTACACTTAGAAACATATTGATACAATGTATTGAATTCTTTTGAAAAATAATGGGGTTTTTGCAGCAGTTGTTTGTGCTATTGGTTTCAATTTTGTTTTATGACCTTGCAGTTGGTTATTGAAACCAAAAAAATAGTATCTGTGAACTGTGTTGAAATTTAGACAGGTTGTTTGTTTCCACTTTCTTAGGAAAGGCATTAATCCATTTTTTTTTTTTTTTTTTCCTAAGCTGTGGGTGAAATAGCAGGGTAGATTGAACCTTGTTGCAGAGGTGGAAATGGGTAAACTGGAAAAAAAAAAAACCTTGATGTTACTATTGTGGAGGTTAATTCCTTCTTCACTTCAGTAAATGTAAATCCAAGCATCAAACAAGAGGACATTGAGTAGGAGTAAATAAATGTATAATTTATTTATATAGAAAAACTGATAACTTCTATCTGTTGTAAAATTAGAAGTGAAATGGACATTGGTGGTGTCCGTTGTCATCATCTCTTAGCGTGTTGGTATCGTTGTGTGGTCCAAATGTAGATGTTAGACAAACCTCCACAAACTAAAGTTAAAGAAGTTACAAGGCAAGGATAACGAGAAGATTAAATAAAATATGCCAACATTTATTATTAGCAGAAAAAAGAAAAATACAATTGAAGAATCCAGATATTTCAAATACCCTGTGTGGTCATTAACTGTTGGTCTTAGATGCATCGACAGTTGATAATGACCAGAGCAACTTGAGTGTTGCCGGAGGTTGATAGATGATTGGTACTAGGTGGCAGTCATAGCCCAGGGAAGCTGGTTGTTGGTAGAAGATGAAGAAAGAACTGCTTGGGAGGTGTTGAAGGTCAAAAGGCAGTTAGTGAAGCTCAATAGACAGTCAGCATGTTGAGCTAGTACAAGCAGGTGGTCTTAGCCGAGGGTAGGCAGTTGAAACCACTTCAATCCGTGAGATGATGAGCAGCAGGGAGTGAAACCTGAATCGCTGTGTGGATAGATAGAAGACTTGGTCAGCAGGAATCAGTTGATATTTAGTGGTCGTTGCTGGTCCAGATACTACCCAATCATCCTGGCTGACACCCCCTCCCTCCCCCCAAGTGGGTATCTACCTGTAGCCTCCCCACTGAGGCAGGATGTGACACAAGATCAGGGTTTAACATGGGGAATGCAAGTGGGAAAACTCTGGTTACTAGAGGTGGGGAGATGGGGGGTGTCAAAAGTTACTATACAATCCCTCCTCACACACATACTGAGTGTCTTGGCCTCAATTCAGCATACTGTTTTTATGGCATAGGAGTATTACAACAGTGCAGGGTTTTGACGCTACTTCCAGTTATAAATGAGTCGTAAAAATAATTTTAGGTTATGAAGTATGATGTACCATATTTGACGGCATATAAGACACACAGGTGTATAATGTAAATACCAATTTCAGCAGGGAAAATCAAGAAAAAATTAGTAAAATTATTAGTAAATGGTACAGCCTTATATGCCATCAAATACGGTAATTGATCATAATAAAACTACAAACAGGAAAGAAATAATGTTTGCAAAACAATGTACCGAAATAATCAACTTGACCAAACTGTTCAAGGTTAAATTGAAAGTCCATTTGCTGAAACAAAAATAAGAGTAGCATGTCACTATGATAATATCAAATGCCGATCTGAGTCAGGTTTGTTTGAATTTGAGTATATATAATTCTTAGTTGGCTTGAAATTAAGGTTTTGGTTTTTGAGTGGGAGTGGCTCTGACTGGTCATAATATATTACTAATTTTGTTTTGGTTAAAGCAGATGTATATGTGGAGCTGATAGACAGAAGACATATTTATGCAGTCTTTGTCATCAAACGGTCAACATCCTGTTTGGGTAGAAAATGTAATATGCATGACATCCATTTTGATAGGGGAAACAAGTCTCTGAGAAGGAAAACTGAATGTAAAACCAACCTGAATATGATGGACTCTCAGGTTATTTTTGCCCTGGATGCATTTATTGTTGTGACTACAATGGATTATGACAGGGGATTAGGCTTTATTCTATCATGACATGCTTAGTGTGTGAGAATTTTTTTCACTTCATAGTGTACTAAGAGAATACTAAACAATTGTAGCTAAGAATTAAAAAAAAATCACAATGAATAAAGTAATTTCAATTTTTATTATAATATATATATATATATATATATATATATATATATAATGTACATGGTGCAATGAGTAGATTGTTGCTATTATTTTTATATTTTTAATATCATCCATGCATGTTGTTTGTTTTTGATTTTGTTGATTGCACAGTATATGTAGGGTCAACTCTCCAAGTGGTGAACAAAAAAATTTGGAGAGTTGAGTTAAAGGGTAATAACTGAGACATCTGGAAGAGGCATGGCACATGGAACTAGAACAGTCTACCCTAGTGAACAAAATAGAGCTAAGTTCGAAATTTCAATCACCTGAAGAAGGCTGGAGTGTACAACGGCTGAAACATCATGAATATAGCAACAAAGATGAGGACGACAACGTAAATACCTATTATTTAATATCACTAATCATAAATTTCTCATGACCTGGCAGCATCTGCTCTGCAGTTGGAGACCACTCTCCTATTCAGTTTTCATATTTTATTTGACTGCTTTTTAATCATTACAAAATACTCTTCACTGCTCTGTGCAAAGCACTTTAGTCTACTCCCTATTTTCTTTTCATTTTTCTTTTAGTACCACAGAACATTACATCATCCTGTGAAATCCCATGTTGCAATAATTACTATCTTTTTAATTTTTTTTTTTATTCTGCTTTCCAACAAATAGATTCTCATAAAATTGCTCCTTACTTCTTCATATTTCAGTCAGCATAACCACAAAGATGACATGTGTTTCTTTCATTACTTGTAAGTAAAATGTGTTCTATTTGGAGGTGCTCCAGAGTACATCAGTCAATATCTTGTGCTTGGCCTTGGGTTTTCACATATATCCAAATTTTTGTCGCTTATAGTTCTTTGTTCTTCGTCTGGAAGGGAGCTGAATTTATGGTAGCATGAAGTTGGAATTATTTGTTGATGGAATTGTATAATTATAGTGGATGCAGTTAGCCAGTTGTAATGGGAGAGGTTAAAAACTTTCAAAATAAATTAATTCAACATGTGGAAAGATATATATATATATATATATATATATATATATGATTTCACCTTGTTTTAACGTTCTTGGTTCTTTCTTTTTTTCCCTATTTTTCTTCGGGTACCAATTTGCCCTACTGCAAGTTGAGCTATCCAAGGTTTTTTTCAAACGAGTACCACTAATATATATATATATATATAAAAATTTAAACATCTGAAACTTCACCCTCAAAAAATGAAATATCATCAGGAGTTTCCATTCTTTTTTGAGGGTGAAACTTAAGTCACCTACTTTCTTCTTTTCCTCTTTTCTTTTCTTTTCCCCCTTTTAATTGTAAAAGTTATCATAGTTAACAAGTATAATTGTGTTTTGTTAATATAATACAAAGTATGATGAGTAAATTGTGTACCATTTTCATATTTTTAATTTCACACATGAACATTGTTTTTGATTTTGTCAAATAAACAGTATAGTAGGGTCAGTTGGGCACTGTGAGAAAAAGAGCACCATGACAGAATTCTCTCAACCAGAAATTTGGAAACGACATGATCTACTTCTTGGTTTCCATACCTGGAGCTCCAACATTTCAGTGTTTGGGTGTCAATCTGAGGACAGTGTGCAGAAGATTCAGAAAGAGTTGGATGATATTTCCAGTCAACATCCTGATGTTTGGAGTGATCACTGGTGATCATGATGTTATGCCTCCATTCATCTTTCCACAGGGCCCCAGACTCAATACAGAGGCCTACATCAAGTGCCTTGAGGAAGTAGTGCTGCCCTGGGTTGAGAAGGTGGCTGCTGGAAGATCCTTTGTCTGGCAACAGGACTCTGCAATATGCCATACAGGCAGAGCCCAGTCATGTCTGTCAGACAATTTCTGCAACCACATCACCCCTTACATCTGGCCACCTAACTCCTCAGACTAAAACCCCCTTGATTATTATGTGTGGAGACATATTGAGCATACCAAAAAATGTAACACCAAAGATGATTGAAGGCAAGGATTATGGCAGCATTAACAAACTTAAAGAAGGAGACCATCCAGAAGTGATGCAGGAGATTCTGAAACTGACTGGAGGCTGTGGTTGAAGCCAATTTTGTTTATTTTGTTTATTATTCTTTAGTATTTCCAGATATTTTTGTGTAATTTTGGTAAATATATCTGCTAAAATGAGATTTCAATGTTATTTTCATTTTTGCATAATTTAGACAATTTATCCATCGCCTTATATATATATATATATATATATATATATATATATATATGGCTTAAAATAGGTGAAAAATTTATATTTACATATATGCAAATAGCTAAAAAAAATCAGACAAAAATAGGATTAGCATGTGAGTTTGGTGAAAGCTCATTTGTCTGTGGGAGTATCACCCAAAGGAGAATTGGACAATGTCCTGTGCACCTACTGCATCCTATGGTTGAGAGAGAAAAAGTTGCTTCTGCTCTATTCCTTTTATAGTTCAAGATAGAATACCACCTCCTGGAAGACAATGTAGTATATTCCCATATAATATAGTTGAATTAGTTGAAAGAACTGGACCAGGACTGTTAACACTTGTGATGGAAAAACGTTGAAATTTTTCAAAATAAGTGCATTGAACACTTAAAGGATTTTATGTATATTTTTCTTTTTTTTTTTCTTTTTCTTTCTCACTTTCTTTCCTTTTTTTTCTTTTCCTCTCTCGCTTTTCCTCTCTTCCTCCCTCTCGCTTTTCCTCGCTTTTCCTCTCTTCCGCGCTTTTCCGCTCTTCTGTGCTCTTCCTCTCCTCTCCTTCCCTCTCTCTCTCCCTCTCTCCCTCCCTCCCTCTCTCTCAGTTCACCAATGTACTGAACTTTTTTATTTCTTTCTTTTTGGGTCAAATTCTAGTTTTGCCATACATTTCCTTTTTTTTGCTAATCATACTTTTACATTCAACAAATTCTTGGGGTATTGGTACATCAAAAGTATAATACAGTACTTGCATAGGATCTTCCTTTCTTTAGCAAAACTTTCTTTAAGTGCTTTCGATGCCTTTTTGCATCCTTAAATTTTTCCATTTACCATATATATCATTTTTCAAATTTGTGACCTTATGCCATCTTCCCAAATTTGTTTTTTCATTTTCATATACTCCAAAAAACACTTTTTCACCAATTTTGAAAAATTTTGTATCCTTTTTATTATTCATTCTTATTCTTTTTTTTTTGTCCTGGTATCAACTTGTTGAACTCTGATTTAATTTTTCTTGTGAACATCAATTCTGCCAGTGACATACCTGTTGGTGTATTACAATTTGGTGTTATCCGGTATCTCCTCAAGAATTTTTGAAGTACTTCTTCACTCACATTTTCATTACTTGCTTTTTTCAAAGCTCTCTTTAAAGTACCCACAAACTGCTTGACTATGGATGATATGGTGGAATAGTAATATGTTCAATCAAGAACATTTTACAAAATTCTTTAAATTCGTAAAGTAAATTGTGTACTGTTATCTGAGACAATGGCATCCAGAATGCTATATCTTGCAAATAGTTTGTGGAAAAAAAAAAATTCACTGTAAACATAGAAGTTGATTTTTTGGCACTTACAAATTTTGAATCCCTTAGTAAAGTTATTCACTACCACAAGATAAAGTGATCTGTTTATTGAACCTATGGAATCTATATGCAGTCATGACCATGGAATATCTTTGGCCAAGGTTGTAATTTTGTGGTTGGTGATTTTGCTGCCAGAGCAAAACCTCTGCAAGTTTTTACTAATTTTTCAATGTCTTGATCCATTTTGATCCAGTACACATAGCTTCTCATAAGAGATTTCATCCTTGAAATTCCCGGATGTCCACTATGAAATTCATTTAATATCCACTTCTGTAATATGATAGATATTACTACTCTTTGTGCAAACATCAGTACCCTATCACATAGTAAGTGTTCAAGTCTGGATTATGTTCTAAAAATCATCTGTCTGTCTATCTTTCTTACTTCCTTTTAGTTGTTTGTTTGTTTTTGTTTTTTGTTTAAAATATTTTTTATTTTTTTTTATTTTCAAAATAAACCTGTCTTGTTCTGCTTTTAATTTTATTTCTTCCAGGTTAACTGGTAGTTCACCTACTACATTGCATAATATATTTTTAATTTCTATTTCACTTTTTAATGTTGCAATAAGTCTCCTCAAATGGTTCAGTATTTTTTGGTATCAATCTTGATAAACCATCAGCATGTCCTAATTTTTTTTGGGATGGTTGCTATTCTATCCTGAAATCATAATTTAATAAGATGGTACCCCAGCATTGTAATCTATTCACTGTAAGTGTAGAAATTCCCTTTTTTTTTTTTTCTTTTTTTTTTTTTTTTTTTTTTTAAAAATCATAAATTGATAAGAGGTCAGTGGTTCGTCTGTAAACAAAAACTCCTTCCATGTTAAAATTTGAAATTTTTTTTTCACTCCAAATATTATTCCTAATGCCTCTTTTTGATCTGGCTGTAGTTTTTTTCCTGCCAGTAGTAGTGAATGCAAAGTATGTATGACAGTTTTCACATTACTGTCAAACGAGCAAGTCTTGACCGGCTGATCGGTTGAACTCTCTTGTGAGCAGGAGGAACCTGAACTAGGCTAAACCAAGGGCAGATTTCTTCGGGAGGTAAACCAACCCTGAACCCATTTTTTGGGGCGAGCCCTTTTTGGAGAGATCCCACGTTAAAAAGGCCTTGTGCCACATGACGCCCTCGTTTTGACTGAATATTGTCATATTTATGTAGAATCACTGCTCCTATACCATAGCCACTAGCATCTGAAACCAATATGATTTCTGTTTTTGGATTGTAATGCACTAATAAGTCTGACATTAGTATTTTCTTGATTTCTTTAAATACTTCTGATACTTATAATTTCAGTTCCACTTTACACATTTTTAAGCAAATTGGTCAGTGGAGCTCTCAAATTCTGCATATTAGATATCTAGATTTGATAATAGTTTGCTAGTCTCAGAAATGCTTGTAACCTAGTAATGTTTGTTGGAGGAGGCATATTCTTAATTGCACTTGTCCTCGGTGGGTCTGGCTGATGACCATTGTTGTCCTAGGTACTTGATTTTAGGCAAAAACAATTTTTCTTTTCCTCATGGAGTTTGAGCCTGTATTTTCATATTTTTTTCAAAAACTCTTTTCACATGCCCAATATTTTTTTTGTTCCTTAGATACACTTTTAATTAATGTCATCCAGATAAGCAACTGTGAAATCACAATCTGTGAGCATAGTATCCATACCTTGTTGAAATATAGCTGGGGTTACTTTTATTTCAAAATGAAGTCAGTTGAACTTGTACAATCCCTTGTGCATATTTATAGTTGTTAACTCTGAACATTCTTCTTCAACCTGTATTTGAAAATACACTTCAGAAAGATACAGTTTCAAAAAAACTTTCCCACCATTTAAATTTAAGATTTACTCTGGAGTTGGTAATGGGTAGTTATGGGGTTCTAAACATTTTTTTAACTCTGTTGAAAAATCAGCACAATTTTTTTTTTTTTTTCTTTATATACACTGCTGGTGCTGCCCATTTTTGAATGGGAAATCATTTCAATTTCACCTATTTTTTTCAAGTTTGTCTAATTCTTTGTTGACCTGATCCAGTGGTACACTGTTTTGGTTTAAACACTGGCATTGACCCTTTTTCCACATGAAATTTCACTCAGACTTTGGACACTGACCCAACTCATCCAGCAGAATATTTGGAAAACATTTTTTAATTCTTTCTCTAAATTTTTGCTTTATTTTTTTTTTAAACTGCTAGCTTGTCCACTTACATTTACATTTTTGCAATAAATATTTATATGTAAATCTCACAACTCAAATAATTCTATTCACTTAGTATCAAATAATTTTGTACTAATTTTTAATACATAAGCCTTAGCTTTTACATACTTATGGAATGAGATGTTACAAGTCGTTTTACCAATAAAAAATAATTTCTCACTTGACACGCCACATGCTATCTTTGAAGTTCTTTTTAATATAGTTTTTTCTGTTAGCTTTCCATGTGGCTTCATTGATTCTGATATCACTGCCAGTGTGTAGTTGCATTTTTACATCCACATTATTAAATTTTCCCTGGTTTTCTGCAATTATTTTTTATGTTGCAACACTATGTATGGAATTTTTCCTGTGGGAACTTTTTCCTTGCTCTAGTTTTACAGTGTGACTTTTTATGTCCTACTTTTCCACACTTGTAGCACTTAAATTTTCAAAGGGACAGTCAACTTCAAGATGTAACCTTCCAAATCTGAAACATGGATTAATTTTTCCACAGTTTAGCTTGTGTGTGTATATATATATATATATATATATATATATATATATATATATATATGTGTGTGTGTGCTCATTCTTCAGTTTTTCATATTGCATCTCAGTTTTAGAATTCTCTAACATTTTTTCCAACATTTAACCTTTGAATGAAAATTAACCATTTAAACATATCCAGAGAGTCAGTTTGTTTAATTTGAATCTTTCACACTCCTTGTTAATGATTCCAGCATATGTAACTAAATCTTTGTCATTTTTTTTTTTTTTTTTTTGTCATATTCATACATTTTCAATGATAAGTCAATAATGAATTTTCCTTGCAAAAATTTTTTGTGTTTTCTAAATTAAGCAGAAAAGATAATTGTATGTGAATTCAGATATGGCATTTGCCACCATTTGGGGAGTGAAAGAACTTGTGGAATTTTCCATTTTCTTCCATATTATTTCAATTAAATTTGGATATTTCTGGAGTTCCAACAATTGCTGTTGTATTTTTACAACTTGAGCTAATAATTCTTCCATATTTGAAGAATATCTGTTTTTATTTTGAAAAAAATTAAACCAACATGATTCTAATTTCTTGTCTTTTATCATGTGCACCAAAACAAAAAAAATGTACTTTTTTGCTACTTGTATGAGTTTCAATTACTCATCACCACTATTATAACTCACTACTAGAGGTTATAATATTATGTCTTGCTTAGACTTCTTACCCTGATGACATTAGAATTCTTTCCGACTGATTCCAACGGAATGGTATTTACCAACCCCCCCAAAATGTGGCCCAAGGCTGATTTTTATGTGGGCAAATCTGAGCTCAGCATCTATTCAAATATGGGTATCCACTAAAAATAATGTTTAAACTGATAAAAGCAAACTATTATAAAAATTGTTACCACCATGATGGAAAGAAACATTTTTTTTAAATCTTAAAAAATGAAGTTAGATGCTAGTTAAAAAATGCAAATGAACTTCAAATTTAATTGATCTTAGCTTTTTTTTTTTTTTTTTACAAAATTGAAAATGATTTCTGAAAAACATACATGAGATTTCTTTGTATATTTTTATTTACTCTATTTGGTCAATTGTTATTATTATTATTATATGTATTTACATAATCACACCAAGTGTCTTGTGGTTATTGCTGAATACTGTGTGAAACATTGAAATCCAAGGTCAGATTTGAATAGTAAAAGATGCCTTCCAAAAGCTAAACAAAGTATTAAAAAACTGAAAAATTTCATTAGAAATAAATAAGTACAGAACTGTTATGTTCTCCTATATAGCAGTGAACGCTGGATCATCAACTTTACAGCAAGAATGCATGTTTGTTCTATTAGCCAGACATTGCTTGAGTACTTCCATGCTTTTTTTTTTTAATATCTTTATTTTTTTTTTTTTTTTTTTTTTTTTTAATTTTTTTTTTTATTTTTTTTTAAATATAGGAATTTTCTAAATATCTTTATTTTTTGTCTTTTCAGGTAAGTCTCTATGAAGTCATTTGATTGAAGTTTCTTTTTTCTTCCAAAGGAATAACAAATCTTGTATTATTGAGGGTAAGTTTAAACTATTGGTTTTTAAAAAGTATAATAAAAAAATGCTCCATTTATTTTATCTGTTTTTAATGAGTTTCAACTTCTGCATTTTATTTTACAGCATTAACAATTCCTATTTTTTGTTTATGATTTTACCTTTAATACCAAAAGCTGCCAGATTTTCACTGCATATTTTGAAAGTTAGGTTGGAGAGTTTTAGGACATATCAACACTTTGTTGGGTTATTTAATGCTGATATCCCAAAAAATCTTGTCAGCATTAAATAACCCATTTAGGTTGACACCCTGTAAGACAAAATAAACCAAACCAAATAAACCAAACTTGAATCTTAGGCTATATTTCAGAGTTCATGCCTCATGATGGTTCATTCTTGTTTAAGCAAAAGTCTTCTGAATTAGACTAGTTTATTATTTATGCATTTACATAATCACACCAAGTGTCTTGTGGTTATTGCTGGATACTGTGAGTGTGACATTGAAATCTGAAGGCACATTGAGATAGCGAAAGATGCCTTCCAAAAGTGAAACAAAGTATTAAGAAACAGAAAAATTTCATTAGAAACAAAGAAGAGTACTGAATTGTTATGTAATATCACTCCTCCTATATGGCATTGAATGCTGTACAATCTCCTCACAGATGAAGAACAGACTTGAAGCAACAGAAATGTAGTTCTACTAAAGGATGCTGAGAATAACCTGGACCAAACATGTGAGCAACGGCAAAGTTTTAGAGAAAATGGAAACAAAAAGGTAACTTGTACTTAACATCAGAAATAGACTGCTGAAGTTTCTAGAGCCCATAATGTGGAAAGGGGGCTTGGGAAATTTGATACTCACAGGACATATTAAAGGAAAGAGAAAAACACTGTGTAACCTACCTAACAAGCTTTTGTAAATGGATCACAGAACAGGATTTAGGAGAGATAAAAAAAAAAAAAATTTAAATTTATTAAAAGTTACAAAGGGCCAGAAATTGTGGAGAACCATGATCCCCAACATCCAGAAAGGATACACTACATAGAATTGGATATTAAACAGTAAGTCTTCCCAATACTTTAGCTCTTTTCTCAGAATTTAAGCTGGTTTTCAATGAAAACAAGATCTCCAGTAAGAATGAATCTTCTATCCATTACATAACTTTTATTACAGTCTATTGTTATAATTGTTCTATTTTACTAGTAGCTTGTTACAATCTTATTGTCATTAATTTATAAATTAAAGTTTATCATAGATATGTATTTATACAGAAAATATATATATTTTTTGTCTGTGAGTGTATATATTATTGGCACATGGCTGAATGGTTGGAACATTCGCTTCAAGTCAATAAGACAAGGGTAGGAATCTCACCTTGATTGGTTTGTCAGGAAAATAACTTATTATCGACAGGGTATACAATTTCTTTGGAAAATGCCTGTAAACCATACCATGGGCTGACCCAAGTTTTGTGAGTGAAATTGAGTTGATGGAACTGTTTGAAGGCCATCAATGCTTGTCCTAGCATAAAGTCACAAGTCATCAGACTTTGTTCAAATTGTTGATCTTGCTAGATGATGTTATTTCACCAAGAAACTCTAACTAATATCTGCTCAGCTTAGTTGTAGTATAAACCATGGGTGGATGCCATGTGTGTTGAACAAACACAAATGTACTTGAACCAAGTGTTTTTTTTTTTTTTTAACTAACTATCCCTATAACATTCAGGCCAGTAAATGTTGTTTAATATTGTTTATCATAAAACAGAGCATTTACTTAAATATTTGTATCTATAAAAGAATATTAAACATATAAAATGTCTTAAAATTATATATATATATATATATATATATATATATATATATATATAAATAAATGTTCAGATTTTTTAACTATTACTGATGATAAACATTAGCGTGATATACTTTTCTTTCAGTTTTGATTGATTTTTCTACAGCTTATCAACCCTTTGCAGGTTATTTAAAGCCTGAAAATATTTTTAGGCTGCAATTTTTTTTTTAATTTTTTTTTATAGATCATAATGGTTTAGTCATAAAAATTATTTTGAGATAATAATGGTTAGTGATACAAGTCTTACTAATGGTAAAATGCTGGATTCATACCATTACCAAGGGTATTTGCTCAGTAGTGAATATAACAAACCCAATGAAAATTAGAACTCTGCTCTCTGATTAACAATTCCAAGCCATTATCCATTACACTACCTGTATTCCCAAGTAGTCACTAATCTAGATACGGACCAGGCTTGATGTTGCTTAACTTTGGTGAACATACAGAAACCAGTGTGGCTGTAATCCTTTTCCAAGCTTTATACTACCAAAAAGACATACACCCATTAATTATTCAAATGATATTAGCCTGTCTTAAGAAAGCAGCATCTGGACTGGAGGTATACCAATGGCCTTTTGACAACAGATTTCATAGACTAGAATTTTAAATATTAAGTTTTTCAAGGCCAGAAATATAAGTGATATGTGAAATTAGTGGCTGAATTATTGTTATTATTAGGTGAGCTAAAGTGAACAGTGTAATGTTCAGAAGGCAATTTATTTATTCTTTGAGAGTAAGATCTTTTATTTTATAATATTTATATTTTTTAAATATTGTTGTCAAAAAAAAAAAAAAAATTGCATGGGTGGATATGGTTTTGTCATTTTAACTCTATATCTTCCCTGGGCTGGTTTTTTTCAAACAAATTGCATTCTCTTTTCTTTGTCTTGTCAGTTTTAATTTAGCATCCCATTGATCAGAAGCTGTAATGAAAAGACATTGTACAACACTATCTTTGCATTCAACATTTTATCTTGTAACAATCTGTTATGGAGGATGTGAAGCTAATAGGGATAGAAGGAATATGAGCTGGAACAGAGGCTTCTATATATATATATATATATATATATATATATATATATATATATATATATATAAAAATGAATAAAAGAAAAAAATTATATCTAGCTGCACAAAAAAAACTTTTCCCACTGATTAAGAACAGAGATGTGAATTTCACAGTCATTGGCCTGTAAATTTAGTATAGAGCAATTACCCATAACATTTAGGAAAGGTCAGTTTTGAGTTCAGATTGCTGTAATAAATGTGAATGCTGTTTAGGCAGTCAAATTTCTGTAGTGTTAAAAACAGAGACAATAAAGTTGAGCAAGTACATATGTAAAACCTCTTTCATGCTGCATTGCTTATTAGAGATTTTACAAGCTGACTTTTAAAAATTTTTTTTTTTTGCTTTTATACAGTCATACATTTTTATGTTTAAGCAGACAAACATTACATCACTATCAGAGATTTGGCTTTCACTTTGACTTTGAATATTTTCATTTTTGAAAAAGAGAAATTTGGACAACAAGGTTTTCAGACAATATTGAAAACTGAATGCTAAGAAAAATGATTTTTTTTTTTTTTTTTTTTTCTCAAGAATCGATTTTCATCCAAGAGTTTGGGCCAACAATTCTCTATCTGCTTGGAACAAATTTTTTTTAGATTTCATTAAGTCTGTTGATTCAGTTTGGAAAGATATTTTGTTGTCAGCACCTGCTTGCATTGAGATTGTCATCCTCTCTCATTATCCCTTTCTTCCCCACCCTCCCCCATTGTCAGTGGTAGAGATGGCTGTAAACCAAAGTTTGATGTGACCATTCACATGAATTTGATTTTAGTGAACAATTTTGTGTGGCAGAGAAGCCCACACACTTGGCAAGAAGTGCTTCCCTCACAGCTCGATGGGATTGAGACAAGTGAGATCTGGTGAACCTGGTTGTATCGGGCAGTGAAATGCTTGAGCTGTCAAAGTCTGTCTTGGTTACACAGGCCTGACTGGCACTGACCTCTTCTGCTAGTTTGGCCATTGAGATAGTGTAGATCTTGACCTGTTGGAGTCTTTGGGGGGTTCATTGCATTCAGTCCGGTCCTTCCTTTTTAACTTTACCCTGGGTGGCCCTACAGGAGTTGGAACTCCAGATGGTTTAATGGGACAAGTAAACCCTCAGGCATGACCAGGAATGACCATACATATTTTACACTAGATGTTGGAGTGAACAGTTTATTATCAAATGTACCACTTTGACTTATTAATTTAATTATTATTATTATTATTTAACTATTATTTACTTTAATGACAAAAGAAATGAATCAATAAATGAGAAAATAATAAAACTAGTAAAAGTATTTAATTATTAAATAAAGTGTGTATGCCAATTATGAAATAAAGTTGTTGTAAACAAGAAAAAAATGAAGATTTTTTTTTTTTATGAATAAATTTTTTATATCTAGGAATGCACCTAAATTAGAAATTAAGAATAATTAAAATAGTTCTTAATTTCACTTTTAAAACTTAAACTCACTTTTAGAATGTGTATATTTCCATATATGTGAGACTCTAGTGTAAAATTATTTGTTTTCTACAAATAAAATTGTTTCTATCTAGTGACTGCACCTAAAATAAGATATTAAAAAACAAAGTTAGTTTTAATCTCAGTTTTAAAAACTGCAAGTCATTTTTTTTTTTATCCAAAGTAAAAATTCTTCTTTTTTCTTCTTTTTTTTCTTCCTTTTTTTTCTTCCTTTTTTTTCTTCCTTTTTTTCTTCCTTTTTTTTCTTCCTTTTCTTCTTTTTCTTCCTTTTTTCTTTTTCTTTTTCTTCCTTTTTTTTTTTTCTTTTTTTTTTTTTTTTTTTTCTTCCTTTTTTTCTTTTTTCTTTTCTTCCTTTTTTTTTTTTTTTTTTTTCCTTTTTTTTTTTTCTTTTTCTTCTTTTTTTTTTTTCCTTTTTTTTTTTTCTTTTTTTTTTTTTTCTTTTTTTTTTTTTTTTTTTTTTTCTTCCTTTTTTTTTTTTTTTTTTTTTTTTTTTTTTCTTCCTTTTTTTTCTTTTTTTTTTTTCTTTTCTTTTTTTTTTCTTTTTTTTTTTCTTTTTTTTTTTTTTTTTTTTTCTTTTCTTCCTTTTTTCTTTTTCTTTTTTTTTTCTTTTCTTCCTTTTTTCTTTTTCTTCCTTTTTTTCTTTCTTTTTTTTTTTCTTTTTTTTTTCTTCCTTTTTTTTTTTTTCTTTTCTTTCTTCTTCTTAGCCAGTGTCAGACAGTAGTTTCAATAATTTGAAAGTTCTTTTACCACACATTTATTACTATCAGTTGCTTTTTCTTTTTTCACTTACTTTTTGAAGGAATTTACTTCCTTGGGTCAGAAGAAATGAACATCTTGGTTGTAGTTTAAGGTGTCTTCTGAGTGTACAATTTCAAGAATATTGATAAAGATTGGTCACTTTGATTTTTGCAAAACAAAGTAACATGTAAAATTTAGTCTTGGAAAAAATTCTCACTTCAAAGTTCAGCTGTTCAAAGTAAAATACCATTTTAATTTGCTGTAAAAAAATAAAAATAATGAAAAGCGCATACAAATTACATATTTAGAAAGATTATTTTATTTTCTTTCCAGCCATATGAATATTTTTAAGATTAGACCAAAAATACATGAGAAATTGCAAGTTGAATGGACTAAGTTTCAAATTTAGCAATCTCAAACAAAATCAGATATTGACTGGAAATGCTATCATTACACAAGAAAATGAATGGGTTCCTTAGATTGCAAAAATACTAAATAAAAAACCAAATCAAAAAACGCAGTATCAAGAAAAAAACAGAAACCGATGCTGAAACATAAATTGCCAAACCAACCAACTCTATTGGACACTAATGTCAATATTGATTGGCAATAATGTTTCATGCTTGAACACAATCTTCAGGCCATTTGAATTGGAGTATAGCTTAACTATTTATACATGGTGTCTGGGCTAGATTTGACAGTCTAATGTGTTCATTTTTTCACATTGGTTTGGAATATCTGTAAACAGTGAACAGCATTGTGAAACCTAGTCATTAGTTTTAGAGGTGTCAAAGTTAACTGACATGGACAAGCAGAAGTCATTTGAATAATGGAAAATGGTAACCTGCATCATGATGAGTCATTCCAGGCATCAAAATGACAAGACAGCTATTCAATGCTTTTTGAACACCATGAAAACAATGTCATGAAATGGAAAATTGCAACTGAGACTACAAGGCCATGGCTTGTAGGAAAGAACACAGTTCTGATTGCCTTCATACACCAGAATTCATTCAACATATGCAGAAGAAAGTGATGGAAGACCCAGGAAAGGGAATGTGGGCTTTAGTGCAGGAAATGGGTGTTGCAGTTTCAATCATGAAGCTGACCTTGAGTGAGAACATCCACTACCAGTCATACTAGAGGTGTCAAGAAAAGGCTTGAGAAAATTGCCTCACAATAGCAAAGAAACTCTTGAACAAGGTGAAACATCCTGTTGAACCAGGGACAGTATTGATCTTTTCTGATGAAAATTTTTTTCAGGACTCAGAACAGATGGCTTGTCTACAATCCATATGATGTTCCTTGTGTCATGAAGTTTCCCCAAACTGTGATCATTTTTGGGTGTCTCCAGTGAAGGTGATTTCATGCTACCTCACATCTTTGAACATGGTCTCAGGCTCAATTCAGATCGCTATGTGGAGATGCTGAACAATGTGGTAAAGCCTTAGTTGGAAAAGGTGGCTGCTGGGAGACCATATGTGTTGCAGCAAGATTCAGCTCCCTGCTACAGCCCCAGGAAGAGTCAGAAGCGTTTGTCTGATAATTTTTACGGCTTCACCAGCCCCAACATCTGGTTCCCTAACTCTCCTGATTATAACCCCATGGATTATTACGTGTGGGGTGTGGTTGAGAAAGACATCTACTGCACTGCATTTAACATCAAGAGCCAGCTGATTGTCAGGATTAAGGAGGCATTTAAGGCTTTCTCTAGGGACACCATGAAGGTTACATGTGCCAGATTCTGGATCATGGCCATGGTAGATGCTGAGGGTGGCTTCTTTGAGTGAATTGTCTTTTGATCATTATAACCTGTGTACCACTTTTCTATTTTTCCAATAAATTGATTTTTGGCTTAGATATTCACTTTGTTTACCATTTAAAAAAAACAAAAAAAAACTGTCAAATTTAGCCTGAACACATATATATTAATCATTGGGTAGCAAGATCAGATGTTATTAAATTTATATAGCTGGTCTAAAATACTGTCATTATTGACGTTAGTGTCTACACTTATATTTACAACTATCCTGAATATTGAGCATTTTTACCATATAAATATGACACACCTTTAAAACTATATTTTATCTAGTATGTATGTGTGTGTATATATATATATATATATATATATGATAAATTGTTACCTTTCCACAACTCTTCAAGTTTTATGTGATGACCCTACATGCATGAAACTAGGAACGTTGTGGAATGGTAAGAAACAAGAAATTAACTAAATTCTTCTATTTATATGGCTCTGTGTTATCCATCAACCTCTTTTCTTAATTTTAGTCTGTTTACACCTTCCATGTATCTTATATATACAGGATGTGATGAGTAAATTGTCGCCATTTTTATATTTTTTAATATCATGTTTGTTTTTAATTTTGTCAATTGAACAGTATATGTAGGGTCAGTTGGGCACTGTCTGTGAGAAAAAGAGCACCATGGCACAATTCACTCTACCAAAAAGTTTGGAAACAACAAGCTGTACTGCTTGGCTTTTGTGCTAGAAGCTCCAATATGAACATTCTAGAGTTTGGGTGTCAATCTGAGGACAGTGTAGAGAGGGTTTGATGAGTTTAATGGTGATTATGAAGGTGTGACAGCTGGGAAAACTCACTCTGATTGTTCTGATAAGAACTCTTGAAGTTGTTGGTGAGGGACTCAACATATAGAGGCCTACATCAAGTGCCTTGAGCAGGTAGTCAAGAGGGTGGATGCTGGAAGACCCTATGCCTGACAACAGGACTCTGCACCATGCCACACAAGCAGGAGAACCCAGTCATGTCTGCCAGACATTTTCTGCAACTACATCACTCCTTGCATCTGGTGGCCTAACTCCCCAGATTGCAACCCCCTTGATTATTTTGGGTGGGGCACAGTTGAGTGAGAGACCATGAAAATTCCTTGTAACAACAAAGATGAACTGAAGGTAAGGATTATGGCAGCATTCACCAGCTTAAACAAGGAGACTATCCAGAAGTGTTGCAGGAGATTCTGAAGTCATCTGGAGACCAGGGTCAAAGCTAATGGCGATATTGTTAGTTTTTTTTTTTTTTTAAATTACTGTTATTTCAAGATATCTATTAAAATGAGATTTCATCGTTATTTTTATTTTTGCATAATTTAGATGACAATTTATCCATCACAACCTGTGTATATATATATATATATATATATATATACACACATAGACATGACAGAATTGAATAGACGCTCACAGAAACTGTTTATTTTATTAAACAAGTAATTTATACAAATGAAGTATTTATAAAGGGTCATAAATTTAATAACTAATACTTGGTTGACATCCCTTTTGCTTTTTTTAATGCAAGGACCCTTCTAGGCATGCTAGCGATTAGTTCACAAATATCATCTTGAGGGATTTCTTGCCATGTTTGACACAATAATCCTAAAAGTTCAGGCTTAGAAGATGGCTTCCTGTTCTTTTTGTAGCGTTTTCGATCTAATATGCCCCAAAGGTGTTCAATAGGGTTAATATCTGGGGACTGACTTGGCCATGGAAGTTTATTGATCCCATTTTGTCTCAACCAATGTTGCGTTGCTTGAGCAGTGTGACATGGAGCTCCATCTTCCATAAATAGGGAGTCAATTTTGCTCATTCTACTACTTGAGAATATTGGAAGGAGCCCTTTCTTTAATATAGAAATATATTTGGTTGAATTAATATTTCCTTCACACTCCACAAGCTCTGAGTGACCATCACTCCAAATTGCACCCCATACCATTACTGAAAGGCCCCCATGTTTCACCATTGGCTGCAGTCTCTTTAAATCAAACTGTTGACTACAGTCTCCATACCCATACCCATACTCTTCCACTCGGAAAATAATGCAAATCTTGACTCATCTGGGAAAATGACAGTGGTCCAAAAGGTCACAGATCTCTCCACCATCTCATGAGCCCAATCCTTTCTGTGTTTGATATTGGCTGGATGGAGAAGTGGTTTCCTTCTCGCAGCTCTGCCATAGTAGCCCAGCTTGTGAAGATACCTGACAGCTGTTGTGGGACTGACATCAACTTGTGTTGCTATGTCAGAGGCCTTGCAATGTGGATCCTGTTCAACATTTCTTTCGACAAGATGCACGGTTCTTTCAGAGGGCCCAGGACTGGATGAGGTTTTGTGCACTTCTTGCCCTCTCTGGCGAATTGTACGATCACTCTATTAACAGTAGAAAGGGGTATTGAAAGAATTTCAGATATTTTTCTTTTACTAAGACCACCTTCATGTTGGCCCACGATACGTCCTCGCTGAAATTCGGATAGGTCTGATGCTCCTTTGGTTCATGGCATGTTCCAGTATTGTTATCTGCAATTTTAATCAAATAATTTAAGTTAATTTATCTTGGTTATTAAAAAAAATCAGAAATAAAATTTATCTTGGTGTCTATTCAATTCTGTCATGTCCGTGTGTGTATATAATATGGTTGGTATGCTGAAAAGGAGCTCTTCCAAAAAGAAATTTTGAAAATTGAACAGGTTGATAACTTATTAGCACCCACATATATGTGGGTGGGGGATTAAGATCTTAACCTGACCATCCAGAGGAATATTGTGCATAACTAAATGTTATCAACTTGACATTAATGAGAATAAATTTATAGAGTAAACGGCCTGAAAAGGTTACAAAGTAAATGAATTCACATAAGTTGGTTCAATTTTTATTTAAGTCTATAGTTTATTTCCTATATATGGGCATGTGGATGAGTGGTTAGAAAGTTTGGCCATGAGACCAAGGTTCGAATCTCACCAAAGACAATTTGTCAGGGATTTGTGATTTTCTTGATATCCTCATGGGGAGGTGTTCCCAGTGTGTGGCACCTTTTTGTAAAGTGCATAAAAAACCAGATTAAGGGTTAACCCAAGCCTTACAAGTGAAATTGAGTAGACAACTGTTCATAAGCCATCAATTGTTGTGCTAGCACAAAATCACAAGTCATTGTGACTGAGGGTTTGAGTGTGCTGCTCTTGTTCAAAAAAATTAATCATGCCTGATTATGCTCTCACTCTCGTAAAGGTCAGCTCATTATAATTGCAGCATAAAACAAATGTGAACTCTGTTGGTTGAGTGAGCTTCTCTAATAGTGATTTCTTAGCCACCCTGGCAGACAAGTGTGCTCTGAAATGAGTCTTTTTTTTTTTTTTTTATATGCCGTGTCGTTTCAGGACATAGGCGATCATGGCTCTCCACTTCCTCTATCCCTTGTGGCTCTCAATAAGTTTCGTAACTCTGCCAACTCCCCAAGACCATGTTCTGTCATCCACTTGCTTAAGTCCACTAGGTATGTCATGCATTGAATTCCCTTGTCTTTTTTTCCTTCTATTCGACCTGTGAGTATTAGATTCTCCAGGCTCTCCTTTCTCATTATGTGTCCCAGAAATTTCATCTGCCTCTTCCTTATGTCAAGTATAAGCTTCTTCCTTGTATCTTTTCAAAAACCTCATCATTGCTCACATGCTCACTCCATGATATCCTCAGCATCCTTCTGTAGTACCACATCTCCATTACTTTGAGTCTCTTCATCTTTGAGACAGCCAATATATATTATGGATAAAATTGATTTATTTTCTATGGCTTGTCAACACTTTGCAGATTATTTAAAGCCAGAAAATATTTTTTTAGATTTAAAATTTTAAAAAATATTAAATGATTTAGTGATATAAGCTTTACTAATTAACTCATGGTTGGGGAAGAAATAGAACATTTATACCTTTCACAATAGTATTTGCTTGTAAATTAATATAACAAACCCAACTGGAATTGGAACTTGGCTCTGTGATTAACAATTCTGTGCCCTCATCACTTACACCAGCTGTACATCCAAGCTTACAACATCTGGTATTCCCAAGCTCTCACCCATCTATGTACTGCTTAACTTTGGTGATTGTACAAACTGGTGTTTCAATATGATACTGCCATAAACTGTTTTTCTGATATTACTGTGTAATCACATCAGAAATATCAGCAGGAGGAACTTGCATTAAATTTTACTACCTCAGTATATGGATCAGTTACAAAAAATTTAGCATAGGTGATAAGGAGTAGTTTTTCCCAACACTGCAAATTGCTACAAAACCAAAACATTAATCTAAATATTAAAGCCATGTTCATAAATAGCCTCATCAGATCAAAATATTCATATGGATGTCATGCATGGTGCCAAGCTTTTTCAGAAATATCTAAGTCGGCTGTATATAACCACTTTCTAAGATCAATAGGTTAAAAATGGATTTGAGTGAATTAAACCTGAAGATTTTAGCAAAGACCATCCCTCTTTGAACATTGCCAGCTGGTGCTACTGAATCAGAAAGAACTGTACCAAATAACAAAAACCACATCACTTGAGGACCTTCAGCAACAGCTAAAATGGATATTACATATCACTTGTAGAGAAAATGGCATAATCAGGATGTTGATATTCCACACTACCTCAAGCAAAAGGTTAGGAAGGAAACTCTCATCAATATTGGAAATATTGATAATACTAAAAGTTACTGTACTTAAAATATTTTATTGAAAATTTTTAAAGATTTTATAAATTTCAACTAAGTAGCACTTGCTGATCAACCATATAAGGAAACAACTAATATTACCATTACTATTTCTCTTTCCATATTTTATGAAACCTTCATTTTTAAGCATATATACTGGCATAATTTTATTAACTTGAATGTTTAAAAACATTTTTATGATAGTTTTTAATTGGAATTGTAAATACTAAAAAGGAAAAATCTGAAATCCATTTCCTAAAATCAGACCTAACATCAAAATTTTTTTTTAATTTTATTTATTTTTTGATGGAGATTCTTTGTTAGGCTGAGAACTTGTCTTCATATTGTGTGAATTATTATTCCCAATTAAGATACCAAACTTAAAAATAGAAAGCCAAGGCATTGCGATAGTTTATTTTTATTTTTTCTGAATTTTTTAGATGAGTAATTATTATACATGTCTGAAGATGAAGACCTTAGCCACATCAAATTGGTATATAATAAACCTTTTTAATTATTATTACTCATTTAAATACTGCCTTTAGTAGCATTCTTGATAACGATTCACTATCTATTTATAAAATTAACATTAATACTATTTTATGTGACTGATATTCAGAAAACTTAAAACGATTACTTAGTTACTTATTTTGGTGCATCATTTTACTTATGATTATTGTCATGTCACAAACAATAGTGTTATATGAAACATATGGTGGCAGAACAAAGAAGAAATGACAGTGGTTTAAGAAATAAACAATTGTCTTAACAAAAATACAACAAATGGTAAATTGGTGTAAATGTCTCTCATTGAAAGAAAGATTAGAATTGCAAAAGTTGTCTGCAGAGGCATATGGTAAAAGAGAGAGGGTGAGTTGTGACTTACTACAGTGACATCCTTTGTCGAGTTGTCTTTGGAGATAGGAGGTTGCATTCCAACGACTGTTGTGAATCCTGGCTGTTGTGCTATCTGATTGCCTAAGATGTCCCTTTGATGGGGTTTTTATGTCTTTTTCTTAAGCTCAGATCTACTCCAATTTTTATTCTGTTTCTTTAGGTGGGAGTGGGTGTTATTGGGTGAAAATTCTGGATTGTATTTTTGTTTGAGTTTGTAAGTAAAATGTTAGCTATATGCAGAGCTGATGTGCAGTTGACAGAATTCTTAGTTCAGTCTTGAGTTTTGGAGCATTCACATCCGGCCAGTGGTGGAAATTTGTGTAACATGAATCAGATCTGGTTTTAAGAAGATTATAACAGTAGTCATTGCATTATTTAAACAAATTAGCTGTAAATAATCAAATGCCTTTCTAAACCATTTACATTGCCAATTGTTTTTTTTCATTTACATAAGTTGCAAAGTAATTATTCTAACATGATTAATTGAAATAAGTTCTGCACAATTTGTCACAATATTCTATTATTAAAGTTTTCTTTTTAAGTATTAGCATTTAATCTACAGTTATCACAAATTAATTTTTTTCTTCATTGAAAACTTGCAAATTGGTGGCCTGATTGGAATAGAAATTACTTTATACAAGTTAAAATATTTTAATATTTTCAGTTTTGCACTAACAAACATAGAAATTGGATCATTATTATAAATTTTCCTTGTCCATAACTGTTTAAAATATTTTCACAAAATGGTAACTGAAGCTGAAAAGTTACACAGGAGAAAACCTGCAATTTGATATGATTGTGAACTTTATTACAAATTCAGCATATGTAAATATGTTGTCTGAAAATTATCTGAGGACATGTGTTCATTTGATAAAATTGTATATTTCAGCTCAAACATTATTCCTACTTTCTCAAATTTTAATATAAAACACTAGCAAAAATGTTGGTTTTGGGTAAATTAGTTAAATGTGATTAATTTTCCTTTTAAATTGTCTGTATTTATTAAATGAAGCATTGTGGAAAAACTTTCAACTATTTTTCTTATTTTTGTTGCTTGTTTACAACTAATAGTTATATTTGTGTTCGTCTTGTTTGGTTTGAGAGTGCTCCTCCCGACTGAGAAAACACTGGTGTTACATAGCCCTCCCAGTTCTAGACCCACGCTGGCTATTGACTAATACCTGCCCAGTATTATTCATATGCAAATAGTCAGCGCCACCTACTGGAAGTAGAACGTCAACAGCCTATTGTGGAAGAGGACATAACTCCTGATGCTTAAAACACCACACTCAATAAAGTCGATAAGAGGCTCAGAGCCTCTTATTGGATTAATATGATTCTCTGTTATAATATTATATATAATAGTTTTACATTATTTACATTTGAATTATTGTTCTCACTTTTATTATTATCGTAACATTTCAGCCACTGTCACCTCTGATCTCAATGAAGTGCATGTCGATTTGGGTGAATATCAGGGAATTTATGTAAATAATCATAACTCCTCATCCCAGAAATTCAGACAGATTATAATAGTTTTTAAGTTATTTGAAATTCTTAGATGAAGCAACTACATTTTCTTTAATTTTATTATTTGTTTACACTTAGTAATTGTATTGGATATAAGTTTTAAGTTATCCAAATTTCTTAGATGAAGCATTGTTGTTATTCATTTTTTATCAATCTTTCAACTTTATTATTGTTGCTTTTTTTTTTCATAATTCTCAAATTACTTTTATAATCTATGACTATTAAGTAAATATCATGTATCAGAAATAAAGTAGCCTTTGATGAGATTTGAACTTGCATTATATGAGTTTGGAAGTCTGTTCAACACTGGACAATGCTTTACTCATTTAGATAGAGAGATCAACTAGCAAATTTCTATTCATCTAGCTTCACTATTATCTGACTTTTCTATTTGTTTACACCTACTAGTAGAAGTAGTGGTAGTCATAACAGTTTTAAATTATCTTGAATTTACTTATGATCATAGATGAATGGAAGAATGAAGGTTGTGATAAAAAAGAAACACCAAAAATAATATAAATGAAATATTAGTTGAAAATGAATAATTGAGAATGTTAAATTTAAGAAATTCAAACCTGCTATTATTATTATTATTAGATCTAAAGAAGCAAAATGAAATAAGATGAAAGACTGGTCAAAAATTAAAAACTTGTTTGGTGCCTTTTTCTAAGCTGATGGCAAGATGATCAAATTTTAAGTATAAACTGTCCAATTAAAATAACATATTTATTAGAAAATGTTTTAATACAGGAGGAGTTGTAAAAATGACTTAAACTCTTTTCCTGTTAACCAGGTGTTGTTGCCAGACAGGGAAATTTAATCTTTTGACACAGCTGCCCATTTCAGTTTCATTCAAATTGTGTATGTGCGTTTGTGTGCCTGTATATTCATTTAATGACAGCCCTGAAAATTTATCTGCAAAATTTTAAAAAACACTCTTTAAAAAGCAATTATTACAAATAAATTTAAAAAAAGTTCAATTATAGGTGTTTTTTTTTTTCTCCTTGTCTCCAATTTTATAGTTTTATTGTGTATGGTAGGGGTTGTCCAGACTGAGTTGGAGGGGAATGTATTATTCCAATGTCTGATTTCAAACTCAGTCAAAATGTGTGTATGTCAATATGTATGTTTGTATGTCAGTCATTTGATTTTATCAAGGCAAGTGATGATAAACAAAAGCAAAATGTTGTGTAGTTACATAAAATTCAAAAATTGTATGTGGTGCAGTTCAATTTACATTACATGAATCATTTGTACAAAAAACAGATATTGAAGTTAATAATATAAATGGCGAGAATACATCTTCGCAAACAAATTTAATAAATTACGTTAACCCCCAAACCTGTAGATGAATGTTATGATCCCTGTTTATAAATTCCAGTTGCATAAGGTCTTTTTTTAAATTTTTTTACAAGCTTACATCTGTGCATTCAGACATCATCAGTTATGGAAATAGATTTGTTTTTTACATCCCGGTAATAACAGGACAACGAAAGAATAGATGTAATCTGAAATATGTTTTTAGAAATGTCTTGTTGTTAATTGTAAGAAATTTTGGAGTGTGCAGTCTAGGAGAATTTTTTTGTACTGGTAGGTTTTTCAGTCAATGTAGCATGAACTAAATTGTTCAATAAATAGAGGAATGTCACAGTTATTATCCGAAAGTTGCACGTTGGATCAGTTATTTTAATATCAAGTATGTGGTGCAGTTCAATTTACATCACATGAATCATTCTTACAAAAAATGGATATTGAAGTTAATGATATAAATGGCGAGAATCCATCTTCACAAACAAATTTAATAAATTACATTAACACCGAACCTGTAGATGAATGTTATGATCCCCAATACCTGATGATTTCTGTATGCACAGATGAAAGCTTGTAAAAAAAAAAAAAAAAAAATAAAAAAAAAAAAAAAAAAAGACCTTATGCAACTGGAATTTATAAACAGGGATCATAACATTCATCTACAGGTTCGGGGTTAATTTCAAACTTCACTAAGTAAGGATTGTGTTCACATGTAAAATAGATGCAGTCAAGTGGTTATAGCATTCTGACAACAAAGGAAGAAAGAATAATGTGGGCGTGAAACTGAGAATTATCTATTTTCATTGGTTAGGAAGAAATACCAGCATGCATCTGTAGAAATTGATCCATTCTACAGATTGTAACCAACACAGTGTGTCACAGAGAATCAGTTTTATAATATATATTTACAATATTTCATTGGTGGAATTTGAAGTCGGTTAAATGTATTAACAGCTGAAATAAGATTAAAGAAATACCAGCAAAACATTAACACTTACAATTTTTAATTTTAATCTCTTTATTACTGTTTTTTTTGGTTTGTATGACAAAAAAAAAACTTTTTTCCACAGAGCTTTTATACCTTAAAGCTGTAGAATAAATCAGTAGAAACACTGTGGCAACTAAAAAAGAAAAAAAAACAAACAGTATCATTACAGTGTCTACATGTCCTTTCTGCTGACAATGTCATTCATTTTAATTGCAATTATTCATCATTGTTGCCTTTCATGTCACACTGTCCTTTTCTGCTTCATCGGTTGGACATTTTGTCTTTGTTGCAAAACACATTCCTTTCTTTTGACATTTTCAACTTGGAAGAAAGTGAATATTCTCAAAGCCTACAGGAATAAAACCATTTTTTACATTATAGATATTTGACTAAATTTAGTCTGTTTCTGAAATATATGTTCAAGAGTTTAAAAGTCAAAGAGATTGTGTCAAATTTTCTAAGTTGGGATGACAACTTCCACAGAGAATATGAAGATCTGAAATCTTGACATTTATCTAAGGGCGAACACTAATTAATTGGAACTAAAGGAAATGAACAACTACCTCAGCCACCAGGCATACTTTTGTTTTCCAATTATTTTGTCAGTGTTACATGATTGAAATAATAATAATATATATCAATGTTTTTTTTTTTTTTTTTTTTTTTTTATCTATCTATATGGACAGGTCCATCTATAAAATTCTGAAGTGGGGATGTTGAAGGTAACATCAATCAGCTAAATGACAAACCTTTTACTTATGTATGTCATCCACACTGTTTCGCTGTATCATGGCTCATCTGTTTGACTAGACATCCAATTGCTTCTAGCCGAGATTGAAACCCAACTGATTTGACATCAGTCTACTCCTGATCTATTAGCACCCAGTTGAGAGGAATGCTAATTTTTATGTACTTATTCTTCAAATAAACATGCCAATGATCGACAGGGCTCAATTCATGTAAGAGCTTTGCAGTATTTTATATATATATATATATATATAGCTGAGAGGTGTGTTCAAAAAGTATCCTACCTTTTGGACATAAAAAAATTCAGTTTTGTACATTTTTCAAGTTTTATTTAATTGCCTTCAAAATACTTGGGAGTACACACACTGCTCCCAGTGGTACTGTGACTGTTGGTAACACCTCTGGAATGCTATGGAGCTCCGCCATCGCTTTTCTTATAATTTCCTCCCGCAACTCAAATCACTTTCCTTTCAGTGAGGTTTTCAGATTGAGGAAGAGCCAGAAGTTGTGTTGTTCTTGACCAGGAAAGTTTGGATTATGTGGGCAGAATGAGTGGGCGTATTGTTGTGGTGATATTGCCAGTTTTTGCCATCCACATGTCCAGCCTTTTTCAACACCGCATCATAAAGGTGACGTATAACCACCAAGTAGTATTCCTTATTGTTTGGCCTTGTGGTGCATATTCATGATGTCCAATACCATGGGAGTCAAAGAAACAACTCCACTGAGGTTTGGCCACAAATGTATCACTCATTGATTTGAATTTTGCCCATGGCATCATCAACAAAGGCCTGCTGAATTTTCTGAATGGTTTGAACCTGGGTATCTCCAAGGCTTTATAAAATATCTCTGTTCAATGTGTTTAGTCATCTTGCATGGAAAATGAAAATCTGATGAGCAACCACTACACATCTGTACTCTAGACGTAACAGCTGTGAAAATGCACAGTAAGGGTGGCATCACCTTTGACCCAAGAGATTTCGCCCATGTGCCATTAGTTTGGGAAGATACTTTTTGATGTAATAGAATAACCTGTCACCCCCATGAGTGACTACACTAGAGGTACTAACTACCTATAAGTATTTGTAAGTCAATGGACTACAGAGTCTAGCTGGTATCTGTTGAGTACGACTCTGACTAATGTGAGAACGACCAACCTTCCAATAGTAGCATTCACTACTGGATTGAGTTGCAATGACCTTGTGCATAACTGTTACCTTTTTTCTTATTGTACTGGTCTTTTACAATAAACTTATTCTATCCACCTTGTTTTTCAAGTATATATTCCTATTAGCACGTGAATATAACGCTTTTTGAACACAAATTTTCAAGGACTGATTTAAGAGCCTATATTAGTATCTTTTGTATTGTCAGTGATACTTTATTTTAAATTGTCTGAGCAGCACAGATTATGTAACCACCCTAGCAAACAGAGACACTCAGAAATGAGTAGCCATTATTATTAGTATTATGTTTTGAGTCTGCTATTTTAAAAGCTGCCTCTAAGTTTCAATCTCAAGAGACTGCATGCCAACAAATAATTACTGTTGGTACAATTATTTGGATTTGATGCCAGCATTCCTAGAATCATTTTTCTTAATTGTATGATATCATTGGAATGTGTATAGTAGTTTAAAATGTGAAAGTACAGAGAAAATTTATGTACAATTAAAATGTGTAAACAGATTAAATGGAGAGTTTGCAAAACTAAAATTGTGTCACGAGTGTAAAAATTCAGTAAACTTGCAGAAGAAACTTCAAAATATGAAAAAGTCATAGCAAAATGTGTCGGATTGTGGGGATATATGAGAATTTCATTAGTGTAGATCCATAATCTGTCACATTAATAAGACTTTTCTGATGATATCATGAGTGAAACCTTTTTGAATTTCAACCAAACTCGGTCCTGCAGGTAGTTGAGAAACATAATTTTGCATTTTTTTTTTTTTTTTTTTTTTTCATATGATTCCTAATGAACCAATCACAATTGGGATTGCTTGAGATTTGAGATGCCACATCTTCTAAATTTTTATTTTTTTGTATTTGCTTAGTTGAATAATTTGACTGTAATATTTGCTTCAATTGGGATTGTTTGCAAATATTTGATAATCATATCAGTCTTATTGGACTGGAAAATTTCACAGCTTAGATAAATTTTCATTAGATGTCACAGAATGTAATTTGTGTTCCCACCATTTTTTTTTACTCTGGTAGGTTGTACTTGCAAATATATACTAATATATTCACTTGTTCAGTGAATATATTGGCATATTCTGTCATGGCATGAAAGATCATCTGTTGATGATGATTATTATTATTATTATTATTATTATTATTATTATGACTATTAATATCATTACTATTACTGTCTTAAAATATTAAAAAATATTCCCCCATTAATGCCCATTGTCAAATCTGGTATTATTTATTGGTTTATGCCTATAACCTACAAATGCCCTCCTCCTACTGTCTTATATTTGTGAAAGCTGTATTAATGGATTAAACAAATTTATGAATATGTAATAAATATAGATAGTATAACAGTTATTACTGCTGAAAATGGAGTCAGTGAGCTGGGTTCAAATTTCAATATAATCTGTTGATATTCACTTTCACACCAGGGAAAATCAAAAGCTCATAATTTTTCTTCCATTTATGAGTTAAATAAAAAGGTAGATTAGACTCTCTATCTTTAGCATCCAAACTAAGAAAGCATTGAGAAACTAGTATCTTTTTTTCAAATTCATAATTCATAGAAAAAAAATAGGAGGAATCTGTAAAGAACCTATGCCCTAAAGATGTTTGACATTTAAAAATTAAATAAACAGGCTTAAAAATGTATAGATTATGAATATGCTTAGCTACATGTAATCTAAATATATTCCATACTTATAAAGATTTTACCTGTAAACTTTAAATGTTAAATTTGATTTATATCAGAAATTTATTGCAAAATAAAATGAGAGTAAGTACATAATTAGGTGAGAAAGAAATGTACAATATTTGTTGTTTTATATATAAAAGTTTTCTTTCCATGACAAAATGCTCTCATCTCTAATTGTATTTCAGTCTTCATGTTTTTAATGGATATTTTGAAATAGTCATTTTTTAGTTATTTTATAAACAGCCAGAGCCTTTTTCTTACATTTTCTGATCTCCTGGTCAATTCTTATAAATAAAACAAACCTAGGATTTAAGTTTTTTCATTTTTCTTACAGCCTATTAATCTTTTATTGGTTATTTAAAGCTGAAACTTTTCTTTTAACAATTTTTTGGGAATAACAATGATTTTTCCAGATACAAATCTTACTATTTAACCAATAGCTGGTAGATTAGTGGGGTAGAGATGTTTTCATGCCTTTCTCAAGGGCATATGCATATAAGTGAAGGTAAAGAACCCAAGTGAAACTATGAAAGTCTGAAAATAGGTTTTAATACCAGCAATAAATTTTTTGAGGAAAAATTATCACCAGCAATACATTATCACCAGCAATACATTTTCGAAGGAAAATACATTTTTGGAAGTGTAATTGGGCAAATTAGAAAATATAGAGAACAACCAACAATACATTTTGGAAGCAAACTGTAGTATTGTATGCAAAACATAAGAGAAAAAAATTAGACAACATTTAGAGAACAACATTTTGGTAATTATAAGCATAACATCTTGTCGGCGTTAAATAACCCATTGAGGCTGATAGCAAATCCAAAAAACCAGCAATAAACTCGGTTGAGTTTATTCAGGACACAGAACAAATCAAAATATTACCAGCAATAAACAACTATTACATTAAATACAGAGTCATATGCAAAACATAAGAGAAAAATATTACCAGCAATACATTTTGGGAGAAAAAGAAAAATTACCAGTAATACATTTTTGGAAAAAATATTACCAGCAATAAACATCTTGTCGGCATTAAATAACCCATTGAGGCTGATATGCCGTAAAACAAACCAAATCCAAAATATTACCAGCAATAAACATCTTGTCGGCATTAAATAACCCATTGAGTTTGATATGCCGTAAAACAAACCAAATCCAAAATATTACCAGTTTGATATGCAATAAACATCTTACCAGCAATAAACATCGGCATTAAATAACCCATTGAGTTTGATATGCCGTAAAACAAACCAAATCCAAAATATTACCAGCAATAAACATCTTGTCGGCATTAAATAACCCATTGAGTTTGATATGCCGTAAAACAAACCAAATCCAAAATATTACCAGCAATAAACATCTTGTCGGCATTAAATAACCCATTGAGTTTGATATGCCGTAAAACAAACCAAACTTTCCTGTGAATGTACCAAATCAAAATATTACCAGCAATAAACATCTTAGTTGTTGTTTGATATGCCGTAAAACACACAAATGCAAATGAGAATAGACATGCAACATGGGGACTATTTGTCTAGTTGGTGAAAAACTAGTAGAGACAGATATCCACCTAATGTATGTTTACATATCACCATACGCATTTTTTCTTTTAATTATTTTTTTTAACATACTTTTGTGAATTATATTGTCAGTGATACCTGATTCCAAACCATTGAGTGATTTTCTTCCTGACTTTTTTTGATTTACAAAGCACTTTGATTGAATACTGAAATTTGATCAGATTTTAGTTTTTCTAGTTTTTATTAAGCTGTTCTTTTCAGTTTACATTTTTGATTGTTCTGTGATATCTGTCCCTTTAATTTTCTTTTTTTTCAATTTACATTGTGTGTTTACTTCACTAACTTTACAATATCTTGTTTACCTTTAGTGGTTATCTTTCTTGCAACCTGTGGCAAAATAAATATAATTGATCACACACACACATACATATATATATATATATATATATATATATATATATATATATATGAAATTTGAAATTTGAAAAATGGAAAACATTTCATTGAAACTAGATTTGATTACATGATTTGCCTTTCTAGGCTTCATCAAATCTAAAAACTTGTGGACAGATGTAAAAACAAATCTTTTACTTTCAACCCATTCTGAAGGGGTGCATAAGGATTTGCCTTAAATTAATTTCAGAAAAGGCTATATGAATTGAATCTCAAGCCTTTAATTAATTACAGAAAAGTTGGGAAAAAATATATTAGTAACTTTCAACATGAACTAAGAATTATAAGGAAAAGATACAGAATAAATATTAATAGCTTTTTTGAAAGTCACTCATTTTCTTTCTTTTCTTTAAAAATCACAAGAAATGCCAGCTTAGGGAAAAAGTATTATGATTCATTATTTAAACAAACACATTTCTTTCTTTCATTTTTAGACCTGGTGAAACTTAGAAAGAGGAGATGTGTAATCAAATCTAGTTTCAATGAAATGTTTTCCATTTGTCAAATTTCTTAAAAACTTTGTTGGGATTCTATATCTTATTTTAAACACACACACACACACACACATAACCGAATAGGTAAATATAGGTAGGTATATGAGCAAGCAAGCGTATACAAATACTCTATAATGCAAGAAAAAAAATCTGTGCTCACTGTTAAGTAACAGAGCTATTTTATATATATATATATATATATATATATATATACATACAGTCTTACATTAATTGTACAACTCAGTTTCATGCTTAAGCAATGTTCTTTCCAATGATATGCATTATTATTAGTAGTAGTACTTATTTTACTTTGTTTTATTTCATATTATTTTATTTCATCATGGCATACTTTGTTCTTGATATCATTAGTTCTAGTTAGTTTAGTAATCTCTTTACTTTTTAAAAAAAAAAAATATCGAGTTGCTCCCCCTAGATTTTCCAAGGCCCTTTTTTTGTTTACTTATGTTTTCAAAACCAGCATCTCCCTAATTTAGAATTTGTTTCTTATTTCCAACCTTATTTTTAATCTTAAATGTTAATCTGAGCTTAAATTCAAAATTAAACTACAATTCATTTAAATATTTTAACTCCAATAATATTCCACCGCAACATTAATATACCTTGCATGAACCCAAAAATTAAAAAAAAAACTAAAAACAAAACATCCATCAACACAAAATATAAATAAAAATAAGTATATTTCCAGCACTTGAAAATTGCTTTGGCATGAAACTCAGTGTTGTGCAATTAATGTAAGATATATAATATATAGATATATATATATATATATATATATCTCTCTCTATATATATATATATATATATATATATATATATATATATATATATATATAGAGAGAGAGAGAGAAAAAAAAAGAAAGAACAGTAAGATATAAAATCTGGTGTTCTTATAGATATTTTATTTTTACAAAATAGTGCTCAATGTAAATTTACAGAGCATTAATATTATAAATTAATTGATTTAAAATATGGTTTTTTCCACTATACAGTTCTAACCATGTTTCAAAAATAGAAGCTAAAAGCCCCGAGTTTAATTTTGCAATTAAATTAAAAGCATTAGTTCCATTTCATCTTCAAGCGAAATTAAACTCGGGGCTTTTAGCTTCTATTTTTGAAACATGGTTAGAACTGTGTAGCTAAAAAAACATATTTTAAATCAATTAATTTATATATATATATATATATGTGTGTGTGTATGTATATATAATCTTGTATATACTCATGTATAAGCTGACTGTATAGTGTGATCCCCTGAATTTTTTGGCCTGAAATTTGACCCTTCCAGAAAAAATACATGTGTATAGTGCAATCAGCCACTGAAAATGTGCAATTTTTAACCTCTTCAAATAAAATTATCTCTGTATAGTTTGATCTCCTACTTTTTTTTTTTTTTTTTTGCATAAAACTCTGATCATAAACACTTTCTCTATAATAAAGTATTTACAATAATTAAAATCCAAATGAGTTTTTTTAAAAAGAGCAGGCAGGTTATATCTATTATGATTTTTAAATAAAACCTTCAAAGTTAAAATACTTTCTTTATAGTTTCTAAAACATTTTCTCAGGATAAGAGAATATAGCTTTGATCTCTAAAAGGTGCATTTCTTTTTTTTAATAAGACTATCTATTTCTAAGCTGGTGAACATTGACAATGATTATTAGAAGTTTTGAGATAATTTTTCAATTTTCCATATTTAATTCAAACTATCATCTTCATTTCAATTGACATGTTATTTTTTTCTATGGATATGTCTTTTTTTTTTTCTTTTTTTTTTTTAAAGTCCCTCAAGCATTCCTTTAAAAAAAAAAAAAAGAAAAAAAAGAATGAAAATAAAGCAACAAATATAAAGATATTTGTCTGTGATATTCGAAAGTAAAACAATTCATCTATACTTGGCAGGATCAGTAACAAAAGTGAAAACATTGTTTCTTTGAGAGAATTGTAAATCTATAGAGAACTGTCTCCTAAAATAAAAGAATCTGTTATGAATGTCATTGATTGGTAATCCTGGGACTTGTACCTGAATCGGCAAACATTGCTTCTATATAAAGAAATATTAGCTACAATGGAATGGTCATGTCCTTAGGGTTCACTCGTCTATTATTGATTTTGTTATAAAAAGTGAAAGAAAGTTTTGCTTTGTGTGTCATCTTGGATTCTCAGGACGCCATTGCAACACAAACTGAATGAAAGACTAACTAAAAGTTTTCTTCAGGTTTCTTTTCCTCACTTTATTTCAGGGAGTGGGGCATATAGTAGGTATCTTTCAGGAAGGGAGAAGTTCAACACGCCAGCTAGCTACTTGCCATCACATGATCGTTTGTCTCACACTGCTGAAGCCACATTATGCCATGGAATTTGGAAGCGGATAGGTGTCTTTACACTTCTATTGCTGCAACATTACTGTTTTGGCAGGTTTTCAGCCTTATATTAAGAATTTAAAGATTGTCCATCACTGTCAGGATTTCAACCTTGGTTCAGTTTGTAAGAGTTCTAACCAATATGGAAGGGTTTACCATTTTTATCTGGCGTATTCATTCTGCTATGCTTCTTCTAGAGACAACCAAATAAGAAATACCGAACTGAATTTTAACAAACAATATTTTTCATTTTGCTGCCATAGCTGTTGGTACCATACTATACCTTATTAGAGGTATTGACTACGGTTAACAGGTATTACTATTTGTCAAGGTAAACATTGGAATTTTTTCTCCTCTATAGAAAACTGAACATATGGTTTTTCTGTATTTCCTTTATTGTGCAAATATGGTAATAGTAACATCAGCTGTTTCCTTATAAGGAAACATTTGGCTTTCATTTTCAGTTGAAATTCATAAAATATTTTTCTTAAAACAATTTCTTAGGAAAATAAGTTTCCTAAGTTCAAGTATTGCTCTTTCCAGTATTGATGGGAGGAGGGTTTCCTTCCTAACCTTTTGTTCAACATAGTGGGGAGTGTCAAAATATTACATGATTATTTTCTCTTTGAGTTACATATGTGAATTTAAGGTGTTTCTGCTGTTTAAAGTCCTCAAGTGATTTGGTTTTTATCTACTTGGTACAGTTCTTTGTTTATGATTCTGAAGAAATGGTCCACAAGAGTTGAAAGATTGTCCTCATGAAGACCTACATGTTCCATTTGCTAGAAGATATTTTTAATCACTGATCTGAAAAAGCAGTTGTATACCATTGAGAGTTTAGATAGTTCTGAATGCATTTAAACCCATGTGTAGCCTCCATATGAAAGTCTCAATCTGAAAAGGTTATTTAAGAACATGACAAGTTCTTAGTTTAATGTTTTGGGCAAATCTAATCCTATTCTATGTTCAATTTCCTTAACTCCTATACTAAACTGATCAATACACCAAAGTATATAAAGTGATTAGTATTTACTTATTCCACACCTGGAAAGATAAACCAGACTAAAAATTTGATCCTATTTTGAGTGAATGAATAGCAGATAAAGACAAAGTGGGGGATGGTAAAGAGGCAAAAGTTACTTAGAGCAACAAGACGGGAAGTTGTGGAGAGCCATGATCAGCCATGTCCTGAAGAGGTGTAACACATAGAAGTGAATGGGTGGCAGATTAAGGACAAGGTGGGGATGGTAAAGAGGTAAAAGTTACTTAGAACAACAAAAGACAGGAAGTTATGGAGAATCCTGAATATCCACATCTTGAAAGGACATGGCATATAAAAGGAGGATTCTCTATATTAATCTTTTAAAAAATAAATTTAAAAAAGTATTCCAATTTGTTCTTCACCTGATGGAGTGTAAATGCATTTCATGGCAAAATAAGAAAGCTTTTTTGTTGTTGTTCAGTCTGTTTCTTTAAAATATGTAATAATTGCCTGAATCTTTCTGAAATAAAAGTGGCTGACATGTGCTGTGTTAAGTCTTTAAAATGCTTTCTTTTGGTTATTTGAACACCAAATGTTAAAGAAATTAAATCCCCGGGACCAGATGCAAAAAAAAAAAAATGCAATGCTGAATTGTCAAGAGCTTTAGTTTACATTCATAGATTACATCATTGGGGATGCAATATTATATGTATAAAGAGTTTGTATATATACAATTTAATTTTTATGTTTATAAAACCTAGAGCAGGTTTGGTATTTTGAATACTAGCCTGGATAGGGTGAGTATATCACTGAGAAAATATTACCAGTTGAATTGGTGAGCTTTCAGATTTTGTAGTTTTCTGTGACACAAAATTTTCTATATCAGAACCCCTTTTTTCCTCCTCCAAAAATGGTTAAAAAAATATCTCTTGAGTTTTACATGCAAAGTTGTGGTACCTGGTAGACTAATGTTTATTCAGAGTGTAAATGGGATGCATAATAAGGAAAGAGGGTTTGTAAAATTTAACTCTCACGGGGAATATTGAAAGCAAGAGAAGTGGAAACAAATGGTGATTAACCATCCTAAAGAGTTTGCATAAATAAATTGCAGAACATGGACTGTGCCAGGATAAGCATTGCTTTGAGTGACAAAGGATAAGAAGTTGTGGAGAGCTATGATTGCCTACATGCTGAAGGGACATGGCACATGATGTAACTATAGTAATCTAATATGAAGTGGTTTATGGCCACATCACATTGAAACACCAGTTTCTGTATGATCACAAGTTAAGCAATGCCAAGCCTGGTCAGTAACTAGATGTGTGACTGCTTGGGAATACCAGGTGCTGTAAGCTTTGATGTGTGAGTGGTGTAGTTGATGGCTAGGAATTGTTAATCAGTGCTGAGTTCCATTCCCAATGGGTTCATTATATTTACTTACATGCAAATACCCTTGAGAATAATGCATATATTACTTACCTACTTGCTTTCAGGACAAACATTTAAATCAAGACACAATCCATTTGGTATTTTATATATGCATTTGCTTTAACATAAATTATGGACAGAGAATTTTAAGAGATGCAAATTAAAAAAAAGGATCCTACAATGAAAACTGAATGCAAACTGTCACAGATACTAATAAAAAATAAGGATCACTTCACACCTAAGACATATAGGCAGTTATCACAGTGTTACACCAAGCTACCTTGCATATACAATCTCCCTAAGATTCACAAAGATGGTATTCCGCACAGGCCAATTTATTAGTTGCCAAGGCTCTGTGTGCCACCCTCTTGAATAAAACAGACAACAAGCTCACATCTCCCAGAGGCTGAAGGAAAAACAACACTGTTCATTAACACCAGTTGAAATGCTAGTTCTCATAAAATTAGTGAAGTTAAACAACATGGAGCCTGGTCAATATTTAAATAGGTGAGGGCTTGGTAATACCCAGTGCTATAAGCTTGGATATGTGGGTGGTATAATAGATAACAGCACAGAATTGGAAATTGGAGGGCTTAGTTCCAATTCCAGTCAGGTTTGTTATATTCATTTACACACAAATACCCTTGAGAAAGGTATGAATCTACCACTTCTCCACCCAATTATGGGCTAATTAGTAAGGTTATTTAAAGTCAGAAAATATTTTTACATTGTAAGAATTTTTCATTTTATTGGCAATAATAATAGTCTAAAAATTCTTAGGATCTAAAAATATTTTCTGGCTTTAAATAACCTTCAAAGAGTTGATAAACTGTAAAAAACAAATCAGATATGAAATGTAGAATTTTGGATAAATTTTCTTATATGCTATCAAATGACATTTTGAAAACTGGTTATGTGAAAAATACATTAATTTGCAATAAATTCACTAAAATTATATTAAACTTGAAAAACTTCTTGAATCTATAGAAATTGATTTTTTAAAAGAAAAAAAAAATTTTCTTACATCAATTTTGGCTTCTTTTTTTTTCTTTTTTTTGCAGCGACAGACATATTAATTTGAAAATTCTTGCAAAATTCAAATAATTCTCAGATTTTAATGAGATTTTCAGAACTTATTCACAAATAAATGAAATTATTTTGGTAATTATCTTTATCTTGGTAAAAGGTCAAGTGTTTTAAGGGTTGCCCCCACCCTTATAAAGTTTATCATGTGCTCCACCATACTTAACTATGAACACATTTGGTTGTCAATCCACTGTTATTAAATCAGTTAACCTATTAGAAGAACAGCACCCTGTACTTAAATATTTGTAGACAACATTTTATGCTATAAGTAATATCTGTTTCAAATCAGATAAATTTAACTTAATTTGCTAATTTTCCTCAATGTTTCAGAAATATATTTTTTTTTTGCAAGTTTTTTAAAACCAAGGATTTACTTTTGTTTACAAATGTATCAAAAATGGCTGTTTTGATCCTTTTTACTGAAAAAAAATCTATTCTGATAATATATAATTTCTTTTTGAAGTACACCACAGAGTATTTTGCTTACTGGAAATAGTAAATTTTAAATCCTTTATCTTTCAATTAAAGCTAAAATGAAAGCTTCAAGAAAGCTTTTTCATTTTTAAAAATTCATTTTAAACTTTACAATATACTGAATTAGTGGAGATACCTATTTAAAACTAATGCAATATTTATCATTTGCCAATTTATAAAGAAATAAATAAATTATATTATTGTGTATATTTAATCACAATCGAAATGAAGTTTTAAAGAGAACAGACATGTTATATCTATTATGATTTTTAGATAAATCCTTACTAGAAGTTAAGATATTGTTTCTTCATGGGGTTTCTAAAAGGTGGTTTCCTGGGATAAGATGTTGATTTAATCTGATATAAATTTGCCAGGTAAATAGATTGATATAGTGATTTTTTCCAAGCATTGCTTAGATGTGGCACAAGGCCGAAAGTATGGAGTACCCAGTGAGGATTGAACTCACTACTCGGTCATAATTATTTTAGCGAGACAAGCTTGCTAACCATTACACCACCTCGGGTTGCCCAGGTAAATAGATTGATATATCTCCAGTGGTAACAGCATAAGTTTATATAGAACTTGATGAGCAAAACCCATTTCAACTGCAGGTAGGACAGGTCAATTTATTAAAGCACAAGTTTACATTAGCTGAAGGCTATACTTGTGCTGGGTAGTAAATATACATGTGAGGGATTTAACAACTTAAGAGATTGTAGGTTTGATCTCTGCCAAGTGGTGCCTTTTTATTAATAAGACTATATATATCTAAGCTGGTGGACATTAGACTGTTTTGGGGGAAAAAATATAAAGAACAGATATAAATGTAACTTTCTAAAAATACAGTTACAATTTATCTTGCTACATTTATAGCAAGTGTTAAAACCTTTTGCCAAACACGCATGTGTGGAAAACCTTATCAGCGGAAGTAACCCCTTTTCAGTTTTGGGGCATGTATAGAAAAAAAAAAACTAACTCTGAGCATGCATGCTGTAGATGTGAAGAGGTTAGTTCTTTTTCATCTTGGGTTGAGATTGTGACAGGATGCTAAAGTTAGTGCTTCATGCAATGGACACAACATGATGTACACAGTACACCTCACACACTTGCTAATTCACCAGCAGAATAAGTCCAACTTTACCTTCATTATTTACAGAGGAATCTTAAGAACATTTCTTGAAAGCTTTTCTACACAGACGTTCCTGATAGAATAAATAGTCTTATCTTGTTTCGCTTTTGTTTGTCACTTTTCTCAACACTTTTAGTTTTTGTTTAACACAAAACCCCTGACCTAGAGACAACAGTTTGGTGACTGAGGTTAGCTGGGGGTTTCTTTACTTCATATTTCTGCACTTTCTTTTACATCTTGTTTGTTGTGGGTAAACATGGCTTTCCACAATTTCCTTTCTTTTGTTGTAACTTTTTACTCCTCTTTGTCAATTCTTCATCAAGTAGATTTCTTGCTGTTTCCCTTACATTCAGTATATCCTGTGAGTGTTAAATTCTCCAAGCCATCTTCCTCATTAAATCCTCTAGAAATTTCACTTGTCTCTTTTTGATTGTGAGCTGCAGTTTTCTTATAGTTCCAATTTTCTTTAAAATTTCGTTGTTACTTTTATGTTCTGGCCATGATTTTTCCTGTAGTACCACTTCTTTGTTGCTTCCGTCTCTTCATCTGTAAGTAGATAGTATAATACATAGATCAGATATTACATAGCAGTTTAGTACTTTTTCTTTGTTTCTAAAGACATTTTCCTAACTATTAATACTTTGCTTAGTTTCTGAAAGATTTTTCCACTGTTCTTTCTTACCTATTTTTTTTTTTTTTTTTTTTTTTTCTTTTCTTTTCTTTTTTTTTTTTTCTTCTTTTTTCTTCTTTTTTTTTTTTTTTTTTTTTTCTCTTTTTTTTTTTTTCTTTTTCGTTTTCTCTTTTTTTCTTTTCTTTCTTTTTTCTCTTTTTCTTTTTTCTTTTTCTTTTTTTTTTTTCTTTTTCTTTTTTTCTTTTTTTCTTTCTCTTTTTCTTTCTTTTTTTTCTTTCTTTTTTTTCTTTCTTTCTCTTTTTTTTCTTTCTTTTTTTTTTTCTCTTTTCTTTCTTTTCTTTTCTTTCTTTTTCTTTTCTTTCTTTTCTTTTCTTCTTTTCTCTTTCTTTTTTTTCTTTTTTTCTTTCTCTTTTCTTTTTTTTTTTTTTTTCTTTTCTTTTTCTTTTTCTTTCTTTCTCTTTTCTTTTTTTTCTTTCTTTTTCTCTTTTCTTTCTCTTTTCTTTTTTTTTTTTCTTTTTTCTCTTTTCTTTCTTTTTTTTCTTTCTCTTTTCTTTCTTTCTCTTTTCTTTCTTTTCTTTTCTTTTTTTTCTCTTTTCTTTCTTTCTCTTTTTTCTTTCTTTTTTCTTTTCTTTCTTTCTCTTTTCTTTCTTTCTCTTTTCTTTTTTCTCTTTTTCTTTTTCTTTCTCTTTTTTTTTCTTTCTTTTCTTTTCTTTTCTTTTCTCTTTTCTTTCTTTTCTTTTCTTTCTTTTCTTTTTTTCTTTTCTTTCTTTCTTTTTCTTTTCTTTTTCTTTCTCTTTTCTTTCTCTTTTTTCTTTTTCTTTTCTTTCTTTTCTTTCTTTCTTCTTTTTCTTTCTTCTTTTTCTTCTCTTTTTTTTTCTTCTTTTTTTCTCTTTCTTTTTTCTTTCTTTTCTCTTTCTTTTTTTCTTTTCTCTTTCTTTCTCTTTCTTTTCTTTTCTCTCTCTTTCTTTTCTCTTTCTTTTCTCTTTCTTTCTTTCTTTCTTTTCTCTTTCTTTTCATAAGTGACACTCTTTTGTCATCTTTATAAATCCTGGAAAGTCTTCTAGTTTTCTAAGGCTACCTCCAAATTTATTAATAATTCTATCAATATGGAAAAAATTTAAAACTGTTATATGACAGAGTCTAATATTTAGTAAATTGAGTTTCTGCCATTGATTTTCAAGCTGAAGAAGTTTTGAAAATCTTGCCAGATTTTGTTAGCTAGAAATGACAGGAAAGGCGTCTCCAAGGTCAAATAAAAACCTTATTCAGTAATACTTTCCTGACCCACAATTCCATTATTACTATTCCTCCCTTGTTCCTAACATTAACAGTTGATGAGTCAATTCCATATGTGTCACATACATTATGCATTGAAATCTTAGGGGCCTCTTTCTGTCTACTTTACCCACTCCCCTTTCTGCTTGCTTTATCTGCACTTTTTCTTTCTTTCCCCCTCTCTGCTCTATCAATGCTAGCATTTTTATAAGCAGCAATTAATTATCATAAAATTATATGGCACACATGTGAAAACCAATCGTCCATTTTATAATTTTATAGATTTAAGAAGGCATTCTGGACTGGCTAGAATATTGTTAATGCACCCATATTTGATTTCTTTTTGGGTTTTTTTGACTAGCTTTAAATTTACTATTTTTTCTTTTGATGTTAATTTGTTAAAGAAAAAAATCAAAATTCATTTGAGATGGAATAAAAATCTTTTTTTTTTTTTTCTTACATACTACCTAAATTGATGGCACGTTACAATTTAACCTACTTCATCCAATCCCAATATTTACCACAATTTACATATTACTAAATTATAGCATTAGACTAGATACATTGCAGAAGCATGAGACAGACTTGTATCTCGAGATTCTTGACAAAATACAAAGAATCTGCAATGTTATTGGTTCCAACCTGGCATCTCAGCTTCAATTACTTTCCGACTGCCATATTTATAAATATTTACATGGCAATTGTTCTGATGAGCTTTCCTCTTTAGTACCTGAATATAAATGAAGTACTAGATTGTCTGGTAGGTCTTATCATTTTATTATTGAAATTGCTGAATGTAACCATAAGTTCAATTCTAATAGAATATTCTCTTGCACTTCTTGTCTATGGAACTCTCTTCTGAATTCTTGTTTCCTCTCAACTACAATCTCCAAACATTTAAATGCAACATTAATCATAATTCTTTTTTTAAATCCTGTTCTTTTATTTTTCTATCTATTCTATATTGTTTTCTCAGTTTCTTTAACTATCAGTAACCCCTTGTGTCTTGGTGGCTTTTTAGTCTTGCTTGGAGTAAAATGATACAAAAAAGAAAACTTACTGATAATCTATGATGCCACCACTACAATTTAAGATCAGAGAGACCTTTTTTTTTTTTTTTTTTTTTTTTGAGATAGTGTGGTGGTGGGTTCTTATATGCCAATCAAGGTTTGTATTTTTCTTTACCATTCAAAATTCATTTAAGGTTTCCTGGTTTATATATACCTTTCCATCTGGTTGTAACATTTTAGGTAAACTGTCTTAGAAAACTGTGTTGTTACTTAAGAATTAATGAGTTCTTAACTTCTTTCAGCTGTCTGGAGACAATTGGGGCAGAATAGGAGTGTAAGAAAAAATTATTTTGAGTTCATTAAATGGCTGTAGCTAATTGAAAAAAGAAATTAATTAATCAAGTCTGATCAGAAAGGACAAGAATAAAAATGATATTTAACTAATTTTCATAAATTAACTCTTTATGAAAGAACTTCAACAAGTTTTTATATATATATATATATATATATATATATACACACACACACACTCTGAAAACCTCATCATCACCAACCAAAATAACCCCACCAAATTTAAACTAGTGGTGACCAATATAGTGTACCAATTCCTATGCCCAGTACAAGACTGTTATTTGTCAAAAACCAATGACTTATATCGAACACATCACTACCGCCATAAGTGACATCTTACATGCCACCTTTTGAAGCTGAGTGCAATTAATAAACATTTATTAATTTATAATTTACAAGAACCTTTAAGGAAAATTCTAGTCAACACAGATTCTTTTCAAATCACATAGCCATACACAACACCTAATTAGAGAAGCATTTCTTATTAAATATTATTCACCTACTATCAGTCTTACACTATTAAGCAGTAGAGATAGCATATTAAATGTTTTCTAAAAATAGAAGTCCTGCCCAGATCAACCAGCCATACCAAGATGACTGCTAAAAAGCATGCAACACCTGCCACACATGCTCCATATAGCAAAACTACTACATAGAAAATGCACACAGAAAGTCACCATCCAAAAACAACATCCTTGATAATGGCTATAGGACGAGCCAAAAGCACTTGGAACAATTATAACTATGGACAATTCCTATATTCTTTAAATCCTGAAAAATGTTAGAATGCAAAAGAAAACTCAATAAAAGATTAATTAAATCTTCCTTGTTGGCCATTTTCAATGAAACATGTTTGAAAGAAAGGTTCCTGCACATACATACACATATTGAGAGGTTTCATTGAATAATTTAGACAAGTTTTGTCCACTTATATATAAAAAAAGTATTTTTATATAAAAATAAAATAAAAAAAAACTTGGGTTTACTTGTGTGTTTTATAACAGATTTGTGTTTCTTAATTTTGTGAATTTATCAAAATGTGTGACAAATTAAAGTTTGTGTTGTTGAAATATTTCATGGGGAAACACCTCATTTCATTAGAAAATTTCATAAATGAACTTAAGAGGACTGGAAAAAAACCACCTAGCATATTAAATTTATCAAACGAAATTACAAAAAAGTGAAAAAAGACATTCAAGGATTCTTCACAGTAAAAGATTGGATTTGAATATATATAAAAAATTTTATATTTATTTCATGTTCAGATTTTTATTATGACTGATGTGGAACCTTGTGCAACAAAATTTATTATCCATGATCGAATTTGTTTATCTTAATGAATGTTAATATATGATTCGATCAGTATATAGATGGATATGTGAAAAGCGATAACATAACATATATTTTTTCCCATATATTCCATTTTTAAAAAAAAAAATTTATGCAATCATTTTTTTTAATTTTTACGATTTTAATGGGGAAAATTAATGACAAAGAAAATTTTAATTAATAAAATTTTATTTATATATATATACGAAAACTCATTATTTTTTTTTTACTCAATTTTCATTATTTTCAAAAAAAACCAATGTCTGAGTGATAAAACAAAAAAAGACTTATATATAATACAAATTTTTATATATGATTTCTATATACAAATATAATTTATTCAACAAATGAAACTAGATTTTTTATAGTCGAAAATAATAGAAAAATATTTTATAAGAAGGGTTGTATCTCTTAAAAACGCCCAGGTCTTTTTCCCCTTTTGTGGTATTGACGATAATTTAAAATTTATATATATCTGAAATTTAATAAATCAGTATATATTTCAAAATCAAACAATAGATTTATGTTTTTTTTTTATCAGTAAATGTGTTGTCAAAATAAAATCATTTTTTAAAGAATTAATATATTCTAATTCATTTAATATCCATTCAATTTAGCTGAAAGAATTTGTTGTTGATAATAATCATTTGTAATACATTTCTTGGCAAGGCCAGATAAGTTTTTGAACCTGAATGGGTCTTTTAAATTTTTTTATAGATGACCTTTTTTAGAAGATATACATTTTATTGTTCAATAAAATATATATATATTAAAGATTTATATATATTTAAGAAAAGAGGTGTAATTTTAACAACCTTTAGTTTGAAATTGGAGAACAACATGTAATGTGGTATTGATATTTTTTTTTTTTTAATTCACAATTTTACAAATCATTTTAAATCATTTTGTCAATAAAATATCAGTTTTCTTTAAATATTTAAATAAAATACAAACAAATTATCCATTAAAATATCAAAAAAACTGAAAGTGCATATCATAGTCGGCAGATATATTTAAATATATATAGGAAATGCATATATCTTTGAAATATTCAAAAAATTTTTTATGACATGCAAACGATATAAAAATATTTTAATTATTGAATATGAAACTCAATATACAATTTATAAAATGGTAAATGTAGTGCCATTTGAGAAAATACAGAGCCTGTTTTTTATTTAAAAAATAATAAATAAAAAAACTTTTAAAATGTTTCAGTCAGACCAAATAAACTTTAAAATTTTTTTCAACAGCTATTTTTTAAAATTTTAGAGAAAACAGATAAGTGAAAAATTTATAAATGACATTTATTTAATATTAATATAATTAAATAACTTATTTTCATCAATTTTAAACTTGTATTTCAGTTAAAAATTAATTTTGTTAGATTAAGTATTTTGGATTGAAAATAGAACAAGTTTGTCGTTGATGTGAATTTGAATTTCAAGGTAGTTAAATCTATATATTTGCCGGTTAAATTTCGAAAAATTTGATTTGAAATTTAATACATAAAGAATGTATGATCACCATTACAAGCGGCATTTTTGGATTTGCTTGTTTTCAGAAAAAATTGTTTTCAATTTTTTAAGCGCCATTACCATGAAATCAATTTCTACGAAAAGTTTATTAAGAATATCTTTATATATTTGGTAAAATAAAACTCTTTAAATGATATAAATTCGTATATGAACTCACTTTATTTATTAATTTATTTTTTACTATACCTAAAGTTACACACAGGCTTTCACAAAATCAAATTATACATCCGATGCTGGGTAAAAAAAGGAAGAAATTGACTTATTATATAAAATCGCATTGTTCCAGATACAAATATTGGCCTTTATAAAATATATCAATATTTGAAATAAATTTCCTTAATGTCATTCCAAAATTCCCGAAGGCTTCGGCCCGTGATGTTATTAATTTATTCATAACACAAATTTGTTTTCGATTTAATAAATAAAAATTTAACAACAATCACTTCTCTGATTTCAAAAGGGAGTTTAATCATTATTTGACATTATATACATAAATAAAAGAAATATTTTTCATTACAACAAACAAGGAATATTAATTTTAAATTTATATTTATATATTTCTTTTATTTTCTAAGGATTTTTTTAAATTTATCATTTCCTTAAATGTTAATATATTTATACAATAATATTGATATATATATATATATATGAGGCCTTAGACTTAACTTTTATAAAATTTTCATGTTTTTTTAATTAAAAAAATAAAATAAGATAGTTTCAATATAAAGGTAACAAAAATTCGAAGTTCTAACGTAATAAGCTAAATATCAAGGTTTATAGGAAAAAATTTTACTTTTTCAAATGTCTAATTTTTAAAATATGAAATCTAAATTTAGGAAAAATTTTAAATATTATCGCAATTAAAAAATAAAGCAAAAAAAATTGTTGGTAAAAGGATCAAAATGACACATTTCAAACACAACCTGGAAATTGAACATAAAATGAACTTTATTATTTGAATTCAAGGATTCCATTTTTTTCCAAAATAATTTTTTATATCATTTTTTAAATTAAATTGATTCCGCATGTTTTTATGCTTAGAAGAATTAACAATTTTTTATATTTAGCTATATTCAAAAAAAAAAGATTTCCGTTTAAAAGAATAAATGCAATGTTGGAAATTGAATGTTTCAAACATTAACGAGAAATGACTTTCCAAGTAATGGCTTTGTTATAATTTTTTTTCATAATTTTTAATCGTTGTATAAAAGAATGTTTTCATTTAATATTTATAAAAATTGTATATTAGATTTCTGTGAATAAAACAGGGATTTTAAAATTAAGGCGATTTGAAGTGAAATAATATATATATACATACATATAAATATACAAATTTGATATGTTATTTATGTATACTATTTAAATGTCCATCAAAGATATAGTATCTGACAATAATGAAAACACAAAATGTTTTGCATCTGTTGGGTAAATTACATTTTGTAATTCAAAGAACTGTCACAATGTCATACACGTTATTCAATAAAAAAAATTTTATATTTTTATTTATTTATGTTTCAATATTTTAAATTATATAAATATAACGGATAGCCTTTTATGGCAATATTTATGACCTATCTTTAAAATTTAGCGTTTTGTTTAAATTTCAAATAGACTACATATATAAAAATTAAATAACGAAACATATGACTATAAGAAATTTCATCTTTGAAATCCAACAATATTAAATTTTGCACCACTATTTTATATAAAATCAATAAAAAACATTTGAATGCAACTCATTTAAACAACAAACAGTAAAGAATTTTTGCAAAATGTCCTTAGAAATTTTTTTAAAAAGAGTTATAATTTGAGACAAAAAAAATTTTTATGAGAAAAAAAAATGAAAATAAATGCTTTAAAAATTGATGATAAATATGTTAAAATATAATTTATACTGAAGACATTTAAGAAATATTTGAAAAATTATATATATTTATATATATATATATATATATATATATATTATTTATATATATATAAATATGTTACCAATTTAAAATTTTTCTGAATATAAAATCTGGGAAAAATAATATGAAAAATTATAAAAATATATTTAAAAATTACATTATTTACATCTCATAAATTGTAAATTTTATTTAAAAATACAAATTGTTTAATTTTATAATGTTTCACCGATTTTATTATTTTTTAAAAAATTCAACAATTTCAATAAAAAATAAATGTGAAATATATATAAATTATATATATATATATATATAACGACAACCAGAATATTTATATTTATAAATATATATATATATTTGATATTTCATTTTATCAAAAACAGAAAATAATAGCTATTATATAAAAAATAAGGATTCAAAATAACAAAAACTTCTGAGAGGTTATATTTGAATCTTAAGAAAAAATTTATAAAAAATATAATAATCATATAGATGAACATATTTATATATAATATTATATATCAAGATATTTATATTATGTTTCTTGAATGTCATCTGGTTTCCGCTTTGAATATATATACTTTAAAATTTACTTTTTTAAAAAAATATAAAATAGTATTCAAATAAATGCAATTTTACAAAAAAAAAGATTTTGATTTTATTTCAGATACCATTAACAAATTTTATAACACATCTTAAAACAAATTGAAATTTAGTTTTTTATCGTAATATAATTTGGAATTAAATTTCCTCCTAATCAACTTACGTAATTTTTTATCAAAACTAAACGAATTTTTTTCATTGAAATTAATTTAAAAATATTTATATAAGTTTTAAGTATTTGTTCCATTATAAACAATTGAATATTCCATTTTCATCTAATTGTCGTTTGAATTTTTAGAAGGGAGAACATGAAAATATAAGACATTTTATTTGATATATTAGAATTGACCAGTGTAAAGAAAAAACTTGCTAATTTAATAATTTATATATTTGAAAAATTTAAAATTTGAAATCTTAAAGACACCTGCTTTGTTTGATATTACAATTTAATCAGTGTCAAGAATATCGAAAATAGTTATTAGAAATATATATATATATACTGTGTGTTTTTGCAAAATTTTCCAAATTGTGTAAAAGCAATACCGTCCATTTGTTAGATTAAGTTCTGAACCGTTGTATCTTAGAAAGGATTAAAGATAACTTACTGGAATTTTCCGAGGTTTTTATAACAATATTGGTCTCTACTTTGAGCAATAAGAATGTATAATTACTCCCCAAGCTTAACAGAAGAATCGTGATGAAATCGATCATAAATGAAAATGACATGTTCATCATTAATTAATTTTTTTTTTTTTTTTAACTGTAGTATTTTGTTCCCTTATGATTTGAGAGACTTATCCCCATTCATGTCAATCTCAGAAGAACAAAAGCAATTAAAGTAAAATTTATAAGTAAAAACAATAACATTCATCCAAAGAAAATTCATATGTTGTTTGTAACTTTTTTGTGGGTTATGTCCCTTGCAATAGCAATAAACAATATTTTCATTATGACAATGGTAGACTGTTCCTTGTTTATGAACCTGTCTCTGAAAAAGCGTTTGTTCAAGAGCAACTTCCTTCCAGGGTAGCTCTTGGTTTTTTGTTTTTGCTATTCTTCCAAACATTTACACAAGCTGCTTTCCTCTGTCACTCTTGTCTTCAAAATATCCTGTGAGTATAAAATTTTCCAAGGCCTTTTTTCTCATTATGTACCCGAGAAATTTTAATTCTTTCTGATTC
>CAHIKZ030002214.1:0-20000 GCA_903632075.3 Acanthosepion pharaonis
TTTAAATGATCAGAACAGCCAAATCTTTGGAAAATAAAATTACTTAATTATTGACTGATTAACTGATTAATTTTAGAGAGTCTTTTCCTTTGTTTATAGCACTGATTATTTCTTTGGGGCTGCAGGAAGTAGACCACGTTTTCCATGGTGGAAATATGTTCCCAAAAAGTATACTGAAATAGACAAAAAATAAAAAAAAGATATGCTGAATTATATATTTCATTTATGTACACAAATACATGAATACACAAAGAGAGAAAAATTTACTAAATTTAGAATACCTCAAAAATATACAGAAATAAACAGGATTGATTGGTTTGTTTTTTACAGCTTATCAACTTGTTGGAGGTTATTTAAAGGAAGAAAATATTTAGATTTCAACAATTTTTGGGGGATAATAATAATTTACTGATACAAGTCCTACTAATTAACCCATAGCTTGGAGGGGAAGAGGTGGGTGGTCAATGCAAGGGAGATGTTTCATTGTCTCCCTTGCAAACTGATATTAAAAGTTAGACAAAAAATACAAATACGCTTAAAATGTAATTATTATATATATATATATATATATATAAATGATGTGTTTGGTGGAGGAGGGGTGTATTCAACAAAGAAAAAAAAAAGTTGAAAATTGATTTTTTTCACTGCAAATTATTCATTATCCAAGTATTTTACAAAAGAATTACAGCTGATTACCCAATATTTCAAGCTCAATTAAGGTTTATAGTTCGTAACTATGCAGTGAGATGAGGTAACATGAACCGTAGATTTATCTGTGGAATGTCATTACATTATTGTTACATAATTATAGTGAAATCATTAAGGTTTTTTTGGTCAAAAGCATTTTATTTTTGGTTGTATATTATTTTAAAATATTCCTTTTTGTAGGCTTTATTTTTTGAAATGGAATAAGATCTTTCTAAATTTCAGAATTTTGCTATTGCCCATCAAAATGACTGATAGAAAGCATTCTAAAACCAATAATGGAAAAGAAAGGTCACAAAGCATAAATGAAATGGCTCCAGATTGTCCAACTTAGGGAACTTAGCATTGCAGCCAAAATATTCTACAATGCTGGCAATAACAAAGGATAAAATGAAAAATACCTAACAACAAATCGAATATTGCATCAAAATTATATTATTGTTATTTGTTAGGTAAGTAAATACATAATTATCAATAATGTTTCTATAAAACTTGATATTTCCTGTAATAAATTCTTAATAAATATTATTGTTATTTTACTTAAGTGTAAGGTTGTCTTATATTCATAATTCCTTATGGTTAACTATGAAATATTAATGAAAACATCTTAAAACCTTTAAGCGCATATTGCTGCAAAATTATCAAATGTTGAATATACCCCTCCTCTGCTGAACATGTCATTATATATATATATATATATATATATATATATATATATATAGACTATCATGTAGTTTCTGACATATGAAGGTCCAGTGCTCAGTTTTTATAACTGAACAACCAGACTATCCTCACCTATAATAATGGTGAAGGCTTTGTGCAGAACCAATCATACTTTTTGGAAGAACCAAATACAGAGAACTGGTACACATAGCATGCAACAAAGTATCCAAACAACCCTCTTCAGGTTTTGAATTCAGTTTTCCTTCTCCTAGACTGGTTCCCAACCAAGGTTATGGTGCACAATCTATCCTTCTATTCAACCATAGATTGGGGGTGGACTCATATCTTCCCCAAGGGTATTTGCATATAAGCGAATGTAATGAACCTGACTGGAATTTGAACATATATTACTTCAAACATCATTTTTGGTGGACGCCTATGTTTGGAATAGATGTCCAGTTTTTATTTTATTTTAAACTGTGAGTATTATGTTTATTGACCTGTACACTCAAGAACACTTAATAAAGAAAATGTGCTCTCCAGCAGGATTTGAACCTGTGCCCCCCTTTATCGGAGAAACCACCATTTCATGTGGCCTGCCTTAGACTGCTCGACAATAAAATAAAATAAAAATAACATCTGAAGTAATAAAAATGTTGGATTAAAAATAAATCCATTAATTATTTAATATATCTATATAATAAATGCAAATTCAGTGTGTTATTGAGTTACACTTTTTCAACGTTACTCCTAGAGGCCATAACTCAACATATACCATTTTGGAATCAGGCCGATTCTATGAGCCAATTAAAAACATTCCAAGCTGGATCCAGACCTGCAATCCTGAAAATTCAGATTCACAAGTTTTTATTATTGCAATTGTTTTTGGGGTTGTGCTATCTTGGCTTCTACTGATAAAAATAATTAAAGGGACACAACTCTCTAGCTTTTAATAAGTCACGTTCAAGTGAAAAAATTACTGTTAATAATTACTTGTATGTAAATTAAGGACCTACATACATCAAATTGTCTTTAAATTAAGTGGTGCCAGAAGAATTATCAGTGAACTTTTAAAAGGTAAGCTTAAATATTAATGCAATACTTAAATGCAGTGATCAATTTTGAGTTCTTCTGTAGTTTATTGTTGCCTATCGCATCTAATCCTCCTTATCTATTGTGATGAATGCCCAATCAAGAGGCCTCTGCAGGAACTAGCTTAAATGCCGCCAGACAGGGTGGATTTTAAGCTAGTGTGTGTGTGTGTGTATATATAACTTAATATAAAAATATGAAAATGAGAAAATTGACAGTCAATTGCTGAAACCTGATGAATGGACAAAAAAGTTCAGCTATGAAACGCTGGACTTAGAGTGCTGAATATAACATTAATCAGCTGACAAATTTTATATTGTATTAATCCTATACTTATATATATATATATATATATATATATATATATATATGTGTGTGTGTGTGTGTGTATATATATATATATAGAGAGAGAGAGGATAGACATGCAAAAGGTAAATACTTTTGTTTAGTATACTTCAAAGGTATATTTAACTAGAGAGAGATGCTTTTGAATTAATATATATATATATATATATATATATATATATATATATATATATATATATACATATGTTATATATATATATATATGATTTTAGCATCAATATTTTCACTGTTTAGCATAGATTTTGCATTCAAAATATAAATTAAATTAAAACTAATATAAAATAAAATAAAGTCAAATAAAAGAAGCATCTTCATATAATTTTATAACTAATCAAAATTTACCAATTTTATAAAATTTTTTATAACTTGATGTAATTTTAAAGAAGCTTAAAAAAAAACTTATCTCCCTTAGTTTTAAAATAACAGACAAAAATCTTCAACATAATACGAATAGTTGTTTTAATGTTATAATTTTAGTTTGAAATATGTTTGAAGTCAATATAATTTAAATAAAACATTAAAATAAGTATTTATATAAGTGGATAAACAGTAATTCTGATCATTTGTTTTGTCAACATTCCTACCAGTGTACACGTTTTTATTATAATTATGTAAACAAATGATTATTTGAGCTTTCAGCTGTTATAGAAAACATGCAAGATTGACAGTTATAAGTGTAGAAAATTTTGAAATTTAGCATTTATAAAATAAGGACATTCTGTAATTAATACAATTATTCTTATCAGTCCTGACAAGTGAAGAATCATAAAACTTCAATATATATATATATATATATATATATATATATATATATAAATGAAACATTTCATGCTAATTTCTCAATCGTCAGGCTGCCTGACGATTTTCTAAATTTTGAAACAGCCTGTTGCCTTTGAGTGTTAAAACTATATTTCTTCACACACACACACGTGTGTGTGTGAGGCTAAGTGGTTAAAATGTTTGTGTTCTGTACATGAGAGCCATGTTTGAAACTGGCCAAGATTGCCATAACAGGATATGACAACACAACTGCAAAATTCAAACATGCTATCATTTATTCATCTGAATCACTTGCAGTGGCAGAATAAAATTTTTGCTCTGCAAGCAAAATCATCTCCAGTATGTTAAAGGTTGTACAATACATCATTTGGAAATTAGAATGAAAAATTGAATAGACAAACCTTGTTGGGGATATTTAATAAAACTTGTTTGGAGATATATATATCAAACATCATTCTCAGTAGATACCCAGGTTTGATAAAGATGCCCCTTTTTATTTTAAACAGTGTGTATCACATCTATCAGCCTGTGCACTCTAGAAAATCTCAAAGAAAATGTACTCTCTGGCAGGCTTGACTGTGTCCTTCTCTGTAGGATGTTGGATTAAAAATAAATCAATTCTTTAGAAATTGCTTTGTTTACATTTTGGATAGGAAACTGTGTGGATATAGGCTTTTGAGAAGTTTCTGAGCAAGTAAGGTGCATTCTTTAATAGAGAAAATGGACCCTTGCTGAGCTGTGGCACTCTCTGTGTCCTAACAATATAGCCCACTGTTATTTTTCTTATAAGGGGGATGCTGGTTCAAGCCTTACTGAAGAGCACATTTTCTTTAGATTTTTCCATTGTGTTGCCAATAGACAGATGTAATACACACTGTTTAAAATAAGAACAGGGTGTCTACTTCAAACACATGTCTCCACTAAAGATAACATTTAAAGTAATCCATTCTTATATATATATATATATTATATAAAATGCACATGCACACACAGCTTAATCTGGCACAAGACAAAATAAGGAGAAATTTAATTTCAATAATATTTTATACTAGATATCCAAGTGAGAAGAATCTGCCTTAAAAATCTACATTTATAATTGCTTTTAATCATGGCTTGGACACTGACCACTTGCAGGAGAAATACAGCTCAATTTAATTTTTTTTATATTATACTGTATTATAAATTATATTATATTATTTTTTGCCATATAATACACATTATATACTTCATTTTTGTGTAGTCTCAGGGGCCATTTTGGTAACAGGAGCTGTGTGTCCCAGTCATTTTAGCTTATTGCTCTTACAATAATAAGTCATTCACAATAATAAATTTTTATAATAAATCAATTTCAATATATTTTTCTATTAATAATATACCATAAATGCTTTGCTAATGTTATACTCAACAAATGAATTTCAAAGGATTTATCATCAAAATGAATTGGAAATGGCCAACTATAAAAATATATGGAGAGTGGTCTATTATAAAAATACACTGTAAATGATTTGCTATAAAAAAAGAATTATAAATAGTAATAATCAAATTAATATTTGTAATATATCATAATTAAGACAGAATTTTCCATCACCAAATCTAAAATCAGCAAATAACAAAGAAAACTTTAACTGATAACAAAAATTCAATGAAAATGTTAAGACAGCAAAAGATTTAATCTAATAAGTGCTTTGTTTTGTTTTTGAACCTTTCTAACCCAAAATAATTCTTACATTATTTACATGCAGACTATTATCCTCATTTTTGTTGTTATTATCACAACATTTCGGCCATTACATAACAATCAAATGTTATGATTATAACAAAGTTAAGTCCATATGTAAATAATAAGTAAAGCTCAAACCTGGCCTCAAATACACCATGGCTATATTATCTGGTGCCATTGTAAAAGATGCTTGAAAAATGGTCAGTTCATTGTATGACTCCAGAAAATACCAGACTCCCATCTTTACAAGAATTAGATTCAATAAAGAATGGAGTATTGCTGCCATATCTGGGTTAGTGCTGCCCAATCCTCACTGTCCAGCCAAGATAGAGTTTAAAAGAACTTGTGGGTGATGAATTATTCTCCACCCTGCAACCCTTACCCCACAGCCTTTTGCTACTCTATCATTATTACTATGGCAGATGGTAGGACGATTTACATTCTTTTGTTCCACCAGTTCAGACCTTCCCAGCTAGAATCTGCCATGCAAAATCATCCCCATTCTCTTCATGGTCCTTTGATAAGGAATGTTCCACTCAAACAGCTTCTTTCCCAGAATTGTTACTTTGTGGAACAGACTCCCGAGAAGATGCTTTCTTGACAAACTACAATTTTGCTCTCTTCAAGTTCAGGATCAACCCATGTCTATCCGACACGTCCTCATAATGTACATTTGTTAATTACTCCTTCCCGCTCTTGATCAGTAAATCTCTTATTTGAGTGGCCATTGGGCCTTATATTGGGTGAACTTGCAGTAAAAATAAATAAAAAATAAAATAAAAATTATAACTCCTCGACCCAAAACTCAAATAAAATAATTATATTTTTAAAAGTGTCTTTATGAGCTGACAATAACATGAAAAAAAAGAAAGTTACTTTACTTTTTTCACTAAAAAGAAAGGATTTCTTCTATTCTCTTGAAGTAGTTTTATTTATTCTTGTTTTAATTGTTGCGAGGTAATATAATGAAAAGTGAAAACCCAATGTCAGGCGGTACATTAATAGCCAGAAGTGTGTCATCAGCAAGGTATTGCAATCACTGTACTAGTGTCATATGGACTCATTCAAACACTACATTCCCTCAACATGTTAATTTTATTTTCTCTTTCTTTGTTTTTACACAAATCTAGATACTATCTTATTCTTCTTTATCGATTTTTATTACATTTTATTGAATTTTATTCATATTTACTGTGATTCGTTTAAATTTTCCCTCTTAATTTTTGGAAGCTTAGAATTATTATCGGTACAAAATGTCATGGAATGTCTGTTTCTTTGTTGTGTGAACAATGAAGTGTTTTGATTTCTAAAAGTATATTCAACACTTTATTTTGTCTAAAATAAAAACTAATTGAACCTAACTTTCAACGAAAAGGAACTTAATTCACTCAAAAAAGTAATCTTAACTTTGACTTCAAGTCAAAATCTTTAATCAAACTACGAAAACATTTGGGAAAAAACTAACTTTTTGTGAACTGAATCCAATATGCGAAAATAAAGTAAAACTTTTTAAATATGTAGTTATAAATTATTTGGGAAATCCTTGCAGTCTAAAAGAATTTCTCAAATTCTTACATATGGATATTAGCACAAAGTAGATAATTAAATTAATATTAATTAAATAAAAAGTTCGGTTAAACATTTTAAAAAATTCCCCGAAATCTCAGCAGGTGAAAAAATATCTTGGAGATGTAAGTGAATAAATTTTCCAGGGTACCTGACTTAGCCGACTCATTCGTCAGCTATAAAACTTTTGATTCTAGGAAAAAAAAAAAGTTTATATTTTCGTTTATTTAAATACATAAATTAAATATATTTAATGAATGTTATTGTTACATAAATGAATGGAATTCTATAAAATAAAGTTAATGTCAAAAATAGGAAGACGTGTTTTTGTCATTTTGATAGTAATTATTAAAAAGTCAATATCCACAAATAAAAAATACAAAAATTATAACAAAAAAATTACTTTTTTTACATTTTATTTGTGCTTTCAAGTAATAAATATTGATCAAACAAAAAAAGTATATTTTTTACTGACAGACTAAAAAGTTTATTTCATAAAAATAAAAAAGCTTTATTTTTCAATTTGTGGTTTCTTTTTTAATTGATTAATTAATATTAATAATAATTATTATTGGCCCCATTTTAATAGCAAATATTTTTTTTAATTTATGCATTTGGCGGAGTCTTTTTGAGGTAATAGGAAACATTATTGAAATATTTGATTTGATGGCTGTCTTTTTTCAGCAAATCAGGGGTAACAATTTTTTTAAAAACATAAAAAAAACTTGTCGACAGAGAAGAACCCAATTTAATGATTTTTTTTTTTTGTACAGTTTAAGACAAAGTAACCACATGGTCAAAAACAACAAAAAATACGCCCTTTGCCCCCCCCCGTTTCAATAAGGGTATATAAAAAAAATCTTTAAAAAGTTTTGCACGTCATATGAAGCATGGTAAAAAACAAAACAAACGACACAAGATATTTACTTTTTCTTACTCTTTTTTTTTTTTCGTTTTAATAAATAATTAGTATCACAAAAGTTTTTAGGACAAGTTTTAAGTTATTTTTCATAGGTTAAGTGATTAAATTTTTTTTTATTTAGTTAAAAAGTCAAACTACAAAAAAAGTAAATTAGTTAAACTGTTAACTTAATTGATAAGGAAATTTTAAATTTCGTTTTTAGAAGTAAAAAATAAAGTGACAGTGGAACCATTTTAAATACAAGAAAAATAAAAGTTCTCATTTTAATTAATTTAATTCAAAACAGTCCTTACAATATTTGCTTCAGCTTAAGATAATAATTTCCCAAAAACAAGTTTGAAAATTTATCGCAGAAAATAAGAAATCCAAAAAAGAGGCCGATAACAAATCTTAAAATAACCAGAACAAAAGACACGCATTTAACTAGATATATTTTTTTAACCCCCTGGGGAGAGGGGGATAAGAGTAAAAATTTATAATAAATTCATCTATTTTATTACTACCTAAAAAGCAGTCAGTTCTTTCTTCTGACATACTTTTTCTTTTTTTAAACAGCGAAGTACGTATTTTTTTTATGTATATGCCTACGTCTCTCTAGGGTCAGATCATTTGCAGTCAGGAAAATAAGTAAATAAAAATAAAATGGAATATGAAATAAAGAAAAAACGAGGAAGTAATTTCTTTCCTTTTTTTTTTTTTTGCCTTCCTGACTCACTCAGTTTAAATGCTTGCATGTAGAGTTATGATGGTTGGAGAGCAGTACGGTCGAAAGATCCATCTCCATTCCTGGGAAGCACCAAAATTAGAAAAAGAAAGAAAAAGTTACGAAAAAGAAAAGTGACGTGGGTTCGTTTATGAATTTTTGTACTTTAAAGTCGTTTTCTTCCCCTTTTCTTTCTGGTGGGACAGTCACAAAAAAAAAACTCTTTGCCTCTCTGCCCAATTCGTCTCTCTCTCTCTAATCACAAACTTCTGTCTGTGTGTCGCATTCTCTCCCTTTTGTTTTTAATTTCCTCTTTATTATTAGCTCCTCCTAACCTCTTTGGCTTAAACATAAAACTAACCTACAAGAATATTCATCTATGACAAATGACTTTCTTAATTTTTTAAAAAACAAACTTCCTTGTTTCTTACACAATTCATTTTTACAGCTGTTATAGTTTTTTTTTTTTTTTTTTAAGCAAGTGTCCGATTTACACATTGCAACAAATAATTAGAATGAGGAAAGACACATTTCAATTATTAATTCTCAATTTGATTTTCTCGATATGAGAGCGAAATATACCCAATCCAAGTGCAGTTGTTGGTAGATACTATTACTAACTATTGGTACAAAGTAGTAAAATTAAAACAATATAACTGGGAAATACATTCATATTGTTAGAGCAAGTACAGACCTAAACCGTAAACGATATTGAGAACATACAGAGAGATAAACTAGAGAAGGAAACAAGAAGCTTATTATGGATATTTTATAAGTACATTAATGTACTGATATATAAAACTTCCGAGAGGAAAAAGTGTCCTCTTGAATAAAATATAAACTCATTCAAAATTTGGGCTTTCGTGAACATCAATCATAAATCTACCTTTTCTCTCATTATATGTGCGTGTGTTTGAGCATTTTGACGTGGTGTAAATAAATCGTTAGTAACCTTGTCTTGATATTATTACGACTGGGCAGTGAGTTCGGTATCCTCACTGGGTGCCCCATACTCTCGGCCTTGTGACACAACTAAGCTACACTTAGCAATTCATTATTTGTGTGTTGTACTGAATTTATAACCAATACATTTTTCTCAACATTACTTTTTCTACGTGCATACAAGTTGCTAAATACAATTTCTATATTTGCATGGATAAATAAATTTCCTCAGGGAACGAAACGTGCCGGCATATAAGTTTTCCCTCATGAGAGTTTTTTTTTTTAATATTGTCTTTGCTTTGCAGATACATTTATAAGTTACATATAAAAAAAAAAAAGTTTATTTGGAGGAAGAGGAAGCTGTCTTATTTTATTCACGCGGCTAATATAATCCACTTTAAATTAAAATTGATTTTTACATGCTTTATATTGTTCCTTATTCTTTACACATTACGCAGTGCATAATTTTGTCAAAATCTAATATTTTAATGTCCGTTAATGACTGAAAATGCGTATTTTTATCGTCTTTAATAAACCGCCATTTTTATTTCCGCGCATGCGTGTTTCGAACTTTGAGAAAAAGCAATGGATGCCGGCCGTTAATTAGGGTTTCGTTTAGGCTTATAGTTTTTCATTTGAAGGTAGGAAGTATTTACAATAGAATCTTCCCTTGGACGTGATGTAAAAGGAACTAGGACGCAATGGTTAGGAATCCAGATCATTACTACTTTCGATCCTCACTAGGTGCTCCATACTTGTCCTGAAAAGCTAAGCTTAGTAAATCACAACAAACCATTATCCAAGGTTTGCGAGTAATTATTAGACAATGTGCAACTTATAGAAATATAACCAGTTTTTTTTATTCCGATAGCAATTTACAGCATAAAAATAGTAATAGTAATATTGGTTCTGTTGTCACTATGGCGTACGGTAACCTGAACCATGTTTAATTTGGGATTTAGAAAAAAAAAACAAGTCTAAACTAAAATTTTATGTTTGCAAAAGTGTTTTACTTTTTTTTTTTTTTTTTTTTTTAACAACTATCATTTTGGTTGCTATTATTTCACAAAATTGTTGCAATACGTTTTACTTTTCATTAAATCCGTGTTTTTTTTTTTTTTTGTTCTCTCCCAAGTTAAATAATAAATGTGAACTTTTTATAATTTATATAAAATTTTAAAAACGAAAACAAAAATTATTATTAGTAGTAGTATTAATAAAAAAAAAACAAAAAAACAAAACATGAAAAAGTAATGATCTGTGACTTTCCAAACGTCGTAAAAGCTTTGAAAGACTGCTGAAACGTCCTGTACGCTCAAATTGTTCTCCACCTAAAGTTAAGCAAGCTCAAATTAGAAATTCATCGTATACAAAGTAAGTTTGTCACCACATAGGTCCTATGTAGTGACAAACTTACTTTGTATACGATGTCATAGGATAAAGTTTAGCTTGTTCTGGGACAGCGCAACAGGTGTGGGTCACCCAATGAAGATTGAACACAGAAAGATCTTCCAGACTAATTTACTCACTCTAATGAATTCAATAATTTAAACTAAGTTTTTATTTATCATTCATAGGATTATGGGGGAAAGATGTATGACAAAGTGGAAAAAATTATAATATGCATTTTCCCCAAAAAATTGTTCTTGAAAAATTTATATATCGTTACCATAAAATGATAGACAGAAAAAGTTTTAGTTTATTAACTCCAAGGAGAAACTTTTTCAGATGAATAACGGATTTTTACTCATGGAATGCAATTTACGTGAAACATTAAAAAGATAGAGATGATGAGCCTTTTTAAAATTAAATTTTGGCATCCCATGTATCTAAAGAAGCCTCAGCCTAACTCATTCGGCCTTTTTTACTTCTATCGTTATAAACTGTAACCAGCGTTTGTTGTATCTATCCCGCCATATTTCCCATTTATACGTATTCATTTATCCACAATCCCACACTAAACTGGCCTTGTGTCACATTCGGTAGCGATATGGGTGCAATGAAAAATACATCCGACATGTCCACTCGTGCAGAATGTGACACAAGGTTTTAAAGTGGGATTCGATAGGCATACAAAACATCGGTACTTTCCCTTTTTGGACATCTCAGGCACCAGGTAATGACTCCGACCTCCTCTTTCTGAAGGAGAGGTGATGCCGAAGTGGGAGCGATGACCTCGCGAGGCTTGAACATTAATTTTTAAGAAACCCCAACCCGAGATTCGTTCAGGTCTGGTAAGCATGACTTTTTATAAAACTGATTCTATCCATGAATGTAAAACCATTAATCGTCTGATGAGCGTCGTAAAGTGTTTTTTCATTCTGTCATTAACTCCTTAACCGCAGTTAATCTGCTATTTTATATATATTTCAATTTCAGTTCACTTATATTAAGAACTTCAGATTAGTTGAACAATTACAGAAGTTATATTTTTTTCAATACCTGCGTAGCCGAATTGTTAGAGTTGTCGCTTTCTGACGATGAGACAAGGGTTCGAAACTCACCGTGGTCATTCTGTTAGAAAGGCGACATCTCGATGTTATCGGCCTAGGGAAGCGAGCCCAGAGTGCAACACCATTGAAAAGCGTCTGAAAATCATACCACATCGCAAGCCTTGTTAATGAAACTAAGTAGATGGAATTGTTCGTCGATGGTTTTTGTAGTTTACCTGCCATGTTCAACCTGTTGATTACGCTAAGTGATGCGACCTAACTGTAACCAAGGTCTACTCAGCATAATTGCAGTATAAATCACGGATGGGCTCTGTAGGTGTCGAACAAACACAAATGTGCCTGAGCATGTGTCTACAACAGGGATTTACTAGCTGCTCTAGCAGAGAGGTATAAGTGGAAATGAGCGGCCAGCTATTTTTACCTGATTATATATTAAATTATATTTTAGCCCCCGCAGTTATAATACCACTATAAGCATATCTTCTTTCAAGCATGTTTAGTTGAATATTCTAGACATATGTCTATTTATTTTATTTTAATCCCCAAATTCACGGATCAATTTCTTAATGTTGTTATTTATTAAATTCATTAAGGAAGACGCCATCGATTTTTCATTTCTTTTATTTTCCACAAGTACTCAAGTATATATATTTGTTAAGTATAACAGAAAATGAATGTCTGTTATGTTTGATCATGAGCCGTTCTAAACTTCGTATAGTTGCTTTAATTTCAGGTGAAAATAAAGACAAAAATTGTCCAATATTTGGATATTTTTTAAGCTGTTCCTCGATCTAAGCTTTCGGCTCACATGAGCCATCTTCAGAGTGGTTACGGACATTTAAACAAAAAATATTCACCATCAAATATGACATTTTTAAAATGATTTAAAATGCGTTTTTCGGTGCTTATTTTAGTAAGTCCTGTAGTGAAACCAAATAAGAGACACATACACACACACACATACGTGTTTACAATATTTTTCGCAAAGTTCCCTACCCTACAAATAAGATATGTTTTAAAAAATGGATCACTACATACAGATACGTGAGCAAGGACAAAAAACAGTTCTGTCCCCGCAACCAGTTGTCGGTGCAGTCGTCAGACTATTTCGACACTCCCGCTTTTAAGGAACAGGCGCGCGCGGTACTTCTTGAAGAGTCGGGATCCTCTAAATCAGGCTCGCCTTGTTTTTCCGTGTGTGCCTCCTGAACACGGCCGAAGAACGAACAGGTTCTTAAGCTCTGATCCCAGCCATACGAATTATTTCTCTTCATTTTTTAATGATCACTAAAAAATTAAAAAACGAGTTTATCCATTATAAATCCAAATGTTTGATGATTTTTAAAAAATCCTTAATTATTAAGACTTAAGAGTAAGACTAAAAGAGCTTCACAATAACTTTGCAAATATTCCATCTCAAGTGTCTGTTTTGTTTTTTCTGATCTATTCTAAATTTGAAATGACATTCTTGGCAATAATTCTCTGGAAAAAAAAGTAAATTTGACAATAGCTAAAAATAATACTGAACAAATATATTCCGAGCGTGTAAGAATTGCGCTTTGGTTCTTCTCACTCTTCTTAACACAGAATGATAAACAACCAAGTTTTTCCATCTCAACAAAATCAGAATGAAACAGGAAACAATGGAACCTGTCTATCATAAAAATGTTCTTTCACTGGGGAAGTAAAAGTGTTCTTACGCATACTGTGGGTCACTACGAACAAATAATGGATTCAAGGGTGAGCTGTCTGATAACTTGTGTCAGTAAAGTCAGTGAGACGAGGGGGAGGGGATTGCAAGAAACGCCAGAGAGCCAAACACACCAGAAAACGTAGACCCAGGAATACAATGCCGGCAAAATCCTAGTTTACTCACGCGGCAAATATAACCTACTTTTTTTTAACATTTACCTTTTTAGTCGTTCAGACACCAGGTGAAAGGTACAAGTTATTTTTTAAACAGTTTTTACTTTTCAATATAAAAAAAAAAAATCAATCTGTATTTGTTCACGATAGTATCATTTTTGTATTTTCTATTTTTTAATCCGAAAAAAATATGCATGTGCAGTCATATGCAAAAAATGGCGGTTTTAGCCGAGATAAAATCCAGAATTTTGTAATAATAGTAACTTTTCAAAGCAAGCAGAATTGGTGCAACATTGTCTTCCTAACACTTTTTGATTTGGTGTCGGTCTCTAAGCTGAGTTTGGAAATATTATTTTTTATTTGAAGCGATTTTGTCTATTTACCAACACTTGTGTCATAATGAGTTTGATGATGATGATATCATCATCATAAATAGGTTACCTAGAAATTCAGTTGTTAAATCAAATAGAACAATATTTTTATCGTTTTCCGTAATAAATTCGAAAACGAATATTAAAAATAAAATATTTTACTTGTAATAATAAAAAATAAATAAAATTACAGCTTCTTTTGGTAAAAAACGGAGACTGGGACATAGGTCAGTCAAAGAATTTAATTTTACTTTTTTTTTTTTTTTTTAAGTAGGTTATATTTGCCGCGTGGGTAAAACTGTGATCGTGATATAACGAATGGGAAAAAATCAACCACATTTAAGTTCATTTTCTATTTCTTTCACTATAAACTTATACAAAAAATGCTATATTCCTAAAGTTTTAAATGAAATCTAGTTAAGTTAATAATTACAGAAACAAAGGAAAAATATTTTAAACAAATTCAATTCTAAAAAATTAAAATATTCTCCCTAGTTTTTAAATTTTTGTTTATAAAAAATCCCCTGAAATAATAGTACAGTTGCACATCATGAGCTTTTAACCAGAATTTTATTTTTGCAATATTGACTTTTTAAAAGTTGGTAGAAGACTCCTCCCAAAATAAAAGCTAGGCGCTATGCAATCTTCATTCCTTATTTAGCCATGTTCTTAACTAGGCTTAGTAAATAATTTTAGATAAAACTTGTCTCTTTTTTTACACTCAGTAACGAAAAACTTATTAACAATCGTACAAGAAAGTTTGGGCTAGTTTGTTCGGACGAAACCTGTAACTTATTACTCAACTGGCTAAGTCTTAGATTTGCAAGAGGTTTTTGAAAGAAGGCAAAAAAGATAAGTTGAGAAATTACTTACAATAATTCGAATTCCGAATAAAAGTCGTCGCACTTGCTCGACAATTTTAATTACGTAAAAAGGGAAGTAATATATATTGCATCAGGTTTCTAAGTGCCGGTAACTTGCCCTCGAAAAGACAGCCTTTTTTAAAAAGTTAATCCCAAATCAGATCGATTCACACAGCTCAAGACTGTCCGATTAAAGAAAGAACAAAAATATAAAAGAAATAATAATTTAAAAAAATGCTACTTTATTTTCTTTTAATTTTAAACAGAAAAGTATGTAAAAAGTCGGGAAACAGTTGGGAGCAGTTTTTTATCCGGTCGTGTCCTACACAGACTTGTCACAAGACTCCATATAGAAAATAGAAATTTTTAAAAATATCAGATCGAGATGGATATGAACTATTTAAAAAAGAAATCGATTATCTTATGAGAAAGCCAATATTGTATTAATTTCATTATATATATATATAAACCAAATCCACTGTCTGTCTGTGTGTCTCTTTTTCCTCATTTCCTTTACCGACCCTCGTATTTCACTCCCACCTTCACGCACAAATATATATATATATATATATATATACATACCTATATATAGCGTGCATGAGAGAGAAGTAAAGAAACAGAAAAGACAAAAAATACTCGACTATAGTTTAAGAGAGGCGGGTGGAAAGTTAGGTAAAAATCTACATATAAATAGACATGATACGTATGTTGTTGTGTCTTTATCTGCGTTTTTATAGAAGTTTTCATTTTTATTTTTATTGTCCTTCTCTTCTTCCTTACTCTTGGAATTAACAGCGGTTGGATTAGACGGGATTCTTTACTGACTCAGAAAATACTTAGAAAAGAAGAATTTTAAAACAATCATGTTGAAGAAAAGAAAAACGAATAATCATCGGTTATAATAAGTTTTCCTTGTCTTGTTTAACGACAAGGTTGTCTGTATGTGGAAAAATAGCAAAGAAATAACCAATAATAATAATAATTAATACTAAGTCGTCCCTTATTATTTAATTAATAATAGTTATTATTTAATTAGGTGCGAATTCTTACTTATTACAACGACTGAAACGTTCTCTCACAGGTCTGTATAAAAATCAAAATTTAAATTTTTGTATTCATTTCTCACTTTCAGCCTCTCTCTCTCTCTTTGTATTTTTTAAATAGTTTTTAAACTAGTTTTATTTTTTTCTAGTTTTTTTGTCTTTTTGCATGTCTTCTCTTTTCTCCCATTTATTAATTTTTCTTTAATTTAATTTTTAAACAAATGCATTTTTTACATATTTTTTAATGAATGAATGTATCTCTCTAGAGGCCCTCCTAAAAAAAAAAGAAGAAATATCTAACCCGAGATAAAAAAAAAAAAAAAAAATTACCTTTAAAAAAATTACCAGGTTTCCTTTTTAAAATCACGTATTATTTGTGCAATTTAATAATCAGCATTTTTTAACGTTTAATTGAAAATTGAAAGTTACTTTTAGAGATTGTCGACCAAACACTCAGACCCTACCACACCCTGAAACTGTAAAACAACACAAAACTCCACCCACACATTCCGTTCGCCCCCCCAAAAAAGGCAGGTGGATGTTTGATTTTATTTCCTTTACTACTGTTAATAAACTAAACGTGTCTTCGTTTTTTTTTTTTTTTTTTTTTTAACCTAAAATGAAAGCTACGTCATGGGAATATATTTTTCCTAAATAAATAAACCAGTTTTTTTATTTTATAAATCCCAAAACAAGAAAATTAGCACCCATCAAGCTTTTCCTCTTTTGAAAGACCAAAAAAAGAATGCGATTTTTTTCATTTTTTTTTTTTTTACATGATTTTATTTTTTGGTCTCTCATGGATCGAACTAGAGACAAATGATTTAAAGGGTAAATATAGCATATGGGTAAGTTAATTTTTATTTATTAGTTAATTAATAAGTGAGAAAACTTGCCCCCCCCTTTTTTGAGGATGCGAGAGACAAGGTGGGCAAGTAAGTAGAGTAGATGTACTCACGTGGTTATGTTAAATAATTGCCTTTAAAAAAAATCAAGAAAAAATACATTTGTAGTCATACGGCAAAACAATGGTAGTAGTTGTAATATAAGGCGATTAAAGTCGTGGTAGTCAGATTTTTGTATTTTTTGTGATACAAAAATACACGTTACAATCATATTGTGTGTGTGTGTGTGTGTTTTATTTGCTGACTGTTGCTGGAGAAACAGTAAACGAAAAAAAAACCTATGCTATTTTTAAATTTGATATAGATTAACATATCAAAAGAGAAGACTATTTTCTTTCTTTTTATTTTTTTATTTTTTAAGAAAGGAAAACGCTTTACTGGTTACATACAAACTGAACTTTTTATAAAAATACACATATTGTCTTTTCAAATTAAATATTTAAATTTAAGGCTATTTTATTATTTCACTAAAAATTAAAATGGGTTGAACCTAACAAAAAAATAAGGAATTTTTAAAAATGTATTATTTAAAGATGTGTGTAGTCTGCATAAAGTACCCCAAAAGAAAATCAATACCTAAGGTTTACTTTAAAAATAATTTAAATAATTACTTTCAAAACTAATTTAAAGAGAGTTTTTTTATTCTATCTAAAATAAACAATAAACATGTATTTTTCCACAAAATGATATTAATGCAAACACCAAGTGTATGTTTTTAAAAAGACTAGTATTTTCCACTTTCTTAAATTTAGAAATTATTAGAAAGGTACATACCCAGTTGATATTACCCACCCATCTGCAAGATATCATTCACCTACCCATGAGTGTGTCTCTGAGAAAGAGAGAGAGAGAGAATATAAGTCTAGACATTTATTTTTTTATCACGTTAAAAATGCAAGTGCTTGCTTAAAAATAAAATTAAAAGAATGTGTAGTTTCAAAAGCTGCTCTATTCAGAAAACATTTTTTTATATGTAAAGATACTCCATTCGTCTCTACATCTTTTCTTTAAATGACTTAAAGTTAAGTTAAAAAAAAAAAAAACAATAAAAAAATATCCTTTTTTTTTTCCTTCTCCAATGTTAGTAAAAGAGAAGCAAGTGCTTTTTTAGATGAAGGAATGTGTAGTGTTTATGTAGGCAGGAAAGAGCGTTAAAAAGAGCGGAGAGGAGAAAGAAGACTGAGGCGAAGGGTTGGGTGGCGCAGTGAGATCAGTGGGGAGGGAAGAACCCAAACCAACTACAAAAAACATTTTCTCTGCTCTCTCTCTCTCTAATTTCTTTCAAAGCTCCTAGTAGAACTGCTGCTGCTACTATTTACAGAAAAATGAACAGAGAAGGTATGAGGCGGCAGAGATGGGGTGGTGGTAGGGAGAGAGAGAAGGTGATGATGACATACAGTAGCAAATGTAGAATAATCGTTTTTTAGCTTCAGAGAGAAAAGAACATACAGTTTTAGTTTAAACCCGTTCTATAAAGCAAAGATAAAACAACCATGGAAGCCATGGAAGGATAACCTATATTTTTTTATATTTAAAAAACGAGTCATAATATTTCTATATATCTGTCTATCTATCTATATAGGTAAATATAATATATATATACACCAATAACTGCTGTGGTGAGTGTGCATATATCTATCTATCATTGTCTTCATTATCACTATCTGTCACTGTCTCTTCATTATCTTTCATTGTCTTCATTATCACTATCTGTCACTGTCTCTTCATTATCTTTCATTGTCTTCATTATCTATCTCTATCATGTCTTCATTATCTATCATTATCATTGTGTCTTCATTATCTATCTATCTATCTATCTATCTATCTATCTATCATACCAAACATTTAGAGATTCTGGTTGTCTAACTTTTCTGTGATTTAAAACTAATGTATTTTTTTGTATTTGAATTGGGTTAGGCATATGTCTATATGAGGATATACATTATTGTATATATAAAACTGTTTATCCAGAATAAAGATATGTATTCGATGTATGTCACATTAGGGTTCAGACTTATAAAACACAAAATGAAAGTGTACAGAGATATGGTATGTCTTATATATAGATCTTTATAGCTTTATATATTTTGTTTCAATGCAATATCTATCTCTGAACACAAGAATTCTGCACTGTGATTAAAACTATGTAAAAAGTCCTTGTGCTAAAATTGTTTTTGATTTTACTTATGTCTACATCTACATAAAGGACAATTACAACATTTTCTTTTTCTGGTTTTTGTATGTGCATATATGTATATATACTCAATTATGCATATGAACATATATATATATATATATATACTGTATGTACTTGCATCTCTATAAAGGTCAATTATAACATTTTATTTTAGAATTGTCAGTAAGATATTTTTTTAAATTTAGTATATTTATACCAGAAGAGATCTCAGTATCATAGAGCATTTATAAATAAGCAACGTGAACATAGGAATTAACATTGCATGTTGATTGTCAGTTTCATGCATCAGTATTATCATCAGGCTTGATCTGAAGATTGCATTGTCTACATGCATTGTTGATTCCTATGTCCACATTGTGCCTGTATGTATGTATATATTTATATATATGATTGTCCAAGTAATGCAATGCTTCTATTTTGTTATCCTGTCAGTGGCAGATGTTGAAGGTATGACAGTATGGGATTATCTAATAACCCATAATATTTTGTCTGGTTAGTTTACATGGAAAAATGGCAGATGAAATAAAAATATATACAAACCAGAATTGTGCCATTTAATTCCTACCTGAGGGAAAAATTGTAATCTTTGGCATTTAGTGGCACTTGCTATTCATTTACAGAGACCAGAAAGTGTATGTGAACACAGTTAGGCAGTGGGTAATCTGTTTCAGCAGTGACAATAACGACATGTGTGCCCAGCAACATTCTGGGTAGCGTTACACAGTTGTAAACACAAGATCCCCTTGAAAATACACAACTAATGATGATGTGGAAAAAGTGTTTTTTTTTTTTTTTTAGCTGGAAGATTGCCTTATCTAATTGTGTTATTGGATTCCTAGATGA
>CAHIKZ030002214.1:22500-27500 GCA_903632075.3 Acanthosepion pharaonis
TGGTGATTAAATGATTTTAAGAAATTTAATCACCATTAATTAACCATTGTCTGAAGAAGTATTGAAATATGGGAGCTTTTGTGTAGTGATTTCAACATGTTTTTATCATAATCTCTTATATATATGTATGTATTATATATATTTGTGTTGTATGTATTATATATATATACAGTGCTGTTCGATAAAAGTGACTCACCTGATTTTTTTTACTAAATATTCTCTTCTCCGATGAAACGAAAGTTTAGCTAAATTCAAAGGATAAGCGATCTAAAATCCGAAGAAGCTTTGAAAGCTCTTTGAAGTTAGCAGTAAGTACTGTCAAGCATCTGTTCAGTATAATGTTCTGGGGATGCTTTTCTTTTCATGGAACTGGTTTCTTAAAACCTATTGAAAAGACCCTCAGGAGGGAGCAGTACAAGAGAATTTTAGTCTTGTCTGCTCCCTTCTGCTGAAAGGGTGCAAATCGACCCCACCAAGCTCATTTTTATCCAGGATAATGCTCCCTGTCACAAATCAAAGTTGATGAAGGAATACTTTGATGAGAAGCAGGTGAGTGTTATGACATAGGCACTCCAATCTCCTGACCTCAACCCCATAGAAAAATTATAGAGCATTATAAAGTACAGGCTCTCTATATTTATATATATATATATAATTATTATTTTTGTTATAAGAGATTATAACAAAAACGTTGAAATCCCTACACAATAGCTTTTGTGTTTCAGCACTGTGTTGTACCTCTTCAGGCGATGATAAGTAATTGGTGATTAAATGATTTTAAAAAAAATTTCAAATGCAAAGTGTTACCTCTTTTCTGAAAGATAAAGGGAGGTGGGTTAGAAAACACAAGGTCAGAATTAAATAGACTTGTAGGTTTGTCTTGATCAACCAATTAAAATTCAGACCTACAATAAACAGAAAATTAAGCTCAGAGGGTGGAGGTGGGAGAGTTATTTTTTCATGACATGATAAACTGGAACTTAGCCAAGTCATCATTGACAATTGCAAGAAACAAGTAAGCAATAAATGTATCGTGATTGTAGACAAATATGACATGTTCAATTTTTCAAAGGACACTGAGGAGAGGGGTAAGAGGATAATCAAACGTAAAGGTAATTTCAATAGAAAATTTTTAAAATTTATTTTTAAATTTCAGATTATGGGAAGCTTCTTAAAGGAACCTGTAGATAAAATTAAAAATATGGAACATCTACCTAAGATATTAACAGTACTAACCAGACAGAAGTACATAGCAATAATAAATCTGAATAAACAAAATAAGATAATTACTCATAGAGGGTGGACTGTTATTTACTTATAAATTATGCCCATAAGAAATGGTAATACCTAATTTTTAAAATTTAACTATACTGTAAGGTGAAAGATAAACTGTGTTGGCAAATTTACAGTTAATTCACTTCTTTGTTTTAACAGGTATTTTTTGTCAGTAAATCAGATAATTTCTAGTTTTTCATGTAAGCATAAGAAGCAAGGTTCATTTAAAGATTTACAGGTTCTAGCTGTTTTTAGTATTTTCCATTTTACCATGGAGATTTTGTTAACTTCTTTTAAATTCCAAAAATATTTAGAAAGGGACGTCATATTTTTTGTAAGTGTTATTGGTGAAAGATAACATGTGTTGCTACCACCTAGTTTTAAAAGAATTCTTGGTACTCCCAATATAAAATCTTTTAACTGTTGGATTTTCTATAGTAGAAATAGTGCTTTGATAAACAAGAGTCTGTTTGACATCAGTTTTGCAGTGGACATTTATTAGAATTTCTACAATTACACTTGTTGGTATTATTGGTGTCTGTTGCTTTGGAATGACTATTATTACCCAGATTTTTATATTGGTTTTAAAATTTTATTATGCTTTTCAATATTTTTTTTCAATATTATCAGTACAGCTATAGCTTAGTTTTAGTGTATTTCTGTTAAAAATTTTACTAAATGGATTATTTCTGTTGAAGTGTTTATCAATTAAATAGAGGAACTTCTGTCCTAACTTAGTACTAACCATTTGGTTAAATAGGGGTGTGTACCAAATGATTTTCCTGTTTCTATTTTTATTCCTACAATCACTGTTATGTTTTATATATTTGATGCCATTGGATTTATAGCCACTATTTTTTATGGCATTGTTGTAAAATTTACTATGTTTGTAAAAAAAACATCTTCACTAGAAGAGTTATTGCTAATCCTATATTCTATAGAAGAGGGTATGTGTTTGATTATGGATGGGTGGTTAGAAAGATATATATATATATATATATATATATATATATATATATATATATATATATATATATATATTTGTTTTTATGTAGGGTTAGAATACATTATTAACTAGGGTCCAATGTAACATCAAAGAAATATGCTTATTTTTTTAAATTAGTGTTGAGACTTTTTAATTCTGTATTAATGTATTCCTGATTTTGTCAGCTATAATTTTTTAAAGGGCATATAAGTTGACCCTTTCATACAGATTCTATCTTAGCAATGCAATGATAAACAGCAGCAAAGGTTGGCTGACTCCCCTACTTTCAGTTGGAAACGCAATCTGATACAGCCCTGCAGCCTTGTGTCCATTGCCATTCATACGGCCATATGTAAAAATCATCTGCCTGCTCACAATTTGAATATCTTGCCATTGTTAAATGGAAAACTCATTTAACTCACTATTACACGCATTAAACGTTGAAGACAGGCTAACCACAAATGACAAATGTAACCTAGTCTGCATGGCAACACAGCACTATCAACTATAAACTTTCTTTAAACTTAATAACTCAAAAACAAAGGATTTTTTAACATATCATTATAAAGACTTTTGTCCTTGTTTTGATATGAGGAACCTGTCCCCAAAGTTTGTAAAAGTATTTTTGATATTCCCTCTGTGTTAGTGTGTGTGTGTGTGTGTGTGTGTGTGTATATATATATATATATATATATATATATATATATATATAAACAAAAAGGTGACTAAGTGATGTATAACATGTAAATTAATTGCAAACTATAATTTTAATCCCAATAGGCATAAAAAATTTTTTTTCCTAAAACATGTCTTCACTTTCATTTATTAGACATTGAATTGTGTCATGTTGGGTCCTCCATAGCTTGCCTGACTCTTCAGCTAACCTGATGAATATTTATCCATGTTTCTAAACTTAAAATTTTGAAAAATCTGTTATTGTTCTTGTATCTAAAAACAAAATAAAATCCTTGCATTTGCCTTGATAAAGACCCCCAGAGGATGAAATGTGTCAGCTAAGATAAGTTTTCATTTTGTCTTTCTTCATATTGTTCTGTTACAGGTATAGTCTATCTGAAATTATTACATATATGTATATATACATAATATATATAATTGTAATGTTCAAACAAATATTGGAAGAATTTTCCTAAATTCATAAGCACTTCACTAAAAACAGTTTTAGTAAAAATAATGTTAAGATCAGCTATAGCTGCATTAATAACATTGATAAATCAATATCCCAACATAATCACATTATATTTAACAGATACATATCCAGCAAACTCAACAAAGTTAACTTTTTAATAATAAATACATCTGCTGAAAAAATACAATCTGTCCTTTAAACAACCAATGTATGGCTGATAATATTGTATACCAAGCTAGAATACATTTGGGTACCGATGTCAAATTTTATTTTGGTTCCACTGAAAATTCTTGGAAATTTTGTTTCTACAATCATCGAATGACTTTAAGCAATGTAATGTATATAAACAGCACTGCTATTTCCAAACATTTCTGGCAATTAAAGAATGATGGTAATGAACCCATTATTATGTGGGATATTGTAGCAAAAGCCACATCTTGCAATGGGAAAAGTGATAGATGTAATTTATTCCTTGATGAAAAATTAGTTTCTTAAATCATTTATTAAACAAGAGAAATGAATTGATGATTACATGTAGGCATAAAAATAAATATCTGTTGAAATATGTTGATCCAGATTCCTTTTTAATGTAAATTATGATATTTATCTGTTAGTTTTTTTTTGTTTTTTGTTTTTTTCTCAATTTTAATGTTGGGGTAAACAACCAGTAATCTCCTATTCTTAATAAAAAATTAATATTCACAACTTTAAATAAAAATTTATTTATTTTATATATATATATATATATATATATATATATATATATATATATATTAGTGGTCTCTCTCTCTCTCTTCTATATATATATATATATATATATATATATATATATATAAATTTCCAAGAGGATAGAATCCAGGTAGAGCTCAATGTCCAGGACAGAGCAAGAATATAATATAAAAGGCTCAAACACTAATATTCCATGGTTATATTTTATTACATTGGAATCATAATCACAATCCAATTCATCAGACCTACAAATTCAAATGCAAAATAGTTTGTTTTTTTTTAAATAAAGTCTATATTATATAGGGATTGCACCATCAGATATTTTTATTAAAATTTTAATTATGTAATGGTCAGTCTATACTCAGCACCTGAAGATTGCATTGTGCATGAAACACCAAGTCGTGTTACTGGTGAGGGATAATATGTATATTTATTAATATATACATAATAGCTTGGTTATATTACATCATGCACATTTTTTTTAACACCATCACTATATGTGCAATATAATGATATTCATATTTTTCTCCTTTTAGTTGAGCAAGGTGTAATAAGTATTTATACTTTGTATCCTAACCGTTATCAGAATATGGAACCAATTAACCAAAAAAAACATCATAGTTCCTGACAAAAGGTCGTATAAACTGACCCTTCTACACAAGATCATAAAACGAATGATATAGAAACTCTTCTTTAAACAGAAGAACGAGTATAACAATCTAAAGGATGATGAACTTCATGCTTTTAAATCCACAAAAACACCATGCGATGAACAACTATTGGACTTTGAGAAGAACCTATTCTTGGTAATAGACAAAATTTAAATTTACTAACACTACCAATGATCTATAACAAAAAAATGCA
>CAHIKZ030002214.1:37500-117500 GCA_903632075.3 Acanthosepion pharaonis
CTGTGAGTGTCAAATTCTTCTAGCTCTCTTTTCATATGAGTCCTAAAAATTTCAACTCTTTCTGATTCTAAGTATAAGTGTCCTATTTCCATTTTTTTCCTCATTACTCACATGTTCAATCCATGGTATTCTCATTATCCTTCTGTAGAATCACATTTCTGTTGCTTCAAGTCTCTTTTAAATCTGGGAAGAAATTGTCCAACATCTACTACCCTATTTGCTATAGGCCACCCTCTGGATTTTGAACAATTACCTAAAAATTGAAGTTTGCATGTCTTTTTCTAAACTAATTCACTAGCTCGTTTGGACCTAAGGGACTTTGTCCTCCTGAAGGGTTTTATCTTATATTCAATAATATTAATAATAAGGAAATTAACCCATTGCTACATTAAGTTTCCATAAAATTTTACGTCTCGCTGATTATTCTACCTTGCTGACTAATGATAATTGTAGGGCTGGTGAATTTTAAATTTTAGGTAATCTTCTCTCTAAAAAATAGGGTGCTATGTACTAATAGGTTAAATAGTTTCTGTATCTTAGCTTTCTAAGAGTTAATTAAACTAAAGAAGACATGGAACTTACAATTATTAAATTCAGAATATTCACCAAACTTTTGGTCTATGGTGAAGGAGGATTGATATTACATAGTGATTTTCTTTGTTTCTTAAGAAGTTTTCCTGTTTTTAAGTACTTGTTTAGTTTTTGGAAGGCATCTTTGGTTATTCCAATGTGCCTTAGAATTTGGTGTTACATTTTCCATGCTCTGTTAAAACAATTCTCAGATATTTAAATCCTGTTTAAAACAGATGCTAAACTAGGACATGATCATAGTTTCCAGGGGAAGTAACTGGCACTTGACACAGACTGGAGGTTCAATGACTGAGATGTTAGGATGAAAATAATGAAGATGAGGATACTTATCCAAAAGAAATGCTGTATAATAACACAATGAAAAAAAATTTCAGACAAAAATTGAACTTTCTTTTCTTTTTTCTTCTTTTTCTTTTTCTTTTTTTTTTTTTTTCAGACACTTCATTTTTCTGAGGTGAAACAACATCATCAACTTTTCTAATTCCTGTCAAGTTCTTGCTTTCAAATAACAGACCTACTTTATTGGAGCTGTTTTTAAAGGTCACAGTTCACATTGTTGGATTTGAAGGATGCAACATTTTGGCAATGGTTTGGTCAATTTTAATATTTCATTGTCAACCTACAGAAAAATAATATTTTTGGAAAAAGGGCCCAGATGTGATTCAGACAAGAAATAATAACAATTTGGCAAGTAATTCAGTTTTTTTTGTTTTTTTTTAAAAAAAGTTTTTTTCACTGAAGAAAACAATTTTTATAAAATAAAGAATATTTTTTATCATTTAAATTAAATTAAAAAAATTCTTTAAATTAAAAAAAATTTTTTGATAAGAAAGAAAATTTGATTATTTTTTTAGAAAAAGTTATTTTAATTAAAATTTTTGCCATAACAGTATAAATAAATAATATACATAATTATATATAATGTTTCTTTAATAATTATCAATAATGTTTCTTTTTCCTTTCCCATTAATAGATCATTGAAAGAGAGGCAAAGAAAAAATATCTGAGGAAGAAAAATAAGTAAAGCATAATAAAAGAAACAAATCCTGATGTACAAATGTTACATTAAGAAAGACCATCTGTTGAAAGACTTGCTCAAGGTACAGAATCTGTTCTATGATAGACAGCAAAATAAGTCTTTCTATTGAAGAAAAAAAAAAAAAAAAAAATGTATCCTATGCAGTCAACATATGGAATTGGTAATCAAACAGTAATTTATGACCAACCTTTGTACCAAATTAATCATTTAAAAAGTGTAGACAAGAACAAATTCTATAGACATCATCAACATCTTGCTCGAAAAAATATAAATGAGGGTCTCTCAGTGGACAGTAACAATGGAAGTCTTGGTAGTACAAGTAGTGGAGGGCAAAAAGACTATCGTGCCCACATGTCCTCACCAGATAATATTTCAAAGGAAGGATTTTCTCCACCCCCACCTCAGAAAAGTGGACCGATGATGTCTCCGTCATCAACATCTTCGCAAAACCTGATAGATAATGGAGATTTGGTCAGGGATGATCTGTCATCTTCATCAATTATGTCACCCCGGGGAGGTGACCAACTGGATAATAATGGTAATACTGTTAACCAAGATCATGAAATTGCTACATCTATGTCACCATGTTCTGTTGTCTCATCTTCCTCGGTTGCTGGCAATGCAGGTTCTGTTGTTAGTGGCGAGGAGAAAGAATTATCGTGCCGTTTCTGCAAAAAGACATTTTCAAAGCAATTCTTCTTAAAGATTCATGAGCAGGTCCATCTTGGGGACAAGCCTTACATGTGCTCAATATGTAACAAAACTTTTGCCCAACAGATTCACCTAAAGAACCACCAGCGGGTTCATACTGGAGAGAAGCCATTTCAATGTGAGGTATGTCGGAAGGCATTTAGCCAAGCAGGGAACCTAAAGCTCCACCTGCGAATTCACTCTGGGGATAAGCCATTTACGTGTGAGGTATGTGGGAAAGCTTTCTCACAAAGAAACAGTCTCAATGATCATCAACGCTTTCATACGGGGGATATGTTTTTCTGTCGTTTTTGCAAACGACCATTCTGCAACCAGTTCTTTCTGGAGAACCATGAACGTACTCACACTGGAGAGAAACCATTCACATGTGAATATTGTGGCAAAACATTTGCTCAACGGGGAAATTATCGCACACACTTGCGTACCCACACTGGAGAGAAGCCATATGTGTGTGATACCTGTGGAAAGGCATTTTCCCAACGAAATAGTCTCAACGACCACAATCGGTTACACACAGGTGACCTCTTTTACTGTCAATACTGTAAGAAACCCTTTTGTAATCAGTTCTTTATGAAAATCCACGAACGCATACATACTGGAGAACTCTATTATTGCACCTTTTGTAAGAAAGGATTTTGTAATGAATTTTTTCTACGGAATCATGAGCGTGTCCATACAGGTGATCGACCATTTGATTGTCAGTTCTGTAATAAAACATTTTCACAGCGTGGGAATTTAAAAACACACTTGCGTACACACACAGGTGAGAAGCCATATATTTGTGATGTCTGTGACAAGGCATTCTCACAGCGGAATAATCTTAATGATCATAAGCGGATGCATTCTGGAGAACTATTTTATTGCCGCTTTTGTAAAAAAGCATTCTGCAACCAGTTTTTCTTGCGTACCCATGAAAGGACCCACACTGGTGAAAAGCCTTTTGAATGTGAGGTCTGCAATGAGAAGTTTTCTCAGCAAGGAAACTTGAAGACACATTTACGGACACATACAGGTGAACGTCCTTTTTCCTGTGCCCAGTGTGGGAAAAGCTTTGCCCAACGGGCAAATCTCAACAATCACAAGTGTCCCGCAGCCATGGTTGCAGGCCGTGGTAGCAATCAAAGCAGTAACAATAGTTTAAACAACTTACCTGGTGAAATGCCCCCTCATTCTACTTCCTCTTCGAATACACCACCAAACCAAGAGTATGGCACTTCACCACCACCAACACAGCCACCACCAACACAGCAACCATCTTCTGCTCTATCATCCCCACCCCACCAATCTCAACCACCATCCCAGCCACAATCACACTCCCATCATCCCCACTCTCACCAACATGGCAAAGATTCCCCTGTAAATCATGTCACCTCACATCAGAAATCAAGCTTAAAAAACCATGACTGCCTATCGTCACAGCAGCACCAAGGAGGTGGGACAATGGTTTCACAAGATCAGCACCCAAGAGAGTCTCAGATCCACGGTGTTACTTCATCACGTGCTCCAGCATCAGCCATCTCATCACCAAATATGTCTCGTGACAATGGAATTTCTTCTTCAGGTTACCCTACCTCCACACTGCATCCAGTGCCCCAAAGTTGGGAAAACAACTATATATGGTCAAGGAGTTTCCCCATGCCTCCATTGTTAACTCCTACATGGCCAAATGTAGGCAGTTCTTACTCGTGTGGAGTTAAATCTGGTAAGCAGAATGCCTGGAACAATCTTCAGGGGATGCACATCCCCTCCAAGAATATCTCCAACCAAAATCCACATATGAACAGTGCCAAATAAGGTAAAAGTATTCCTCAAATGAGTCAGATTAATATCTTCATTTTTGCTTGTTTACATGTTAAAGAGAGAGTTTCTTTCTTCACAGATACCATATTTTCTTATTTATAATATGACTCCATGTTTCTGTAGTTAAAAAAACAGGCAATAAATTACTTCCTTCAATATAATACAACCCCATAGTACAGCCATTTCTATGTAGATGTTTTTAAAAAGTTGTACCATATTATCCATTAAAATCTTCAATGTTGTGCATATATTTCACTAAAATATTTAATTTTTCATGATATTAAAGAACAGACAAGAACCGGATATTTAGCCATTACATGTTTCTTCTCCTAATTTCTATTTCAAAACTTATTTTTAGGGAACAATGCTTTGATTTAACATTAATGTTATTGAAACATGACAGATCTTGTGTATTCCATTTATTAATTTTTTTAATCAATTTTGATGAATTTCCTTCTTTTAGACAAAGTGTTCACTTATGCTGATTTCCAAAAAACAAATATGGCCGACATATCAAATAGCTTTTCTAAACAATTGTTATCAGCACCTGCCTACTTTGTGTTTTATTATCTATTGTGCTAACTGAATAGATTTACAATATTGCTGTTTCAAATAAAAGTTTTTTTTTAAGCTGAGAAAAAATTTATGAAAATGTACTTGTGTATAATATGACCCCCACCTTTTTGTTGTTTATTTTGGTTTAAAATTTATTGTATTATACACAAGAACATATGGTCTTTGTAATTGTTGCTTTATCTTGTCAAAGATTTCTCTTACCAAAGCTTGCTCTCCTTTCTGTTTACAGTCCATTACTCTGCATGTTCATGTCTGATATTATGCAAGTTTAGAAGAATTCACTTTTCTTGGAAAGTGATTCTGGAAATCATCACTTTAAACAATGATTGGTAGATTCTTTCCTTTTCTTTAATTATTTACACTGTCTTAGTTTTAACCTTTATTCCAGATGGAATTTGATCTTTTGTCTGAGCATTTGCAAAAAAAATGTGAGATGACAAGCCAATTTATGGGCAAGTTGTTTTTATTTACAGTTGGACTAATATCTTCATTTTGTTGTTACTATCACAATGTCTCAGCTGTTGCACTCTCTAGGCTTCTTCAGGTGTCCCAAGAAAGCGTTGATTTGTGAATTTCATGGCATAGTAATTATGAGTTCAATCCCTGGGCCCAGTAGACTCAGACACAGTGAAATCAGGACTATCAAAAACTGAGAAGTATTTTTTAAAAAATATCCCAAGATATAGACAACAAAATAAGAGTAGTAGATTAAATAAGGAGTTCAGTTTGAAGGTTACCTGAATCAACAGGTAGCTGAAGAAGGCCACAGGGCACAACAGCTGAAATGTTTGTTATACAAAGATTAATCCCATTGGAAATAATGTCAATAATGATAACTTGCCATCTCAGAAATTTTAACTGAAATTCAAAAATTGATTATTTCACTTTTATGTTATTTTGATTGAATTGTTTTGTGAAGTTCAAATCACATGACTGCTTTTATTTTGGGAATTGTTCAGATTAATATCTTCATTTTTGTTGTTTTAATCATAATACTATAGCTTATGCACTTTTGGATTCCAAGCATTGTCTGAAGTTCTCAGATGATATATTGTCATTAGTTATGTGGTATCAGTTTTTCTGAAGTGTGGCTACTTCTGCACAAGATGTCATCACAATAATCAAATATAAGATGTGAAGGCAGTCTGGTGATGCAGTTGTAAGGACTGAATTGTTAATGCCCCCCCCCACTTCATACCTTCTAATCAATGGGATAGATCTGAAATATATGAATACTATGGAAACTGTAGCAGCAACACCCTGCATGTTGTGGCTGTGGGCAGGGATGGATTTAGATGAAGAGAGGCTCTAGGCTATTCCATTTGTGACTCTCCGCCAAATTCCTCATTCTCACGAGTAGAGGAAAATGGAAGAGTGTTAAATTAAACAATTTGAGTAAAATCGAGGATGACAACAGGTTTAGAGTCTACAATGTATTATGACTGTGTCAAAAATATTATACAGCTTGGCTGGAGGCACCCTATATTTTGAGGCTCTAGGCTTCAGCCTGCTGAGCCTATAAGTAAGCCTGGCACAGGCTTTTGGCCTATACTCTAAATCTGGAACCCTTATAGAGAATTGAGACATTATTTGAACTAGTATTCTCACATTGACAGTTGATGTTTGATTTGAAGATGCTTTCATATTCCTTAATAGTTAAAAGTCAGTAAGTATCTGGTTCCTCCTACTATTCTCCACCTTTACAAAAGCCAGATCAGGTCAAAAATGAAGCACTGCTGCCATATATGAGCAGTATCTACCCAGTCTTCATTTCCCAGTATTAATAGAGTTCAAAAGTGTCTCCACGTCCTTATGGGTGATGAATTATTTCCACCATACAATCTCTTTCCCATAGATGCAACATTGCAAGCCTTTTGCTACTCTATTGCTATTTCCATGGCAAATGTTCAGATGAACCACATTCCTTAGTTCCACTAATTCTTACCTTCATGTTTAAGATCTGCCATGCCATACACATTGTAGTGAACCACTCTCACTCCCTTGTTCTACTTGAGCAGCTTCTACCCCCCCCAAACTGCTATGGAACCAGCTCCCAAGAGGACACTTCCGCAATCACTATAATCTTTACCTGTTCAAATCTAGGGTCAACCACCATCTTCATAAACTGTGCCTTTTATTATCAAACCTTCTTCTTCAAGTGGCTCCTGGGCCTTGTACAGGATGAACATCACTGTAAAAAAAAAATTTTTTTAAAATGTCAGTTTTCTCAATTAAGGTTAGATTTCCATCTTTAGATAATGATGGTTGAATGCAACAAATTAATAAAATGAAGTAGCAATAACAAAATTGTAAGGAAGACAAACTTTGACCCCAGTCTGATCTTTGCAATGTTTGTCACTTTGACCACTTCAATCAAAAGGAATTTTAGTGACTTTTATAACAAAAATGTAGGTAATCTTCTTACAGCAACATAATGTGTCATTTTGTCTAGTTTTTAAAATGTTTTCTCTTAAATTCTCCACATACAAATATTTATTGTTTAGTCTTCTCAAAAATGTGTATAGTCTTATGAAGAGGATTTATACTTTTTATTTGAATTATTTACACTATTTACTGTTGTTGTCATCTTTGTTTTGGCTGTTGTACCCTTCAGTCTTCATTTGGTGTATATTGATCTGGGTAACCTACAGGGAATTCCAAACTAAACACTTTATTTAATCTACAGGGATAGACTGTTCTCATTCCACTGTCCATATCTAGAGATATCTTGTTTAATTTTTATTTTTCATACTGCTCAGTTTTATTTGAAGTTTGAACCCTTGCTGAATAAAAATAAATGTTAGAAAAATGTTTAGAAAATGAAGCATTTATTGCTAACATTTAACTAGTTGTTTTATTTAAAGAGCTGAATATCTTCAGAAAAAGAAATTGACCCACTTAAAAGCTGATCGACAGTGATGATGATGGTGGGACATTTTTTTTCTTTCAATTGATGAGAATTCTTGAAGAATTTCAGAATATTTGTTAATAAATTCTTTATTTGAATTGGTCAAACTATTCTGAAAATTATGGACCTTTACAAAAATTTCAAGTTGATAAAATGTAGAGACATTTTTTTATACATAGATAATTCATTTTTTTTGTTTTATCACATGATTACATCAGGTATGTTATATTAAACATTTTTTATGTATATTTTTTAAAGTCAAAAAGAATTAATTCTCAAACAATTACAATGTCTGTTATAACAAGTGTCATTACAAAAATGTTTAAATAATCTCTCACGCTGTGTGTGTGTGTGTGTATATATATATATATTAAAAATATTATATGTTATTAAAAACAACAGACATTTTGTGTCAATTAATTTTAATGAATGATTTTTGCAAGTTACAAATAATATTTTTCAGACTAGGTGGAAATTCCATCCAAAATTCTCCAGAGATCACTTTGGAAGAAAAGTACATGAACTTGTTCAAGATTTACAAAAGCCGATCAATAAAATTAATCGGTGCAAAATGTCTGTTGTTTTTAATAGTATTTGTTTTAAAGAACATTCCCTGCCTAAAAAACACAGAGTATATATATATATATATATATATATATATATATATATATAAAATATAAAAATGTCAAAGTGGAGAAAAATTCTGTGTAACACATTTTGTCTTCTAGGAGGAATTCATTAGACTAAAGTAATGTTTTTATTGATGGAACTATATCTGTAGGAGGGGGATATAAAACACAAGTGTCAGCTATAATTATGTTGTGATATATATTCCATGAGGAATTTCTCATCAAAACAAAATATGGAGATGCATTCTGAAAAAAAGTATCATTGAGAAAATGATATAATGGAATATTGCAAAAATGTGTTTCCCTATTTTGACATTTCAGTTTATTGCCTTTCAGATATATTCACTTATATTCACTTATATCTCAATTTTCACACACTTTTCATTAAATATGATAGACAAGGAAAATTTGCTTAATTTTTTTAGTTAGTTTTTCCATTGTTCTTAGATTTTTTTTCACTTGGTATAAGTGCGGGAGAACAAAATCTATCTATTGTCCCAAGTGCTTTCAGCCACTTCCTTAGCCATTTTCAAGAGGGCTTTGTTTTGGTGTTATGAGTTTCTTTTCTTGTTTTGACTATTTGAGATGTATTTTTTGTGTCGTAGGAGCATTTATTCTGAGCCTTGACATGTAATTTGAGTGAATGTCTTTCTAGTGGGAGAGAGATGTTTGATATACAGAGCCTCTCTTATAGCAAGATGTTTTTGGTAATTTCGTTTATATAGAATTTAAGTGTTTTCAACCAGAATTTTTCTTAAAGGTACTTGTAGATTGTGAGTGGATAGATGTTTTTTTTTTATTGCATTTTGCTCTGATAAGTGACATGTGAGGCAGCTACTCAAGAAGACAGTATTATATCTGATATAGATAAATGATTTATGACAAGAAACACAGTCTTTTACTGGGAAGTGAAATTGATACACTATATTGGTCATCACTAGTTTAGATTTGTATCTAGTGTATCAATTTCACTGCTCAGTACAAGATTGTGTTTTTTGTCATGAATCAATTATATGTATAGGTATGTATACCTATATATATATAAAATTGTATATTTGGGCAGCAACCCATCTGTTATGCAAGTTTCATTGAAAATAGTTGACTAGGTATCATGGTTGAGTTTTTTTATATAATTTCTGTGTTCATATAATTTTTTTTTCTTTTCAGGATATAAATTATATAAAAATTGTTTGAATGTTTTCCAAGTGTTTCCAACTATACTTTTAGACATTATCAAGAATGAATTTTATTTTACTTTTAACGGAATATATGCATTGTTTTACGTATGTATCTAGAGTTATAGGAATGTTTTATTTTCCAAACACGGTCAGCACATTGTTGCCATGTTCATAGTTGATATTATTGAGTGTTGGATTTTTCTTTTTCATTAATAATGCTTCCATTATTTTTAGCCATTTTATACATGTGGATGATGTTGTTATATTTGTATTATCAACAAGTATGTTATGGATAGAGTTTGGTAGGTCACCATGTGGATTTAAATGAAACCTAATTGAGCTATGGTCAAAGAGATATAATGTGAGTCTTCTTGTTAAACATGTTGTAGTATATCTAATATTTGAATTGCTCAGGAACACAGCTTCTTAATGGACATGTAAACTCATAAATAATATTGATTCTCTGTAATTTGGATCTTGCAGGTGAATTATTACTTTTGACAATGCAGTTAGTGTTTTTGTTGACTGGAATTGGGTATTTCTTTATAATGTTTCTAAGTGAAGATTCAACTTGCTTATAGTTACTAAGCATTTGATTTTTATAGAAAATGGTAATGTTTTTTTTCTGTGTTTAATGTTGCTATTGGTTACCTTAGAAAGAAAAAGTTTAATATGGTAATCTATAAGATGGTTTGGAAACCCGATATTAACAAGCGTCTGTTTCATGTTATTAATTTCTTTAAAGAAAAGTGGATGAGAGGATAAATTCTCATGCATTCATGCAAGAAAATTTTTAATAACACCTCTTTTATATCTGACTTTATATTGTCTAGTAAAATTAAGATGGCAAGAGTTTTTATTTGTGTGTTTTTTTTTTATATATAACGAAGTAGTTAATGTATTATTACTCCATTCTACAAGAACATCCAAGATGGGAGTTTATTTTTTTTGGCAAAGTTCATAAGTAAAATTGAGGACAGAAATTTTTTTTTCAAATGTAGTTTTGAGATTATCAATTTCATTTTTGTTCTCAGCTAAAATAAAAATATTGTCTACGTAGCAGATGTATATTTTTGGTTTAGTAAATTTTTTAAAAACCTTATTTTCTACATGGGATATGTAATAGAGAAGCACAGACCAATAGGATTTCCTATACTCACTCCATTATTTTGAGTGTAAATTTTGCTGTTATGGTCATAGAAGGGGACTTTAGTAGTGCATGCATGCAATAATTTTTCAAGAATATTGGGTTTGATGAATAAAGGTGAAATTGAATTATTGTTATATATGGAGTTAAGGATTATAATTTATGGTTTTGTCAACAGAGACATTTGTGAATAAATTTTCTGTCAAGTGATGCTAGAATGTCTTGGTTTGCTTATGTAGAAGGATTTAGAGTAATTCATGAGTTGCTATAATTGGTAAGTAGATATGGGTAATAATATAATTGGAAAATTTTGACAATATGGGTGTTGGTATCTGTGAAATTATAGGTCGTAATAGATATCTGAGTTTGTGTATTTTAACATTTCAGTATAGGTTGGTTGGTAATCTCTGATAATTTTTTTTGATTTGCAAGGATCTTACATTTGTTGACATTTTTAGAGCGTCAGTGGTGTTTTTACTTAATTTTGTAAATGAGAGATTATATAAAAAAGCTCAACAACCACACCTTGTCAGTTGTTTTCAATGTTTTCATATATATATATATATATATATATATATATATATATATATATATATATATATATATATATAGTTGGCTGGTTGTTAATGTGTATACAAATATTGCATAAAATTCTGATATCAAATATGGATTTATAATTTATATTTACCAAGATGTCTTGACCAACTTATCACCATTAAGCAAGGACTGCTAATTTACATAATTAACTTTAGTAACCTAATTAAAAAAAAATAACTGCATTTTGTCATTCATTTCCAAACTTGTTCTTTTGTAATGTTTGTAATTGATTATTTCATTGATCGCATTTATAATTAAGTTGTTTAGTTATTTAATAAATCTTTTTTCTGCACTGTGTGTGGTAATCACCTTTACATTTTGATCACAGCTGGGGAGTTAATGGGAGTAAGATGTGTTTATATTTTTTTAATAGTATATTTTGCAAATCTAACAATTATTATTAATTATAACATAGTATATATGATATACAGAGCTAACAAAATTTTTAAACCTGTTGAACTGATTTGCGACAATTATCACTAATACCATTGCATACCATAAACAAATCTCTCTAAGTAACAATTACTGGATCCAAGCACACCAGTATAAATATATATATATATATATATATATACATATATATATCAATCATCTTAAATGTTATTTTAGTGAATACCCATATTTAAGTATATTTAAGTAGACACTCCATTTACTTATTAAACAGTATATTTATTTTTGTCTATCAGCCTGAATATTCTAGAAATCTTATTAAAGAAAAATATGTGCCCTCTGCCCTCAAATATGTGCTCTCCAGCATGCTTCCAATCTATGTCCCTCTTTTCAGGAGAAACCATCATTAGATCCAATGTGCTCTAGACTGATTTAGCCATGGAGTGCGTCACTAATCAAGCAAAGCAGAATAGTAAATTTAACAAGATTCAATGTTTATTTAACAAATAATCAGGTCAGTGGGCAAAAATAAACATACTGTTTAATAAAAAAAACAGAGCATCTACTCAAATATGGATATCCACTAAAATAAGAAAGGGATAAAATCTGTTAAGATTAATAAATAAAAAAAAATCTATTCTTTAGAAAATATATATAGTATATACTTGTGTATCATGTGACCTTTGAAGACCTAATTTTGAAGTTAATTTGTCTACAGTAAATGGATATAGTTTAGTCAATAGCATAGACAGGGCCTGCAGTACATATGCTAATTTTATATTTCATGTATGGTACAATCCTCTTCACATTAGCTTCAAAAATAGGTTTTCATGTAAAACTCATCAGACAGTTCTTAGTAGATAACAAGAATAACAATATTCAATAAATCAATAAATGTTCAGAATTTTTTTTTTTTTTTTTTAAATCATTTCACCCCAAGCAAGGCAACATCTCCACTAACACATCAGGGGTTACTGAGTGTGAAAGGATATGAGAAAAAGAAACATTATTAATGATAAAGAACAATAAAAGAACAGGAATTAAGACAGAAGATAACAATTGACATTCCATTTAACTCGTTCAAGATCAAAGTTGACTGGAAAGCAAGAAGGCAGAAAAGAGTTCCACAAGTGAAAAGTGCAATAGAAAAAACTGTTGGCATAAAACTTAGTTACATCTAACCATTTCAACTGTAAAATGATGAGGCATTGCCACCAATTTAGTACTACGTTTAAATTCCTAAAGTCTAGGTACCAAAGTGGAAAGTTCATCCAAATATTTATAGAAAAGGGAAGCAATATTACAACAGTGAGAAAGTGACTGACGTCAAAATGCCAGTTCAGGACCAATAACATTTTTGATTATTTTGGGGATTTTCACAACAATCTCTAAATACATAGCAGAAGCACCAGACCAGATGTGGCAGCAATATCCAATGTATGGAAGAATGGTAGACTTATAAATGTAAGATAGATTCTGACAAGAAAAATTGTCTAGCACAACACAGTGAAGCAACTTTCCTAGACTTAGCAATTGATTCAAAATAATCTTTCCACATAATGTCATTAATATTTTCTGAGAATCAGTAATATAAAATAATTAAATAAAATAAACCAAATTTATATTTAGCCAAATAATTTAAATTAAATAAATAATCAGTAAATTTGAATATGATGATTGTTTAAATGTCTCTATTTTCCAAATTATATGATCATTAGTAAGTTTGAAATCAAACATTTTAACTGCTTCAAAATATGTAAATATTATCCTTTTCTTAACCGACTCTAGTATGGTTTTGGTGTTTATTTCAAATTTGAAATCTATGATTAGTGTTTGATTTGTGCCATATAAACCTGATATCTGGTAATAATTCAATAGATTTATCAGAACATCTGACCCTGAGGGACAGTGTTAGGTGAAACTCTGGAATCAGACTTTGGAGCATCTGTTGATTTATGTTGAGAAGTGGAAAAGCTTATAGATGATGCATTTTGCCAAATGTGATGTATGTTGGGTTCAGCTTCTTCAGGTTGTAATGAAAGACAAAACACTTTTTTTAGCACCTGTTGTCAATTTCTGTAAATAATCCCAGTTGTTTCTTAACCCTTTGAATCCTTGTCCTCTGGTGAGTATGGATTTCCCACCCTGGGCTCCTGCTGTCTGTGACCCAGGTATATTGCACAACAACCTGTATAGCAGTTGTTCGGGTTCAAAAGGTTAAGCATGATACCATTGAGACATTTGAGTTTCACTGCTAAAAAAAAACTTACTTTGTGTTTAAAACAACATATTGAATATAAAGAGTAGGGATTATTGACAATCTCATGGACATTAATATACAAAAATACTATTTGTGCAGAAATTGACTTAAAAGGTTTAAAAATATTATTTTTTTTAGGTTTTGATAACTGCAGTATACACTTGATGAAGGCTGAAGAGTGCAGTGGCTGAAATATTGTAATCAAAACAACAACAAAATATGGTCCGCATAAAATGAGAAACATTAAAAACAATTTAATTCTGATTTTCTTTTTCTTTTTAGGTGACTGACGTTCTTACGAAAAGGAGGCTTATATACAGAGACGTAAAAAAAAAAAAAAATCATATATCACGAACATTGATGGATTAATGTAACAATTTTGGTAAAAACATTGTCTCCATTTTTTTTTTCATGTGACTCATATTTCTAAATGCTTTATTAAAAATCTCTTGACTGCATTATTATTCTTTGCCAATAAGGAAAAAAAATGAGTATTTTAATAAAAATGTATAAAATCAACCTGAGTGAAGCAAAAAGCTTTCTCACTCTACAGTAAGACATGATAATGTTGTAATGTGGCATAAAATGCTGGCTTTTCTATGCTTAAATAATATTCTTTAACTTGATAATTTGGATTTAGAAGATTGGAAATGACATTTTCTCTTTGATATCATTATTTTAAATATTATGAAAGATTTATTTTTTAAATATTGTTTTGTTAAAAAAACTAAAACAAAACAATTTATCATCTTTTTTTTAAATAGGTAATGGGGTGGGAATAGTATCAAAATTTTAATTTTTAAAAACAAGAAATAATTGACTGTATATTTTAAGACTGATGCTAAGTTATTGTTTTCTTTATATTTTTGTGCCATTCGCCAATCTGAGTATTTACAAAGTCAAGCACAAGATCACTTTAAGTGGGCCTACAAAACATAGACTATTATGGATACACTGAATTAGTGGTTCATAATTTAGTAAGTGGGCACAAGAGTTTCCAGAATTTATTATCTATGAAAACAAAAAAAAATGTTTCTATATTCAATTGGGATGTGTGGCTAGCATAATTGTTATCAGCATGGCTGGTGAACTTAAAGTTCAAATTCCAACCTAGTCTGTTACCTTCACTTTTGTTCCCTTGAGAAAAGCATAAAACCATTTCTTCTCCCTACCCTCACATATGGTTTAAATAACAGCATGGACCGGGCTCTCTAACCTTACTTAAGTGGCCACCAATCTAGGGAAAATATAACCCTGAATTCAAAACCATAGAGAAAGCATCAGGGAAACAACCCCACTAGCTATTCCAAGGCAATTCACAGATATTAATAAAAAGGAAGCTGTAGAGAATCATATTCGCTTACATCCTTTAAGAGACATAGCATTAAAAAATAATTCAGTCTCTATTTGAAAAAAAAAAAAAAGTTTTGGAAACTTCTACACACACTTAATATTTATCAGTAGCATCCAGATTTTTAATTTCAAACATTTTCTTTTTATGCCAGTTATGTCATATTTAATTGTGCATAATAAGACTCTCTATCTGTGTATGGAAAAAAAAAAAATTTGACTCTCTTGTTGCAGCAATATGATTTCTCACACATCCTTAGGAGATAAAGAAATAGATTCTTTTTTGTCAATTTAATTACCAGGATTTTTAGGAATCCTGTCTCCATCCCATCTTTGAATTGGCAAACAAAATTTTGTTAGTGATTTTAGATAATCATAAAAGTAATGTCCTTTGAAAAACAGACCACCCAAAAGCTGAATGGGTGGTCTCCTTTTCTGGATAGATAGGGATGATGGGACCCCAGCCAGTATTCAAATAATCAGTTAGTCAGGAAGTGGGCAATCAGTGAGTGAATCAGTCAGTCACTGAGATGGTCAGTGAATGTAAATGTCCTTTTTCCATGGCCAGAAGTTAGTAAGTTAGCAGGAGTTTACCTTCTGGAAGCAGAAGGAAGACATTGCCGATTAAGTGAAAAATCATATTGTTTTCTAATTCCCAACCAGTGTCTTGAAAATCATTTGTTATTATTCTTTGTTGAATTCAGTTACAGCCAGTGAGACAAACCTGTGAACATAGTGAGTCGGGTGTATACACCTTGGATGTCATCATAGCATGTGTAGTAATATGTGAAAGGCATTGTCACATTGTATTTGCTTATAATACAAGTAATTTCTAATGCAGAAAGATGTGATCCAATCAGCTTTTGATTTTCAAAACACATTGTCTTATTAAGATGATTTTAGAAGCCAGTATAAACCCCCTTTGATTGGATGTTTAAGAGGTGGCAAAGAGAATGGTCCTATTATGAAAATAGTATCAGCTGGTACTGGTTGGTCATTCATTGTTTTCAAGTTTCATGCCACGTCATCTCAAGATGGTTTTTCATAGACACTGGTTGGTCAGTCACAAGAAGCAAATTAACATTGTTAGTTGTTTTTGATAGCAAAAAAGCAGTTATAAATGTTGTTTCTTTTATAAGTGGCGTTACTCTAGAGTGGGACTATTTTGCTGATACAACAAAATCCAAAAGACAAAGTGGCCATTCTGGTTTATGGTGGATGTACTTTGTTAGGAAGGTCAATTCTACATTCTCTCGGGTGTCAGTGAAGATGGTGGTGAATCAGTGCCAGTTGATTGACCTACCACCCACACATTGATTGAAAGGTGAATTGGATATCAGTGACACATGGTGCTGACTGAGTGACTGCAGATGTTATATTCTCATTGATGTAGATGTTGTCAATGTACTCTGATGTTTCTCACCAGATAGTCTCATCCTTTGATAATATAGCATCCATCATGGCTTGCATAATAGATGATGCCACATTGAGTCAAGAGCCCAATGTCTGTCAAGCAGTATGTCCTCCCCTCCCCTCAATGATCAGAGTATGGCTGCAAGGATCAGTCCACATGTAGATAGGCTTTTTGGAGATCAAGCACTGAAAGGCTGAAGCTCTTTTTTCACCACTCTCCCTCAGATTTTGCACACAAACATCAGCATAGGCCGTGTGAACATTGATATGCCAATGCATTTCACAAAAGTATACATTACTCTTACTCTGCTGTAAAAACTGTCATCACCAGAATCAGGTCCTCTGGAAGACAGGGAAGAAGAAGCCATCCATTATTCAGCCATGTCTGAAGCTTATGCTGGTATTCCTGCCATACATGAGTGGACATTGGATATTCAGGTCACCAGTTCAAATTATTGAACAGTTGGTCACCTGACCACTTCCATGAGGATATCCACACCCTGGTCCTGTCATCAAATTTGGTGCTGGAATCCAGTTCTATTTTGATCGCAGATAGCTTCACCAGACTCAGTGATGCTAACTCCACCAAGCATTTTAATGACGTCCATCCCAATGAGTAGATCGAAGCCCAACAGCTGACTGTCTATGACTAGGGCATCAGCTTTTGCAGGGTCTATGTCATCTAGTGCCAGCATGGTGGTTCCAACACTGCTTCTGTGGAGAACTTTGCTGTCAGCTATTAGTATATCCATCTTCTGTCAACTCCAGGAACGACACACTGATCCACTCACAAGGGACCAAGAACATCCAGAATCCACCAGTGAAATGCACTTGGTCCCATCAGTCTGAACATTAATTACACAGAGCATCTCTTTAAAACTGTTTGGGGAGAAACTGTCACCAACATCTCACCTGCTTTCTCCCTTTCCCAGAGACTTAGACACAATGTGACCTCTCAGCATCTAAAGCAGTGCACCTGCATTTGCATATTTCACGTAGGGCCACTGAACCCCTCTCTCTTTCAACAATGCCTGAAGTTTCTGCCTTACCTCGGCAGTCTAGCCACAAAAGTGCATGCAATTTTCAGGGGTTCCTCTCCAACAAGCAGGACAAGTCTCTCCAAGTTCAGCCACTGTTTTACCAGGTAGCAGTCGCCATGTCATGAAGCTTTCTAAATTTAACTTTTCTATAAATATTTTCATGGTAATTGTTCAGATGAATTTTCCTCTGTGGTACCTAGACTTTATGAATTTAAGTGCACTACTAGATTGGCAGCTAGGTCTCATCATTTTACAGTGGAAATGGCAGCTAGATGTCACCGTAAGTTCTATGCTAAGAGTTTCTTCTATCGTACTTCTCACTTATGGAAATCTTTTTCTGGTTTCTTATTCAACATTGAACTTGAAAAAATTTAATTTCAATGTCAGTCACTATCTTCTGTCTTCTTAATTCTTGTTCTTTTATTGTCCTCTCTCCTTAATAGTAGTTTTTCTCATATTCTCTAACACTCGGTAACCCCCTTGCATCCTAGTGGCTTTTTTATCTTGCTTGGAGTGAAATGATTAAATATATATATATATATATATATTTCCATGGTACTGAAATTTGATCACCTATAAATAAATAGTAAAAGAATAGATAAGTTTGTAGCACACCACAGGCTACATGAAAGCCGCTATGTTGCTTGGGTTGATTCAATAGCATGTATCTCTCTGGCCAATTGGTATTATTAAATTTGGTTGTCATCTATTTTGACTGGCCAGATTTAACTGATTCATCTGGAAAAAGCTAGCCAAAATATTTTTTAGATGACAATTTTTACTTTTGTACATTTTAATGGTTTTATTAAATTAAAAAAAAAATTATTTCTTGCCCTCAAAAAATTTAGATCATGTCTTGTGCCCAACTAGTCAAAGTTTACCTTCTTACTTTACTTAATTTTGAGCTTATTCTGTTTTCTTTCTTTTTATATTAAATTTTTCAAATGAAAAATGAAGTATGCCCTTGTGGTCCAAAATATCAGTAATGGTTAACACTGTGCTTTGTAGGAATTCATGCATATATAGCAAAAAAGACCTTACAATTACCATTTCTTGGCCCAAGAAAGCCATCTTTTCAGTTTGGGATTAAAAAGCCATAGGTAAGTAAGTAAAAAATCCCACTTCATTTCTGTAGGCTTTCTTGCATATATGGCAGGTAAAAGACTTGTGCATGATCTTAGAGTTTAAGTTTATACATATCACTACTCGTTCATTACTATGGGGCTTTTGAAGATATATCTGTATATTTTAATGCCAATACTATGTACTAATATGATACCTTCTCCTCCCCAAAATCTGATGTCTAGTTATCAGCCAGATATATAAACAAACATACTTACATATAACATTCATACATATATATATAGTTATAATCTTCTTATACAAGTTGATGCTTTCACAATCAAATTTGTATTAAAAAACTTTTATGGGTAAAATTTTCAGGATATATTTATATAAACAATATAAAAGGAATTTAAGATTATAATATCAATTATTTTTTTTTATTTTTTTTTTATTAAAAAAGATATTGATATTGTTTTGGGGTAACTGTCAAATTTAATTATGTGAATTATAAGATCCAATTTTATTTCTACATAAAGGCAAAAGATAAATGCCATAGAAATATGCATTTGGTTAAACACTGTATTCAATTTACTTAAATCAATCATGATTTTATATGTTAATAGGGACACCTTCATGTCAATTTTTATTGGTCTTTCATTCATTAATTTTTCTACTGTTGCAAGTTTAACATACTTGCAACAATTTTTATTGCTTCCCAGAGATCTTTGCTTGAATATTGTTTTCCATTCTCATAGGCATCTCTTTTAATGATGAACCACAACATTTCAAATGGATTCATTTCTAGACAGTGATGCTCATACCATTAATTTGATGTCCAGCAAGGTGGGCAATAGTCAATTTTACAGAATGGTGAAAAAATATTTTATGTATGAATATACTTTTACTCTAAAGCTTTTTGGTTGTGATGTATACCCTTTAAAAAATGTTTTAGAATTTAAAAGAATTTTCTGCATTTATGTTGATACCATCATCAAATTTAAATGGTCCTATTATTTTACTGCTTACAATGTGCACCTAAAACATTTCTCCACTTGCTCCCTGTTATCATCTAAGTCATATTTGTTGATTATTTTTATGAAGGATCTAACCTTTAACTTAACAGTCAGATTCGTCCAATATAGCTCTTCATTCATCACTAAAAATCCTTGTTGAGAAATCAGTTTTCATGTAATTCTTCCCCCGATTTTCTCTTTGTGATGTTCACTTAAAGTTAGTCATCTGGTTTTGCTTTTATGTCTTTAGCCAATGTTCTTAATTATATTTGTTGTAAGATTAGACATAAAATTAAAGCTAAAAGCAAAATTTAAGTTTAACTTTTCTTTTTTTCCTTTGAAAACATTGCATTCATCTAAAAATATCTTATCAATGAGATATCAGTTTAGGTTTATGCTATGGCGTTTTTATATTTGTGCTGATAATTAATGTTCAAAGTTAGGTAAGAACCATAATGTTGAAAGCTGAGTTTTTCAAAATAATAGACTCTTTATAGTTGTGAAGCTGGTACAAAACCATCCCCATATATTTTTCCTTTAAATTGACCTTATGCCATGCTCAGCCAAACTTGAACCTTCTTGCTGAATTCTACAGAGTTCTATTCAATTCTCCAGATGACCCTCTTATGATACCACTTGAGACTTTCACAATGATGTTGCAGTGTAAGTAAATATCTTGTTGCACACCGACTTACCTGTTGTCCTGCTGCAAGTAAACAATTCCTAAAGGCCTATGTTGACACACCAGGTGTGTGTGTGTGTGGGGGGGTGTATATACTCTGATCTCTGCTGTGGACATCATGCAATCTTCTAATAGTGCCCTTGCATTGATCTCTTCAAGTATCTGTATTATACAGTTAGGCTCGCATGGGAACATTTGGTATTTTTGGAACATTTCCCAAGTGTTGTATGCTGTATTTAGTCTGAGAATAGACAGTCTCAGGATTTCAGGACTAAATTTGTCCAAAGTCTTTGTCAACTTATGATTGTTTGAACTCAATCAAAATATAGATCATATATTATCATTTTTACATATAGGTACCTCCAAACTGATTTGTGATACCTAAGATTTAAAATTAATTTTTGAAAATAAAAAATCTCTTGAAGCTTTCATTTTAGCTTTTAATTGAAAGCTAAAGGATTAAATTTACTATTTCCAGTAAGCAAAATACTCTGGTGTATTTCAAAATTAAATTATATTGATTGGAATCAATTTTCATTTTTTTTTTTTTTCTTTTTTTTTGCTAAAATAGCTGATTAGCACTCTTTTTTAGTTGTCTTTCATTGCAAGGTAATTCTCTTTATTAAAAAAATCTTCCAAAAATGAAATATACTATTCTACCTATTTTTTGAGGATCAGTTCTGTATAGTTGCTTTACCTGACTCTTTTTGCCTGGAAAGCCATTGGAAGCTTGTTGAATGTTATTAATGACACGTTTAACTTGACACTCTTTTTCAAAAATGACTTATATCAAATGAATTTTGGGGCCTTACACGAGAAAATTCAGTCAACACAATCTTTTGCTATATTTTGCCTGCTTTTTTGTCGCTTGCCCCAACTTCAAATAACACTAACAAGAAATATCTGAAGTAATTTTTTCTTTCTTTTTAGTGTAAGTTTCCAAATATCAAAGCATTTTAAATCTGCAGTTATGTAAGAAAATTGTTTTTTAAAAACATACTCAGTTCCTTATGTTAATTTGATCATTCCTTGCTTTTGGCACCATATGTGCTGGGCACCAAATATCAGTTTTCGACATAATTTGTATTTATCAGAAAATAATGTTCTAGTCCACCATTCTTATGTTTTTTGGGGTGCTAAATTCATTTTTGGCATTGGAAATCTCCCACCACCACCAAAAGCTGTTTAAATGGGTTAAATGCAAAATTTAAGCTCTTTTGGAGAATTCTGGCTCTTTACCACAGAGACCAGAAATACTTTAACTCATATTTTGTCATTAGAAATAAATATGAAAATTTTGTTTTTAATTTTCCAAAGTACAAATAACATTTGAGCTGGAAATCATTCCGGGGGTTACAAAAACCACAAATGTCTGCTTGTGTGGGCCAACTGTGTTATGCGGCCATCCAGAACCAGGTCTACAGATGTAGGAAGGTTCATTTGACCATTTTTGCCAACACTGAAGCATCACTGACTCGTCACATTTAACATGTTCATCAATTGTGTGAAATGACCATCCAGATTCTGGAAAGACTTCCAATCAGCTCTTTATAACATGACATCTGCTTGTCCTGGATTATTTTATCACACTAAATCTTATCACAGCATGTTTCACTGTCTAAAGTTCAGATACAGACAGTTCACTGGCATGAATGTTACTATGTCATAAGATGGCCAAAGACTTTGGAAATTTTCATCAGACTACCTACTGCCTCTTTGTATTTACATTACACCCAGATCAAAATGTACATTCAGGGTGTTGCAGTTTTATTTTCCATCAGTTAATAAATTATATTGAGGTACCAAAACATTCTTGGCCTGACCCACTTCACATAATTATCATTTGGTTATTAGAGAAGAATTAGATATTTTTGCTTGGAAAGAAAACTTTGCAGCATCCTATCATTAGCCTAGGATATTTGGGGAGCCAGTCTAGCAAAAGAAAAATCCTGAATTAAAATTGGTTTGGCATACATGTGCCATGTCTTGTAAGAAATGTATTTACCACCTGATTCTGGAGGGAGAGGTCAAGAGGTCAGATGGTTCTGGACCTGTGAATTCCCTTATTCACCTAGAAAAATTTACTTATTAAATATAAATCTAATATTATCAGTGAAAATATGTGTTTAGCAGAAAGCTGGTTGATTGTGTCTCCTTCAAAAAGGGAAATTAATTTTGTTTATTTTTTTTATTTGTCCCATCATTTTTTTAAAAACAAAAGAAAAAATGTATGCATTAACAGTCAAGAAAAAAAGAAATGCTTGGTTTTGTACGTTCTCTCAACACTTTCTCATGAAGTTTGTAAATAATAATAATAATAATCTTAATACTTGTTGTGTGATGCACTTGATATATGTAATAATAAATATATTAATAAAAAAATGTATAACTGAAGCATTGATTGTGAGATGCTGTAGACACAACAATATATATATATATATATATATATATATTTATATTTGTGTAATATCTATGTATGTGAGTTCACATACTTGAAAAGACTGATACTGAAATTTGTGCTGTTTTGTAAAGAAGTTAAAATAAACTGATATTGTAACAAGATGGCTTCTTCTTTTTTCATATTGCATTTTTATTGCTCTGATTAATATAAGCTCCTCTCTCAGCCTTCTTTAAACATACTGAAAATCAAGAACTGTTGCCATATATGGGCAGGAGCTGCCCAGTTTTCACTTTCCACTGTGGGTGCTGAATTATTTTCCATCTTAGAATGCCTTTTTTCACAGATGAGATCACTGTTCTTTCACTATTTTCTGTGGAAAGTGCTCAGATGAACTCTAATCCTTAGTTCCACTAATTCTAACCTTCATGGCTGAGACCTGTCATGTCATGTACATTGTAGTAAATCACCTTCATTTCCTTCATGTTCCTTTGGTGAGATATGTAAGTTCAACTTGAGCAGATTCTTCCCACTAATCACTGCTCTGTGGAACTGACTCCCAAGAGGATGCTTTCCCAATCACTATAATCTTAACCTGTTCAAGTCTACAGTTAACCATTATCTTGCACATATATCTGCATAAACTGTGCCTCTTATTCTGTACCCCTCTACCTTGAAAGGTACAGGGTGAACATTGTAAAAAAAGAATAAAAGAAGTACAAGTTAAAGAAATGGAGAGCATTGTTCATTACATATAAAAATACTCTTGTGAAATGTCTGGATTTATTTCTTCTCTCCCCAGCTATGGGTAAATAGGACAGACTGAGTCCTATAGCATTGGGTGACAATCACTCTCGGAGGAAGAAAACTGAATGAAATCCTCCCACTGCCTTGTAGGTCCTGCCTCTTTAGGAAAATGTGAGAAGAAGCTAACTTCAAAAATAAATCCATCTGGCATGTCATCTTGAAAAAGGGAAATGCTGCCACACTTTGAGCCCCAACAGAAAATAATAAACTCCTTGGGCTTAGTACAATGGTTTGAACAAGCACAAGAATGGGACACAATACTATGGATCTCTGATTATGAACCATTCACCAATGGATGTATCACATACGGCACTTTAGACAACAAATGCAAGTGAGCACCAATAGCGCAGAGGACAATTTTGGAATCTTGGTATTGCACTCAATTTGAAAGTTGGGGTTTGACATGATAAATAACGACACAAGATATTTTTTTCCAAATCATTACCACTTTTTGAGGAGACAAGTTTAAAAATTAAGTTTAGGTTCAAAATTGTAGCATTGGAATTTCATTCTGGTCATCAATGAAAGCCTTACAGAGAACAGCCTTATAAAATGTATAATTTACTGAAGCTTTACAAATTTTATATGGACAAGATGCATGGCACAAGTACATTATTACTAAATCCTTGTGCCATCAAATAACACCTTCATTTACTTCAAAGGGAAATTATACTGAACAATTTACCTATATTATGATGTAATGTATACAGTGCAATAGATTTAGTGCGATTTCCAATAATGCAAATTTAAAACATTTTCTATAATTTGTGTCCAGCAGTATTATGGTATTATATAGACTTTTACCTATTTTTTTGTTTTTATTAATTATGATCTATCAAATGATCTCACAAATCTTATTCATTGATTAACCTTTTTTTGTAATCTTTGACAATTTTTTTACACAGTTTTTACTCATCAAATATATTTTTAAAAATTGATATTTTGTTTGTGGTGATTCATAATTAGAATTCTGGTTTGAATATATTTTCCATTCAATGTATCTAATACAAAAATATCAACTTTATTTGGATTTATTCTTGAAATAGTAAAATTTTGAAGTCAGCTTGTAAGCAAAAACTTGCAGAAATTAGGTATTTCTGTACATGTTTTTTTTCAAACAATCCTTAAATCTAAATGCTCAAAAATTGATAAAAAGCTATGAATCTAATTTTTGGTATCAGTACTTATCGCATCAAACCCCAGCTTTCACAATGAATGTAATGTTGATTTTCTAAAAAATGAAAAATCAACCTGCCTTAATGGCTTGGCAGTAAGTGTCTGCTTACAACATCCACAAGGTAAAGGGTTTGAATTCTACCAAATGTCATTTCTATGAAAAAAATAAAATCTTTCTTTAGTGATGTATTATAGTCTTGTGTCTATTGCTTAATCAAATCATTAGTACAAGTGAGGGTGAGCCCAAAGGTAAGTGTCTGCTTACAACATCCACAAGGTAAAAGGTTTGAATCCTGGTAAATATAGTTTGTATCTCATTTGAAGATGATACTCCTATCTAATAATTAAAAAAGAAATTATATTCATACAAGAGAATTTCATCATCATTATCTGTCACATGACTGGGTGTGGTCGTAGGACCACTGTGCTGCTAAACACCTGACCAGCTTCCTCTATATGTTTCCATTATGCGCTAATGTCTGTATCTCTGTAAATGATCTTCCACTTCACTCAGTGATGTTGTCAACCCATTTTTTTCTCTGTTTGCTTCTTTCACCTGAGGTGCTATCTTGTAGGATACTATTTAAAGATTATTAGCTTTTGTAATATGTTCATACCATTTCAACTTTATCTTTTTGAGGATGATTATGAGGACTTCCAATTGACCTGTTTCTTATTTGATGGTACCTTACATTGCACCATCCTTGATGTGGTCTACATGGGAGATACCTCAGATGGTTCTAGCACACAGGAGATTCCTCGGATGTTTGAGCACTTTCCACAGGAATAGCAATGTAACAGTGTAAGAGCCTTGCAATGTTTCCTCTATGAGAAAGAGGTTGTAGGGTGGAAAATAATTTGTTACCCGCTAAGATGTGTAAATGCTTTTGGACTCTATCAAGACTGGAAAGGAAAAAACTAGGCAACTCCTCATCCCATATATAGCAGCAGTACTCATCTTCGACCTGATCTGGCTCTTGTAACGGTAGAGCAGAGCAGGAAGAGTCAGGTATTTACTGGAACAGTACATGGGACCAACCATTTTTCAAGCATTTTTAGCAATGGATTGTATATTCGAGATCCACTTGAGGTCAGGGTTGAGTTTTAAGGCCTAATAGTTGCTCAAGGCATGAGGCCTCACTGAGGGAACATCCATTCATCGTGAGTGGTGATAGTTCAGGGTCCAATCACTGATGATGGTTTGCAACTTGTTTGGTTTTCAAGGCAATGAACATAACCAGCTAATTTTTCCCACACAGCTGTTAGAACTTGGTCAGAGGAGGGATCAGCTGCCAAGCTCTGGTCATCTAGAGTTTTGGAGTAGCATCCATTTTCCATTGTATCGTCAGCATAGCCATAGATATTCACAAATGATCGGAGTATACACTTAGGCAGAAAGAAAAAATAGATACGTTTCAATAAAATTATAGCTACAGTTACACAAATCCCCTGTTTGGCAATAATCGATGAATGTCTGCTCTTCTGTTCATATTGTCAGAATAGGAAAATTTATAGCGTTAGTTTTGTTTATTTAAATTATTTGACAATAAATGAGAAATATCTTCGAGTCAAGAGTTTTCTCCCTTCGTCTATTTTAAAACTTGATAGGAACAATTGGCTACCAGTGTTTTACCGAGTATTTGGAAACATGTCTATTAAAAGCGTTTAATTTGATTAACTGATTGCTGATTCGAAACTGTAATGCAGTTCTTATATTCTGAAATTATCTTTTGATTATTTACATGTTTAATTTATAAAGTAAACGGAATGTGAAATATATTTTTAAAAATATTATTGTGCTGTGTTGTTTGAATATAATTTTTAAAAAGCATTTCGAAAATAGATAGGAGTGAATGTTTTGAAGACAAATGCAACATTGTGATCGTAGGAAAGAATAGTAAACATTTACACAATTTGAATTGAACTGTATTTTAAACAATTATTTTGTAATTAAAAATGGTAGCTCGAATTATCTCCCTTGTTTACTAATTTTTTTTATTATTTAATGTATAATTTTTTTCACTTTTTTTTTTTTTTTTTTTTTTTTTTGTTCCTTCTTTATCACTTTTTTCTCGTCTGCGTAATCTCAGTCCTGTTTCAGACTTGGTGATGAATTTAATAACTCACAGGTCATGGTCACAAAAAAAAAAATGTAAAAAAAACAGATTATCCACTTCTGTGTACTTTTTTTCAAGTGAGAATTATTTACTGAGATTTTTGTCTGAGTTTGTGAATTGACAGATTTTATCAGCCATTAATAGAAAAGGTTTTATCAAAATAACTACTTGAAGTATTAGTCATTGAAAGTTATTTGAATCAAATTAAATGTGTAACAATTTAAGTAATAAATCCATACAGGCTTCTTAACACATTTAAACAGATGTGCTAATAGAAAGTGAAATCAGTGAACAGGTTTCAAATTCCAACCAACTTACATTCACATTCTCACAGAGTCCCTTGGAAAATTGTTCTTGTTTGTATGTGATATCCGCTGGTCTCAAAAGACTATAGACCTGCACCCAAAAAGTTATGCCTCAGCTGCTGATGGTGGCACAGCATCTGTTATAGCTGTACAGGCACACACAGGAGTGATAATCTTGATTGCTCTTCCAAATGTCACTGTGTTGTTTTCTTTCCTATGAGCATGCTTCACCCTAGCAGTAGGTCTCTGTTTCTCCTCTTCTTGCTCCAGCCCTCAGTGTAAATTGTGTTTCCAGCATAAGCAATAATTGGTGACCTTTCCCACCTCTTGATGTCCATGTCATTTTTTGAAGTGAAGATGTAGTCACTCTCATGCTCTCTTCACAGCAGCCAGTTCCCCATACAGAACTTTTGGAATGCTCCCATCAGTAGACTATTACTTGGCGTGTTTTGCCATCAGTGCTAGGCAATGCCGACATATCCTCTCCAAGATGCAGGCCTGAGCAGGGTTTTATGAGTTCAACAGTTGGCCATGCAGCCTGACTCCCACACCACTAATGTTGTCCAAGGGAAAGGTAGTCCAATATAGCTGGGTATTGGCAGAATAAAGTTGAACATAACATCGGAATGTTTTAGGGACTCTGGCTTTGTTCTCAGCGTTTACTCCCAAAGCTTTTCTCATAATTGGGTATGGCTGCAAGGCAGTGGAGGTTTAAATTCAGAGTTTTCCTTTTCTTTTGTTTTTGATTGCCACTATCAATGCATTAAATAGTAAGAGTTTCTAGAAGGAGGTAAAGTAAAAAGGCAACAGTAAAAAGCTACACAATCTTCCCTGAGAAGTCATGGCAATTTAAAGAAAATAAAAAAAGCAATCTGCAGAGAGCCATGAACACCCAGAAAGGCATTTTATATATATATATATATATATATATATATATATATATATATATATATATATAATTATAAAAGAGTTATTGGTCAGAGAGTTAAATTAGACCAGAATACAGTAGTATTAAAAAGTGCTCAATATAAATAAAAATTTAACATGCAGAGCTTTTAAATTTAAAAATATTAGGAGATCAGCCAATCATACTACTTTGGTTTCAACCTTTCCGTATTTTCAGGCAATCCGGGCTAAATAATTTCCTACCATTTAATTATTTAAAAATAAATAAACACACAACATGAAGCATAATAGAAAGGGAGGAGAAAAGTAAGGGTATTGAAATTGTATCAGAGTTTGGGGTTGTATCAAATGTCAAATACAATTTCAATATCATTGCTTTTCTCCTCCCTTTCTATTACATTATTTGATTATTTATTTATATATATTAAGTTGATCTGAAAGTTCCAAGTTAAAAAAAATTTTATGAGTGCTTTTGAAGTTTATTTACCCTTGGACCGAATTCAGAGGCTAAGAAAAGGAAAATATCACCTGAACCTCAGGAATGGAACAGAGTTCAACTTTTAAATTTATATTTTTGTTAAAAAGGACAAAAAGTCATTCAATGAAAAATGAATGTCTTACATGAATCACAAATTTTAAAAAATGTAGCATACTTCAAGACGATCTCAATATGGAATTGATTAAAAGAAAAAAGAAATTTTTGCATATACTTATAAAATTCAATGGGAATTTTTTATAATAAATTTCTAAAAAAGGGGATAAACTGTTACTGCAGCATATCACTTTAAATGTTGTTGAACAATGAATTGGAAGAGTGAATACCTTTTTAAGGTAACATAATAAACTTGTCATTTTACTGCATGGCAACATTCATTTTCCTATTACAAATGTGATGCTGAGAATGATCCTGCTGCTGGATTCTGTTATTTTTATGCTGAATATGTGCCGTAGCGTAAAAGTTATTGTCACACAAAGAGAAATTGGTGAGCATACTTCACGTTCTGATCAAGTCTGTGATGTTCCCTTTTACATTAATTCCTTTGGGAAAGATATAAATTCATCTCCATCCCTCTAGCTATGGGTTAAATACTAGGGTAGACTTGGCCCTCTTGCCTCGGTTGGCTATTATACTAGAAGGAGTTCTCTTAACTCCAAAACATCATAGGCAACAAGAAAACCATTGCTCTATCTTTTACCAGAAATCAGGACAATTTCCAGATAATAAAGAAAAGGAATGTCCGGGTAGTCATTACCATCTATGTCCTAAAGAGACATGACATTAAAGAAACTGCACTGTCTTATTTTCATCTAATAAATTATTTTCACTTAATTGCTGAATTATCTCCCCTTACAAAGAAAAACGTCACGCTTAAAAAAAAAAAAAAAATTATCTTTTTACTTTTTTGGTTTCTACTTACCAAATATACTCGAGTATAGGGTGATTTTTTTATGATCAGTTTTTATGAAAAAAATAGTCTTTTTTTTAAGAGGTTTAAAATCATGCATTTTCAGTGACCAGTTGGGGACACATAATTCAGCAAATAATTCCATACCAAAACAAGTGCCAATAAGAACATGAGGACAACTTCCCACATGCTTCAGAGACTTTATCATGAATTAATCACCCAAATATACACGAATAATGCTCACTGTAAATCAGACCGAGAGCTGGGGGAGCCTTGTTATAAAATAAAATAAGACATATCTCGGCTGATTTACAAGCAAATACTCAAGAGCGAGAGCCGGATGTGAATGGGACAAAACCCTGTCACAAAATGACCATTATCTTCATTTACAAATATTCCTGACACACGTGTTCTGGTTGAAAAATAAAATAATATTTAAAGTGTTCTATTTTTCGTCCAATAAAAATGCTTCCCTCCTAATTATACTCGCTTCGTTTTTTGAGCCTGTTAAGTCATAAAAAAACGCTATAAAAGGGGTCACACGGAAGTTCAACAAGCAGTCCACAGGTGCCCAGGGTAGAGACTTGTCACGGTCAGCAGCTGACAGCAGGGGAGCATCAACCACCGTCAACATGTGTGAACTACTATGAGAGATCAACCCAGATTCGAAGCTGGCTTATGAACTTTACCACAAGGTAGCTGTCCCAAACCCACACGTTCCTGTTGAAATAAACCACGTAAATCTATTTCTGCTGTTGTCGTATTTCTTTCTTGCAACCATACACTTGTCTATAACACAGGTAATCAAAATTCATAACATTTATAAAAATCAACATGTGTATAGATTTCTTTTTTAGATAGAATAACTTGAATTACCTTAACCCAAATGTACCTCAACTCATGGGACATCTAGAATTCTGTACTGGTAATCCTGACAAAAAGTTTGTCATTGGGAAGGCAACAACTCAATGATGTAAACACTTGTGAAATGAAGATGAATGCAAATTTGAGATAGGAAAAAAATCTATTAATTCTTTATTTATATAAGGTACTTGTTGATTTTAAGTGGCATACAATAGTGGAGGACAAGGTTTTGTTTTTTATGGAGCAAGTAAAGGGAAGAAACTTAGGTTACATAGGAGGCAGGCCTAGGGTGGTAACAGAGCTACCATAGTCAGACATGAACAAAAACAAAAGTACAGTATCTAAAACTTTGTATCAGATATTTTACAGTAAGTGGTTTTTCTCACTATTCTGGGATAGCTTTGTACAAAAAAAAAAAAAAAAAAGAATGGGGACCATTTATTTACTATAAAATATATTCAAGATAATGCCTAGTACTGCAATATTTGACTACAGTAGGTCACTAGTATGCTTAGAAGCTGGGGGTCACATTATACAAACTATATGAAAAATCAAATTTTTCACAAAATTCAGGGGTTGCACTATACATGAGACTTATATATGAGTATATAAACTAGTTTGTATTTCATTGAAATATGAAAAATACTCAACTAAAAATAGTTTTGTGAAATGTGCAGGAACATGAAAACAATGCAACCCTGCAATGTTTAACCTTCATACCTGCCAAAAAATGGTATGTCAAAAATGACTGTTATACGTTTGACACAAATAACTATACATTGTTGACTGCTTCAGCAACGTTTATTGTTTTAAAAAGTGATGATTTGTATTTTAATAAAACCCAAACATATGAAAGTGGATTTGTACATTTTCTTTATTCTTGAGAATTGGCAACAAAGATGTTAAACATTATTTATTAGATTGCTTATAAGCATAAGAAGAATAATTTTATATTTAGAAGATTATAAAAATATGTGAACCAACTATAGTGAAATATTTATTATTTACCATTTTATTAAGAAACCTACTACGAAAAGAAATTTTTTATTCATAAATTTATAAAAATATCTGTGAACAAAAAAATGTAAATAAACATGTAACATGATTAACTGTAATTATAAATTTTGAAAAAAATGCATTTTCTGGTCATTTTTTTCATTTTGTCTTGCCACATAAATCCAGTAAAAAGGTTGATTGCATCTCTTCCTTTTAATTTACATTTGTCATATGCCTATTCAAATTTTCTTGTTCTATATTTATTTATAAAATGGTAAATAATAAATATTGCATTGCATTTGGTTTATTTATTTTAGTAATTTTCAAATTTTTTATAAATTTTTGAATAAAAAGATTTCTTTTCAAATTTATTTCTTTATAAAATAGTAAATGATAAATAATATTGCATTGTACTTGGTTCATATATTTTCATAATTTTGCAAATAAAAATTGCTGAGAGATTCTAGTGTATACAGTAATAGTGGATTAAAACATTGGTTTCTGAATTTGGGTGACATAGTAATTGTGAGTTCAATCCCTGGGCCAGGCAGTGTGTACTTGGACTCCATGGAAACAGAGTGAGCAATAACTGAGCAGTACTAAAAATAAGAACTAGATGAAATATCCCTGGAGATAGCAGAATGAGAACAGTCTGCACCTGTAGATTAAATAAAGTGTTCAGTTTGTATTTCCCTGTATATTACTCAGATTGATATACACCTACTGAAATCAGGAAGGCACAACAGTTGAACCATTGTCTTATAACAACAACAACAAAAATACAGATAATAGTCTGAATGAAAATAGCGTAAATAAAGAAAACTTTTCATTTCAGACGAAATAACTACTCTGTAATTAGCCAAACTCCAACTATATTTTGAACTTAAAGTTAACTTTCCATGTAGTTCTACAAATCCCTAATTGCACTAATGAAAGTTGCAAGACCAACACTGTGATTAGAAATTCTATACTTGGAAGGTGTGAATTTAAAGTCATGTCTATAAGTTATTATATTTTGGTAATAAGCAACATGGATCTTAAAAGTTCAAGATGGATTATTTCAGTTAAAAAAGCCAGAAAATGAGCCCAGAGTTTAACTGATATCAGGTGAGAATTAATTGGAACATCTATGAAATGAAGATGGTGACTGCTTTATTGGATGAGAACTGATCAGGGAATGGCTATCTAATGAAAAAGTAAGATAAAATCTGAAGGCACAAACACTGGTATATAATTTGCAGGCATAACTAAAGAAGATGTAAATGTGACAAGGAGATTAAGTCATATCCTACTGGTGTCAGTTAAAACTGACACTTTCATTTCTTTTAAATACATCTGATTTGTACTTATAAACTATAAGTTTGGAAAATTTCCAAGTTTTCACCTGAAATCAAGAAAATATAAACTTTAAGGAAATGGTTACAATATAGGTAAAAAAGCTGTTAGTTTAAGCTGACACCAGTAGGATATGACTTAATCTCCTTGTCAGATTTACATCTTCTTTAGTTATGCCTGCAAATTATATACCAGTGTTTGTGCCTTCAGATTTTATCTTACTTTTTCATTAGATAGCCATTCCCTGATCAGTTCTCATCCAATAAAGTAGTCACCATCTTTATTTCATAACAACTCATTGATCAATTTTCACCAATATGGCAGTCGCCATCTTCATTTCATAGCCGCTCCAATTAATTCACACCTGATAGGCCAGTTGGCATTTTTATTTCATAAACACTCCCTGGTCAATTCTCACCCAATATGGCAATCTCCATCTTTATTTCCTAGCCACCCTCTCATCAATTCACACCTAATGGGGCAGTCTCCATCTTCATTTAATAGCCTCTCCCTCATCAATTCTCACCCAATAGGCCAGTCGCCATCTTTATTTCATAGCCTGTTCCTGATTAATTCTTAGCCAATAAGGCAGTCTTTATCATTTACTAATAGCACAGTTTCCATCTAATATAAAATCAAAGAAAAAATATTTTAATCTCTATAAACAATTATTTCCTATTTATATTATAATTACTTGTAAATAAATAATTAAAGGGAGACGACTCTAATTAGCCAAATTCAAAATACATTTAAAGTTAGTTTTACTTCTACTTTAAACGTCATATTTCTTCGGAACATAGGTGATCATGGCTCTCCCCAGCATCTTTTTGTTTATTATCTGTGAATTTTTTGTTTTTAATTAATACACCCCAAGCAAGGTGATATTGCCACTAAGATGCAAGGAGCGACTTGGGAGTGAAAGAGAATGAGATAATTTTTGAAGGAACTGGAAACCCAATCAAAGATTGGAAACAAAGGATAAACCTCTTCTCCAGTTCAAAACACCGAGGAGGTGTGTGAACCGGACAATAGGCGAACCTATGTACCCATTGATGAAAATCAAATCAAAATAGTAAATAAAATTTCAGAGTTTAGGTGAAGATGTCAGAAGTATAGAGTTGAAGTAGACTTTAGAAGGAACTGGAAACCCAATCTTAAAGATGAAACAAAGGATGAAACTCTATACTGACTTATTGGAAAAAAAATAGTGGAATGGCTTCTCATTGCCTTCTCCGTGCTTTTGAATTCAGAACTGTCCTAGAGTGGTTACCAACTGTGGCTAGACAGTTGCATCTACTATTTATTTAACAGATTTGCTAGTATTCCAAAATCAGCAGGAGTCTGGTTATATGATTTTTAAACATGTCAGTTTATAATTTATAATTGAAGTGTGGAAATGGAAGAGGAAAAAAAAATATTAATAATTCTTGCATAAAATAATGGGACATATTTTGTAAAAAAAAATATTTCTATATACAAATTTGCCATTTCTGTCTGAATTTCTATCATTATTTACAGTCAGACTAATATCATCAGCTTTGTTGTACAATTACTGAAGTTAAGCAATGTTGAGCTTGGTCACTATCTGACTGCTTGGGAATACCAAGCACTGTAGGCTTGGATATATGGATAGTGTAATGGATATTGGTTCAGAATTGTTCATCCGATAGCTGAGTTCCAATTCCTGTTGGGTTCATTATATTCACTTATACACAAATACCCTTGGGAAAGGTATGATTTCTTTCTCCTCCCCGGCTATGGGTTAATTAGCAATATTTGTATCAATAAATCATTATTATCTAAAAAAAAAAAACTCTTACAATCTAAAACTATTTTCTGTCTTTAAATAACCTGCAAAGACTTCATAAGCCATAGAAAACAAATCAACCATCTTTGTTGTTATCAAAATGTTTCAATCATTGTGCTCTCCAACCTTCTTAAGCAGTAATGAAGTAAAAAGAACATTAGAGATACAAGTTCTAATTTCAGGATTATCCGAGAGCAGGAGTTGGTAAACCCCAGGCTACAACTGGCTTGCGAAGAACTTTAATCCAGCCTTCCAACTTAATCATAACTAAAGTACTGTACTTTTTTCTTTTCTTTCCAGAAATAAAAAAAAAAGACTTCTGAAAAGACATCTGAACAAAAACAAGCCCATGGAAACTAAGAAAAGTGAATTTTGAGTGCCGAAATTTTAACAAAAGCTGGATACATAATTTTTTTTTTTTTTATTGAGCTCTTCAGAAAATGTGTTTGCTTAATTTGTCAAGAAACAATTGCCAGAAAGTTTCTCCAGATGAAGGCAGGAGTGGTCTGAGGTTGAGTCAATTTATTAATAGTACATATGATATCATGGCCCTCTCCTGAGAGACAGAATAGCTATCTGGCCCACTCTCTCCAAAACTTTCTTTTTCAAGTTTAAAATTACTTAATTTGCATCAATTTTGCATCCCTATGAAAATTGGGAGATTATAAGGGGCATTTTAGACACTTGAACCTGTCCTAGAGGATTAAGGCATTAGTGAATTTGGTGATATAGTAATTTTGAGTTCAATCCTTGGGCCGGGCAGTACAGGACTAGACATAACTGAGCAATTAATCAAAATGTGATATCCCTAGGCAACAATGATCCTCTAACTAATGAGAAATTAATTTCAGACAGATATCAGTGGCACATGAAAAAACACCCACAGTTGATGCAAGAACACTGACTAACAAGGATGGTAACCATTATAATTTTAGCTTTGGTAAGTTGAAAAGAGTCCGTTGTGGACTTGCTGAACAGTGCTGGCTGTGACAGAGTTTACCAAAAAAAAAAAAAAAAAAAAAAAAATAACAAAATGATCAATGATTCAAGTAAAGGGAAGTAACTGATGCAATTATGTCATATTGATCAAGGACTATGAAAATGTATGCTGTAGTGTCAAATTGATGAATTGAATGGCACCAATATTGAATTGGGATGCAATTTGACTCAATTTTCTCAATCACTCAGTGGTTACCATATATGCAGAAAGTATCCATCTGCTTTATATATCTTGACTGAACATTTTCCAGGTTTTATGCATTTTTTTTCCATCATCAGTAACCCCTTGCATCCTAGTGGCTTTGTTTGGGGTAAAATGACTAAAAAAATATATAGATTTTTTTTTTCATTAATATTAAATAACAGAATCATTTTTATGCATAGATGTATGTATATTTCAGTAGAAGTTTCTATTCGAGTTTGATTAAAGTGAATTTTTCTCATTTATGTATAAAAAAAAAAAAATACATGTTTACATGAAATGAATGTAAATAGCATCCAGATGTTGGTGATCTCGCACTTTCAACTTTAATTCTGGTCATTATCAAGATTATGAAAAAAAACTGTGCAAATTATTCATTTTTAGATATTTTTAAACTTTTCATTTACTATTTCTGTATTGTCATGAGTTCAAACATGATACAATCTACAAACAAGATATTTTTTTCTCACTGGGCCAAATGTATTGGGTTGTCCAGAAAGTTCATGCTGATTTTTAGTTGTTCATGTTCCAACACATTGGAACATGTCAAATTTATTCACAGTTATGATTTACATTTTTGATTAGAACAGACTTCAAACTATCTCTTGAAAAAGAAAGTTTAAAATTACTTAATTTGCGTCAATTTTGCATCCCTATGAAAATTGGGAGATTATAAAGGGCATTTTAGACACTTGAACCTTTTTTTTTCTTTTTACTGTAAAGGCAAAAATGCCTTGCAAGCAACAAAAAAGATATGTACCGTGTATCATAGAGGTGCTTTGGCTGATAGAACTGTACGGAAGTAGTTAGCTAAGTTTAGAGTTGGTGATTATAGCCTTATTGATGAAGAGCACTCAAGCAGACTCCCCCCACATTACAGATGAAGACCAAATCAAGACATTAGTGCTTCCATTATTTTTAATCATTTTTTTTTACACATGGATGATGCTATTATGCTTGTATTCAGCTAAAAATAAAAATCATCCTTTTGAACAGTTTTTACACATTTTGTGTCCAGAAAAGAAAGCACTTATACAAAACCAAGTAAAACAAAATAAAAAGCTTAATTGCAGTGCCTTGTCAGTCATCTTTAATGAAACTTGTATGAAAGAAACTGTTGCACAAATACGGAATTATTATTTATTATTTGATATTTTGTGTTCTGATCCATGAATAGTTTTGCATATGGTTGTAATTATTTTAATATGGTTAGGATTTTATAAATTGTTTTGGATAGTAGATGCTAGAGAGTTAGTAGATAATATTATATATTTGTTTTTATCTAGATTATTGTTATTGTCCTTGTTGTTATTTATATCATTATATGTTTTGTAGTTATATATTTTGTATGCCTTTTTCTTAGCATTCTAAGGTATTTTCTATGCATATTTCTTCTTCAGGTAAATGTTGGGGGTTGTTGATTCTTAGTGCTCATAAATAAAATCCTATAATTATTCCACATTATATTCTGTTGCAGTGGTGAGAATATAAATTAATAGTCATTATTGTTGGTAGATTTTCTTCCTCATATATATATATATATATATTTATATATATATATATATATATATATATATATATATATATGCATGTTGGTTATTAATTTAATTGTTTAAGAAAATAAAAAACCAGGATAGCAACTCAAACATATGTACCCACTAAAAATAATATTTCTAGCAATGTGTGTGTGTGTATATATAGATAGATACACACACACACACATATATATATATATATAATTAATGCAAATAAAAGGTTTGTCACTTAGCTGATTGATGTTGCCATCATCATCCCAGAGTTTCATACACAGACCCTCTTGGAGTCACCCCATTCACTCGTCATTATATATATATATATATATATATATATATATATATATAAATAGATATATATATGTGTGTGTGTATACCCTCCCAAGTATATATATATATATATGTGTGTGTGTGTGTGTGTGCACCCTCACAAGTGGATATATATATATATATATATATTATATAGTAACAAATATTTTGTCCCCCTTTCAAAAAAAAAAAAAAAAAAAAGACATTTTCCATTTATCAGAATGATCAGTTAAAATCTTTTTCCCTTCCATGTAATGTGTCCCTGCACATCAGGGTAAGGCTAATATCTCTCTCTCTCAGAGGTGCGTCAGTTTTTTGTGGATACACCTTTCAAGAGTTTTGTTTTCTAATATAATTTTTATTACTTTCTATTTTCAGATAAATAATATTACACAAGTTGACGCAGCAAATGAAAAGTTATGCTGCAATTGTTGCCTTAAAAACACAACATAGTGATACAGATATATCTTGTGTCTGAGAGTTGCTTGATCTTTCATTATCAAAGTTTGACAGGACCTGGAAGCTACTATCAGGGGTTCCAATAGAAGCAGCTAAATGCAAAAAAACATACTAAGGATTCTATTACCATCAGAACACTTAATTTTGTGTGAAAGGTTCAGAAAATAATTGATAACAGCCCTGGAAATTAAATCAGAATCATTTCAAAGAACCTCAATGTATCAGTGTGTACTATCAAAAAAGTTGTGAGTGAGGACACACGTTACAAGTTGTTCGTAATGTGGGGAGGTCAGTTCATGTTGAAAGAGACAAGAGAGAATCGTTTGGTCCATGTGACGCACTTGCTACATAAGCTAAAAGACCAAGAAACTGGAATGCTTTCATGTTTTCTCCATTGAGAAAAACTTTGATCAGGGCAAAACGGTAAACCTAAGGAATGATACATTATTATAGAGACACTTTACTGAGGTTCCATAAATCATGCATACCAAGTTCCTGGCAATTGTGATGCTCCAAAGTCATCCGAGGGAGATTTAATACCTCTTCATTTCTTCCTTCAGGGCTTAACAGTCGATGCTGTCATCTATCAGAGAGTTTTAAAGACCTGGAATGACAATGTATACAATGGAAGACCATGTATCTTCCAGCAAAAGTTTACATTATTTCATAAAGCTAGAAAAGACAACTCAAACATACATGTAACAATCTCCATGGTCATGCTCTCCCAAACACATGCACCTAGCTACACAGGCCTGAATCCACTGATCTACTATGTATGAGGCATAATCAAGAGAGAGCTCAGTCAACATACCCATAATATCATAAAATCTTTCAATTCCACCATAACCAGAGTTGTGAGCAAAATTGATATAACTGTCTAGGCTTCTAAACCCGTACTGAGGCAGTCATCAATTCTAACAGTGGATTCAGGTATTATTAAAAAATTGTCAATATATTTGGCACCAATTTGCTTTTGAATAAAGATTTTTTTTTTATATCTTTTTCTAAACTCGTGCAAATGTCCCCACCAAAAACTGATGTATCCTGTGTATTGTTTAAAATTGGCTATATTTATGGAGGACAATTGCTCAATATTAGAGACAGTGTTGATAGATATAGTTAGTGTAGACATAGGAATCAACACTGCATGATGACTGAAGATCACTTGAGGCATAAACTGACAGTCATCGTGCAATGTTGATATAAATACAAACATTTTTCTGATGATGAGCAATCATCATTATTATATGCTTTGCTATTTGAACCAGCATCCTTATCTTGGTTGTTATACTCACAATTGTTGGAATCTTTGAGATGAGGAATCATCATTATTGTATTCTTTGCTATTCAGACCAGCATCTTCATCTTGGTTAATATTACTCACAATATTTAACTGATATGAGTTATCTCCCCTACACATGGAAAGCGTACTGAGAACAATCTAACCCGATGGGTTGAATAAAGAGTTCAGCTTAAAATTCTAAGGTTATAGCATATGAAAACAGGCACATGAAGAAGGCTGGAGAGCACATCAGTCAAAATGTTTTGAGTAATGCCAAGCAAGATAAGCATGCTTGTCTAAACACTAAATGATATAAAAAAATATACACATATAGAAGCAAGACACACACAGTTAAGTTTAGCTTGTTGTGGCACAAGGTCATAAATAGGGAGGTCCAAATTAAAATCAAACACACTACACAGTAGCAATGACACACACACACGCAATCAAAAACACAAATGCATACCAAAAAAAATTATTTTTAAATTCTCAGTGTTTCTCTTTTGTTCATGTGCATATGCAGTTGCATCAGCAGAAATATAAACTTAGTCCGATGAATTCTCAAAGGATGAAACGCATCACATGAAATCTTTTTCCATTTTATCATACCTTCTTTCTCTTAAAATTGTTCTTGATATATAAAAAAAAAATTCATATCCTGTTATATATATATATGTGTGCGAATATATGGATATATCTTTGATCTTAATGTTTATTCCAACTTAATTTCAATAAAAACAAAATAGAATAACATATGTATTTCTTCTTTTTTCCTCTGTAATTTTTTAATTTTAAACTTAATATAGATTAAATTTTAATTTTAATTTCAAATTTTATCGTATAATTAAATATTTATTAGTTAGAATAAATTCTATTTTAGTCTAACCCCCAACATTAAAGCATTAAATAATTATTATAATTTTAGTTTATTGTCAAGTTTTTTGAATTCTCGTATACTTGTATTTTGATTGGTTATTCCAGCTTATGTAACAGTGTTTCCCCTAGTGAGGGGTGTTGGATTGATTTGAACTTTTTTAAAACCCTTTATTCTACATTCAACACCATCACTTGAAGTGTTGAAACAAAATGGCTATTTTTGTAGTGATTTTATAACATTTTTGTTATAATTTTCGAATAAATAATTATATATATATATATATACACACACACACACACACACACACACACACACACACACACACACACACAGACATATGTTATCTGGTCTAGGAGAAGGACAACTCTGAATTCAAAACCTGCGGAGGGTCGTTTGGTGACCCTGTGGCACGTAGTGCACTTGGTCTCTGTATTTGGCCCTTCAGAAAGTGTGGATGGTCCTGCACAAAACCTTCACCACTATAATCAAATCTCATGTGCTATTGTCGAGCTGTTGGTTTCCGAGGAACTCATCTGCTTGACTCTCATACGTCATATCAACGGGAGAGTCGAGTATACACACACACAGACACACACACACACACACACACACACACACACACACACTCAAGGTTTGGTTAGATAATTTAGACGTATAATGTATATTTCAGTTTTAATCCTTTCAATCCTTTGAAGTCCATGAATTATTTAACCAAACATTCTTGAATGAAAATATGCTACCTATATATACATACATTCACACACACACATGCACACACATCCATCATGCTGAATATATTTTTGCTCAAAGTGTTTAAAAGATCAATATAAAGTAAAATGCCTAATGATGAATGGAGAATATACTGGCTGAAATTTTAGAATAAAAATCAACCTGAGATGATTCTTTACTTTAAAAATATCTTCTATAAGTTAGAGATTATCATTGCAAGTGTGACTTGGCTAAAACACAAGTGCTTTGTTTCAACATATATTGCGCTTACAAACATACAATTATAAATTAATATCTTATGTAGAGTGACAAGTATTACTTTGCATATCCAAAAATCCTGTAAATGTTTTGGTGAGCCCCATTCTGAAAGATAACTTCAAGCCTTAATAATAAAAAGCCATGCTTTGAAACCTTGCTGTACTGAACAATAAATAAATAAACAGAAGAGTTATTTCCCTTGTAACGAATCGTAATAATGAATCCTGTTTAATTTAATCTTCAAGGAGTGTAGACCAGGGGTGGCCAAACTGCTGCTCGTCAGCCTCATACGGCTCTTTGACCTTTAATATGCGGCTCGTTGAAATATGTTGCGTGAGTCACTTTTTTCATCACAGTTAATATAAAAAGTAAATAAAAATTCAAGCTTTATAATTATTTACTGGATATGAATTGAGACCCCATTGGACTAAAACATAAATGTAATGTTAATGTGCATGTAACAAAAACATATGTGTACATTTTGTTCATGTCTTGTGGCTCTCAAACATCTGAATTTTATCGTATGTGGTTCGTACATTAAGCAAGTTTGGCCAACCCCAGTATAGACGTTGGTAGAAACTTAACTTCAGAAGTTAATAAAAAGTTCTGTTTCCAAAAGCTCCTGTATCCGAAAGTTAAATAAATAAAAATAAAGGTTTATAAACCCTTTAGCAATAATAAATCAATTTAGAATACATGTTGATAGAGTTACTAAACATATTACAAGTGGAGCATTTTTTTTCTGAAAATGATTGAATAATTCTCCTTAATTTGTCTGTTAAGGCACCTGATAAGTACAGTGGGTTCACTGGCTGGTTTATGATAAGGCCTGAAAATGATTATTTGGTCTTCTTTTTATATTCTTTGTCCATTGCATGGTTTATGATAAGGCCTGAAAATGATTATTTGGTCTTCTTTTTATATTCTTTGTCCATTGCAATGTGAATGAATAATGGTCATGATACATACAAACATCTTCAATTGAAACACAAAGAAATTCATACATTACTATTTACTAACTATAAAAGTACAAAATGGAATAAAAACAATTAAGGTGTAAAAAAGTAAGTCATAACCTTTTTTTTTTGAACATTCATTGAAAAATAGGGTGATTTTTTTTTTTTTTTTTTGTTTTGCCTGACTTCATATTTTAACATTCTGAAAGGAGTCTTTATTATTAAACCACAGGTGGCTTGCATTATTATTCTTATCTTTGTCCATTTAAGTGTTACTTTTTGGGCACTGTGTTCCTCAGCCTTCCTCAGCTCAATTATTAATTCAGAAGAAAAAGTTTCTCTAATCAATCATTCTTGATTAAGGCATCATAAATGTTTGCAGACAGCATTAAGCTTTTTTCCAAAACAAAAATAAATGCAGGTTCTGGGCATAAAAACTAAGTGCATTAACACATACTTTAATCATATCAATATATTTTACAGAATGAACTTATCTATCTATACACCTATCCAGGGATTTATTACATTCTTAACAAATGTATCACATTTCACCTTTTTCATAAAAAATTATGCTTCAGAATTTTTTTAAAAAATGGTTGACCGAAGAAGATATTAGATTTACAAGAGGCACTCCAAAAGTAATACTGCCTATTTATTTTCACAGAAACTGCAACAGATACAATGTTGGAAAGCACATGTTTTCAGTAAGAAAACACTATTTTTTTGCACACACTTCCTACTATTAACTATGCATTTTTATCAGCAACAAAAACAAGTTTACATGCTGCCCTCATAAAAAAAAAACTCCATCAGAGGAAGATCACATTTTTATGGCTGCTATGATGTCACCATTGTTAGGTAAATGTTGTTTGCACAGACTATGAAAATCAGAAGGTGTCAAATTTGGATAATATGCTGGGCATGGTAGGAATCTCCTCAAAAATTTGCACTGTGATCCATGGTTTTTAAACTAACGTGGGATCTGGTGTTACTATGCTGCCAGGAAGAAGTTGTCTTCTTTGGCTTGAATCTGAAGGTTCAAGTTTTCAGTTTCATCAACATTGCAATGTCAAGGTCAGAAGTGATAGTTTGTCCAGGTGGCACCTTTCCTATCTCAAAAGATAGACTACATCATTTTGCCTGCTGATGGTAGCTAATTTTCATTTTAGTGATCCATAGACTTTTATTTTGATTCCAGCTCATGGTGGTGGCACTTTGTCTTTTTATTGGTGATTACAAAAAAACCAGGAAACTGCCACCTTTGGCATTGTAAGAATTCACCAGATCCAGACAGAATTGCTTTCAGTGGTCTTTCTGTTCTGGCATGAGTATATATGGGCCCCACCCATTTTTGTTTATTTTACAATAAAGTTCATCCTATCCAAGGCCCAAAAGCCACTTGAGGTAGAGGGTTACAGAATAAGAGGCACAGTTTATAAGTATATGTGGGGGAAGATAAAAGTTAACCCTCGACTGAACTGGTTAAGATTGTAGGGATCAGGTAAGCATCCTCCTCTTGGGAGTCGGTTCCACAAGTAACAGCATGATATCCAAGACACTTGAAACTAACATTCATCTCCACAGACAAGGTGATAAAAGCGCTCTTTATTTGGGAGGTTGACAGTGTTGAAGGGCTGCTCAGAACATGCCTTATTGTAGACATCACTACTGCCATTGCTAAAATGCATTAGCCACTGCTTAACCATGCTCTCATCCACTATTAGATCACCATAAACATTTAACAAGCATCAATGAATATAAGTCAGTACAATTTTTTCCACATGAAGTGACTCAATGATACATTTCTTTCATGTCAGAGTCCCTCTTGCCAGACTGCTGTTCAGATGTTATTTATATACTATGGGATATTGGCAGGAAGATTCAACATATTCTGCTTTACTGCTCTGTCTCTGATGTTGTGCACTAACATAACAAAACAGGAAGTATTACTTTTGGAGTGATTCTCATATAAAGAAACTGGCATATTTAAACCCATTAAATTTAAACCCATTAAATTACAGATGAAAGAGTGCTAACTGATTTAAATGACATATATTGTATTTTTAAATATTAAATATATTAAATGACATTGTATTTTTCTGATTATATGCTCTGTGCATTTTTTTCTATAAAGTTGTTGTTTTTGGTTCTTATCTATGTTTTGGTTGCAAAATTGCAAACATTTGCCAAAGATTGCATTTGTGGATGCAATAGAAGTAGCAATAAAGTAAATATAATTAACCTTTTTTTTTAAATTGGTTTTTAAAATAATCAATTCTGGAATTAATTTTTAAAATATTTTTAATCAATTTTAAAATCCATTTTTAGAATATTTTATAATCAAGTTCTAAAATATTTTTATAATCAAGTTTACTTTTATATATATATATATATATATATATAAATTTTGTTATCTCCACCTAAAATTTTGCAGCAACCATGGATCCATTTGATTTGGGAATTTTTCCTACAGGATAAATTATGCACACAAGGTGCACCAAAGATCTTTCTTTCACTGCATCCCAATAAATGGACTGAAGAATAGTTACATTTACAAAGTAGATCAATACACGTGTCAATCTTCTTAGTGTATTTGCAAGACACTTGTATTTTTAATTTTTTTTCAGGCACAAGGGATTTGGAGTGAGTTTTTTATTTATTAAATCTAAGTCCCAATATTATTCATCTGAGAATGACCCAAGAACACAAATGTCTCAAACAGCGAAATAAATCTTCTAGCAAAAATGTTGATTATATTTAATTTTGAGTCATTTTGGCTTTTCCCCTATATTTTTGCTTTTTATTACAACACTCAAGATATTTTTTCATTCTACATACCTTAAGCAAGCAGCAGAGTTTAAAAATAAAATAGCAACTTTCAATGAAATTTGAACTTATGTTCTGTATTCTTAGGAGCCTGTCTGACATGGGGTGGGTGTGCAAATGGTTGTAATGGATAGTAGATCAGAATAAAAAATTAGAGTCGAGTTTGATTTCCAGTTAGTTTCGTTACATTCACTAATGTGCAAATACTATTGGAAAAGGTATGAATCTATCTCCTCCCCTGCTATGGATTAAATAGTAGGATTTCTATCTAGAAAAACCATTGTTGTTCTCAAAATGTTTTTAATACAGTATACACTAAGAAACAAAAAGGAATGATTCTTACAATCCAAATTTTCCACAAAGGGTTGATAAGTCATAAAAAAAAATCAATCAATCACATATGGACAATGTCTTATTGATTAGGCCACATCAGTAGAATACAAACTGAGAGTTCAAGTCTCATTGAAGGTTATTTTTTTTCTTTCTTTTTGATTTGTGCTGTTTAGTTTATGGTTGTAGAATATAAAAACAACCTGGGCATTGTGATAAAAAAAAAAAAACAGTGACAAAGATGGTTGGAAAAACAACTCAAAAATTAATAATAACAATGATTTATCTAAGAAACTGGGAACACTTAAAGATAAGGATATTAGTTTGAATTACTTGTGGATTAATCTGAACCATGTTTTGGAAGTCACAGAAAACAAATATTAAAAAAAATAATAAACAGATAATTTTTTTTAAATAATGGAAGAGCAAATTCAGAGAACATTATAAAATAATAGTCATGTTACTATTTTCTTATGAAATATGACATGCTTTTCACATGATATGTACTAAGCTTGGCTTAGTCTAGCATAAGGCCAAATGGGAAGAAATACGATTAGGAGGGTTGTGTTGCACTGTGAATGACAGCCTGCCTTGAAAATCAACATTCAAAACCTTGTTTTCTTAGCTGGGGTTGAACACTGACCTCTGGCACCAGTGAGAAATACGCGACTATACTTGTCCACATATGTATAAATTATTCATTTATATAAGGAAAATAAAATCAGTAACCAGAGATTTTATCAAAAAGGTGGGCAACTTTCAAAATTATTTCCCACAAAAATTTGCAACATGGATGTAAATTTTTAATATTTGATTCCTATGACACTAAAAAAGATTATCGATGTCTTCAGAATTGTTGGGTGTGAAAAAAATAAAACCACCTATGTTAAGAATATGATATCAGGTAAATATATTCCCCAAAGAAAAACTTCCTGGGTAAGAAGCTCAATAGTTAGAGCAGTGGATTGGAAGCCTTGAGGTTTGCAATTCAATTCCATACAGTGGCAGAGGTGTAACTCATATAAGGAGAATAAGAAAAAATAAAGACTGGGGTCTGGAAAAAAAGGCTTTAACCCCAGCTGAGAGTTTTGTATTTGGTAAAATTTGTAATACCTGAGGGGTATAATTATTGGTATCTATTGAAAATTTTCTGCAAATAGTGAAAACGTGATTCTGATTGACCAGAACAGTTTCTACAAAGACATTTGATTGGGCCAGTGAACATTTTTAACAGCTTCACCAAGCTGAGCCCAGATTAAAAAAAAAAAACAAAAAAACAAAAGAGAGTTTATACAGCAATAGTGAATTGACATAAAAGTACTAACACTCAATGTGCCAAACTTATAGAAGTCTGTGATGAAATACAGACAGGAATGGGCTTGAAATAAAAAAAAAAAAAAACAGGAGAGATGTTCAGTTATAATTTACAGGTCAATTAATAATGATCAATTAACCAAAATGATTTGAGCCTGGGCAGGTCAGCTAATTATGATCATCTGATCAAAATGATTTGAGCCTAGGCAGGTCAGTTAATTATGATTAACTGACCAAAATGATTTGAGCCTGGGCAAGTCAGTTAATTATGATTAATTGACCAAAATGATTTGAGCCTGGGTAGTTCAGATAATTATGATCAACTGACCAAAATGATTTGATCCTAGGCCAGTCAGTTAATTATGATCAACTGACCAAAATGATTTGATCCTAGGCAGGTCAGTTAATTATCAACTGACCAAAATGATTTGAGCCTGGGCAGGTCAGTCAATTATGATCAGCTGACCAAAATGATTTGATCCTGGGCAGGTCAGTTTATTATGATCAGCTGACCAAAATGATTTGAGCCTGGGCAAGTCAGTTAATAAAGAGCAACTGACAGAAATTGGCCTTGAGTAGGACTATTGGAGAGATGAGGGCAGAATAAAGAGCAAGGCTTCAACTTTTATAAGCCATGCTTAAACATACACATTTCCTCTAATTTTTATTAGGAAAGGAGACTTTGTCTCTAGGGTTGCATGGTCTGCCAAAGAAGTGTACTCATTGGTGTGTACTCTTTGAGATTTTTGCAAGGCGGTGGTTTAAGGTAATTATTTCTTGGTTGCCCATGTGTACGTTTGTGATTCTCCATTTCCTCCAAGGTGGAGAAAGGCTTTGAGCAGATGTCACAGTGATATGTTGGGGCTGGAAGTGGAGGGGCTACAGTGGCAGTAGGAGGGGGGTGCACCGTCCTTTGCACCTGAGGGGGCTGTGGCACATTGCGATCACTCATATGTTGCATGCACATTTCACAATCAAACGGCTTGCTTTCAGGCACAGCAGGTGGGTTGTTGTGCACATTGTGTGCATGTTTCTTGTGTGCGTGCAGTTGGGTCTTGCGGGCAAACTGCTCCCGGCAGACGTCACAGTGAAATGGCTTCTCGCCTGTGTGGATCCGTGTGTGAATCTGCAGCTTGTCCTTGCGGGCAAACTGTTTCTGGCACACATCACACTGGAATGGCTTCTCACCTGTGTGGATTCGACGGTGGATCTTCAGGTAGCAACGTTGAACAAACTGTTTAGGGCAGAGGTCACACTGGAAAGGCTTTTCTCCAGTATGGGTCCTTCTGTGGATCTGCAGACGGTCGCTGCGGGCAAATTGCTTTGAGCACATGTCGCAGTGGAATGGTTTTTCTCCTGTGTGGGTCCTTTCATGGATCAGCAGTTTGTCCTTCTGTACAAATTGTTTTGGGCAAAAAGTGCAGTGAAAAGGCCTCTCTCCAGTATGAGAGCACAAGTGGATCTTCAGTTTGTCTTTGCGAGAAAACTGCTTTGGGCAGAACTCACAGTGAAATGGTTTCTCTCCTGTGTGGATCCTTTCGTGGATCTGCAGTTTATCACGGTGGATGAATTGCTTGGCACAGAAGTTACACTGGAAGAGTTTCTCTCCGGTGTGCAGCCGCTGATGTAACTGCAAGGCGTTCTTCCTGGCAAACTGTTTTGGGCAGGAGTCACACTCAAATGGTTTCACATTTGGTTCTGTTTTTATTTCAATGTTTGGTAAAATTTTATTGTTTATCATGGGAGGTTTTTGATCCACCTGAATATCTGGAGCTGGTTTCTCAACTGGAGGTATACGCTCTTGGGGTTGGAAATAGTTGTTTTGAGTAGAAAATTGTTTACTGTAGAGATCAGAGTGGAAAAGTTTATCATTGGTGTGTATAAGTCCATGGGGCTGGAAATAATATCCAGGAAACTGGTTCCCATAGAGGGCACTAAAAAATGGCTTTTCATCGATAGTAGTCATTCGGTGAGTTTGCATGCTATTACTGGTTGGAGGTGGTGGGTATGGTGGTGGCTTTCCTGAAAGGTCTCCGTGAAGTTGAGGGGTGGTGGTGTTCTGGCCTGAATCCATGGTGGATCTGGGTATTCAGAAGTTGTAAAAGACTATTGTGTTTTTAAATTTTCTTTTACTTAACAATTTCTCCTGGAATTTTTCTTTTAATTCCTTGTTATTTCTATGACTTTCATTTTTTCACCTGAAAAACAAAAGCAAAAACATGGAATTCATTAGAAAAGAGAAAGAAATAAGGCAAGTTTGCTAATGACATTTCTATCAATCTCTTCATTTGAACATGGTTAAAGAAAATGGCCACACACACCCACATACATGCAATGATAGTCAAAAAAGAAAAAAAAACACTGAAGATTTTTATAATTCAATAATTTTGAATATGTCACAAAGTGAGGGACCAATTTTAATACTGAACATTAAGCATATAACTTGATATTTTTCATAGTTTCAAAGAAACTGTTGATATTCAATTATTTTCATTTTTGGAACTATCCTCATCATTTATTTTTTTTTACAATGATGTTTACCTTGTACAAGACCCAAGAGCCACTTAGTTAAAGAATTACAGAGTAAGAGGCAAAGTTTGTGGGGAAGATAACAGCTAATCCTAGACTTGAACAGGTCAAGATTACAGTGATCAAAGAAGTATCTTCTTGGGAATCAGTTCTACAAATCAAAGGTTCATGGGGAGAAACTGCTTGAGTAGAAATTACAAAGAGTTTTTTGCTACAATGTGTATGGCATGGTGGGTCTTAGCCATGAAGGTTAGAATTGGTGGAACTAAGGAATTTAGTTCATCTGAACATTTTCTCTGGAAATAGCAACAAAGCAGCAATAGGCTTATGACATTTGGATAAAGAATGAATTGGCCCAAAAGTTTTTGAAAATATATCAAAGACGAGTATAAACAAATATAACTTCAATAAAGGTACATATATTCATATGACACAAAGTGGGTGATCACTTTCATATAATGAACAAGTAATAAACTGATCTTCTAATTTGTGCCCAGTGGAATAATTGAGATTTTATATAAAAAGACAATACATTTTTTTAGCTTTTGTTTGAGATTTTTCAGGTGAGTTGTTAATTTTTTTTCTTCTCTCAGTTTGGTCAATTCAACTGAATAAAGTTGACTGGTTGACAAAATTGAGATCACTGTAATACTTGTTTCCAATACAAAAAAATACCTGTTTCCAATACAACAAATACTTGTTTCCAATACAAAAAATACCTGTTTCCAATACAAAAAATACCTGTTTCCAATACAAAAAATACCTGTTTCCAATACAAAAAAAAAAAACTGATTGTCAATTTTGTACCACATGAAAATGTGTCATATTATAGAAATCTGTAATTATTATCGTACATTTAAACGACTTAAGATAATATATTTCTATAATTATTTCATGAGTTTGAGACAATTTCTCATTAATAATCAGTGATGATGACGAGGTAGCCCTCCTCATTTTGTGTGTTACTCTATTTGATAAATATAAACCCTTTCCGTCCTTTTTGCTAGAAAAAGTGCAAAAAATATATTTTGTGCCTTCTATGTAAATTTGCATTATCTGGTAAACTTGATAGCGTGCAGAAGGGGGGGAGGGAGCGAGGGCCACATTTAATTTGAATAAAATGTATATTTCATGTTTCATTTGTTTTTACACATTTAAAATGTTTTTCTTTCATGCATTTCTTTGTACTAGGCCCTATAGCCCCCAACCCCTGGATCTTAGGGACATACAATCAAGGAGTAGGCTTCAGGCAACACCAAACATCACCAAAACATATAATCGGGTGAGCTATTGTTTCCCAGATGCCATAAACTATCACAACTTCTACGAAGCTTAATTCTTTAATATTAAATACACAGGTAAATACACCTTCAGATAAGATACTTTGTTCTCACAATTTTTCATTTAACCCTATTCACCTGAAGAAGGTTAAAGAATGGAGGAGGTGAATCATTTTAGAAATAAAAATTACAACTAAGATAGGTATAGTAAAAATTTCCATATTTCAATCTATCTCTCTATTCATCACAATCTTTTCATATCTATCTCAGTCTGTTCATATCTATATCAGTCTGTTTGTATCTATCTATCTATCTATCTCAGATAGATGTACAATTTTATTTGAAATATCAAAATGAGGAATTATCGTTATTATACATTGATGTACCACAATGTGTTTTCATCTTGGTTGTTATTGTCACAAGATTTTAGCCATTGTACCTTCAGGTGCCTGTTACAATTCTTCTGGTAATTTATACCAAACCCTTTGTCCATATTTCAAGGCATTTGTTCTTTTTCATTGTTTTCATTGTTCAGCATCTAATGTTGAATTTCTCTGTGATTTATAAATATATAATGACAATAGTAATATCAGCTGTTTCCTTATAAGGAAACATTCAGCATTCAATGACCAAGCAGCTTAAACTATGTCGGTTGAAATTTATAAAACCTTTCTTTTAAAACAATTTTTCAGGGAAATAAGTTTCTCAAGCCAAGTAGCTGTTATCACTCTTTCCAGTATTGATGGGGATTTCCTTCCTAACATTTTATTTGAAGTAGTGTGGAATATCAACATCTTGATTATGTCATTATTTTCTATTCTCAAGCCCAGTAGCTATTATCACTCTTTCCAGTGTTGATGGGGATTTCCTTCCTAACCTTTTGTTGGAAGTAGTGTGGAATATCAACTTCTAGATTTTGTCATTTATTTTCTCTTTGAGTTACATTTTCACTGTTACTGCTATTGAAATTCCTCAAGTGATGTGGTTTCTCTTATTGGGTAATGTTCTTTCTTCATGAGTGTTGTAAATGATCTTAGATGAATTTGCTATGAATTGGATGCAAATACCAAAATAGTGATTTTTCTCTAACATGGGTGAATGGAGCCCTGATAATTTTTATTTTCACTCTTTCCGAGACATGATGTCACTCATGACCTATTAGATTTTTCTGGTGTCATGCTAAGCAATTCTCCTTCTTGGTATCTCTCAGAGCAGAGTGTGTGTGTGTGTGTGGGGGGGTTCACTTGGTAGTCCCTGTTTTTTTGTAAACAAGAAAGATTATTTTGCTCAGTCTATGGTGTATAAATAAAGTGACAATCTCACAGAATATAAGATTTGAATTTTGTAAATGAACAAAATATAAATAAATAAAATATTAAAAAAATTTTCCTTATTGTTTGATGTACATATATTTTTATTCCATTTTGTTTTACCAACATTTTCAATAGTCAGGATCCTGAAAATTACTGCCTGTAAATAAGCATTCTCAAATAAAAAAAACAAAATATTACATATGATTAGATTCCCCAGATGGAAATTTCTTGCAACTGATATTCAATTTAGGTATATTAATAAATCCTGATTAGTCAGTTTTTGTTTTTAATCATTTCACTCCAAGCAACGCAATGAAGCCACTAAGATGCAAGAGGTTACTGAATGTTAGAGAATAGGAGAAAAATATGTTATTAAGGAAAAAGGACAAAAGAACAAGAATTAAGAAGACAGAAAATAATGATTGATATTTACATTTTTGAAGATCAAAGTTGACTGAGAAGCAGGATACCAGAAAAGAGTTCCACAGGTGAGAAGTGTGATAGAAGAAACTCTGCACTTAAATTTGTAAAGTTGAGGTACAAAGTGGAAAGTTCATCAAAACAATTACTACGAAAGTATTTATAGAAAAGGCACAGAGAAGCTATGCTATGGCAGTAAGAAAGTGACTGAAGCCAAGATGCCAGGTCAGGACCAATAACCCTGCAGATTCTTCTTTGGATTTTATCAAGAATCTCTAAAATATAGCAAAAGCACCAGACCAGCTGTGGCAATAATATTCAAAGCAAGGATCCCTGGTAGACTTATAAATATGTAAACAGATTCTGGCGGAGAAAAATTGTTTAGCACAACATTGAATCAATTTTCCTAGCAGCAGACAGAAAAATGGATTCAATATAATTATTGCATTTCATGTCATCTGAAAATTTTACAAGTAGATCATCCAATAAGAACTGAACTTAGAAATAGAAAACAACAAGACAAACTTATTAAACATAAAATGATCATCACAATCCTCATATACTATATACACACATTGTAAAATACATGCAATGTGATATATGCAAAGTTTAGTATAAAACAAAGATTTACAGATATTGTGTTTGTGCGTGTGTATGTGACAAATCTTCTAGTCAATCTTTGGGGTTGATGCGATTTAAATTTTGAATGTTTATTTAAGAAAACCATCTGATGACACTAGAGCCTAAAAACCTCAGACTTCTGAACAGAAATATGATGAGAACAGAATTTCAATCTGGAAATATCTTAATAAGTAAATGTTTTCTATTAAATAATTGAAATGGCTCAATTCTTTTTGATATTATAAAGTGATTTATTTCCATTCTCAGAATGAAAAGAAAATAAGCAGAATTGATTCCTAAAGATTACCTACCTTTATAGAACTGGTTCCTGGAAATTTGGGATGCCATTATTGTATACATATATATATATATATATAACTCAGGATGCCATTATTGTATACATATATATATATATATATATATATATCAATAAGATTTAAAAATAAAAAGACGATTAAATGGTTCAATTAATTTTAAAAAATCAAAAGCCACTTTCATCCAATTTGACATCTTATTTTTACCCTTTAAAATTGAGGAACTATTAATTAACAGCCTTTAATTTTAGCTAAAAGATATAGCAAAATAAAGGAAATTGATCTGGACATTGTTTTAACATCAAGAAGATCAAATACTTACATACAATGACACTTCTTGGGTGAAGAAGAATAATGAAAGTTTAGATGTACCTACTAGCATTCAAAAGAACTCTGCCCAAATTGCAGATTTAGTGGGCATATATATTTTGGACACCTTGAGTAAAGTATGTTTAACCATAACCAAGTTGGAATTTATAAAGATGACACAAAATTTTAATCATTGTCCCTAATAGCAATAGTCCTTGAATTCCAGCTTTTTTTAATAAAAGGTTCATTAGGGCCTTCAAATTGAAATATCTTCCAACCTTAAAAATAGTCAATTTTTTAGATATCACCCTCAACCTCCCTGATCGTTTTTTTTTATTCCCCTTCCATAAAGTTCAACTAAACACTCTATACATCTCTAACCAATTAGAAATCTTAATATGATTAAATAAAAAAAATCTTCTAAATATGAAATCTTTAATGAAAATAAATTTATATACAAACCAGGCTTTCAAAAATAGTGGTTTTAAACAGGATTTAATTTATAATGAAGAAACTAAAAAATCATAGTGATAATAAATCTAAAAAACAAGAGACCTTTAATATGGTTTAACCCACCGTATTGCAGGCTTTCTAACATTGATGTAGGAAGTTTTTTCCTGAGGTTAATAGACAAACACTTTCATAGTAAACATCCACTATATAAAATTTTAAAGGAAGACAATGAAAATTAGTTATTCATGTATAAGTAATTATCTGTCTATATTTCTGAGATGAGGTATTATGTACATTATTTACATTATTCGGACTATTCCTCATTTTTGTCGCCATATTTATCACAACGTTTCGGCCGTTGTACGCTCAGGCCTTCTTCAGGTGGTTGGAATTTCGAACGTAACCCTTTATTTCGCTCACGTGCCATGTTTGATGGATGTCAGTTATCAGTTATCTCCTGTTAATTTCCCTCTGAAAGTTCTCTGCTTTAACCGGGTATTGAACTCACACTCTTTGGGTCCTGTCACTGGATCTAACCAACGCCTTTATCCACTGTGCCATGTGTCCTTGACATCTGGGTATGAATTTCTGGGTATTATAAACCTAATGTCTTCAGCAACCATTTTTACCAGTGCTCATATTGCAATTTTGCTCTTATCATTGCATGTTTTTACCAGAGCTCATATTGCAACTTTTTTTGTTATTATTGCTTTTCTCTGGCACTCTTTATTACTGGTTCCCATATTGTATTTATTTCTATGCTTGGTCGGCTCAGGAGATTTTTGTGGCCTAGCATATGTGCTGATTCCTTAAGTTTACAAATTTTCCAATGGTGTTCTTTGTCTATGATCTCAACCTGATCCCACAGAGGGCGGTGATCTCCCTTCTCTCTCCATATGTGGTCAGCCACGCCTGATTTTTCTACTTCCCCTCGTGTTACAGCTTTCTGGTGTTCTTGAAGCCTTACCTTGAAGGGGCGGCCTGTCTCTCCTTTATATTCCTTTCCACAGCTGCACGGGATAGCGTACACACAGTCTTTAGTCATGTTCTCCTCTATGGGGGGTCTTACTCGGGAGAGATATCTGCAAAGTGTCGTCAAGCTTTTGAAGGTTGTCCTGATGTTATATGGACCGCAGATCCTTTGTATTTTCTCTGATAACCCCTTCACATAAGGCAGGCAGACTGTTTTCTGAGTGTTGTTGTCCTCCTCCTCCTTGTTATCCCCCGCCTATCCCAGTTTTTTGGGGGCTGCTGCCATGTACCCAGGGTAGTTGTTACGTTGTAGGGTACTACTTATACTGACCAATTCTTTATCTAATGTCTCTGGGTCACCACTTATGACTTTTGCTCGGTGTTGTAAGCAACGGACGATCCCTTTCTTTACGCTGTATGGATGGTGGGAGTTGAAATTGAGGTACTGTCTGGTGAATGTTGGTTTATGGTATACGGATGTCATAAACCTATGCTCTGTTCGAGATATTAGAACATCTAGGAATGGGAGTGTGTTGTTACTCTCTTTCTCCATTGTGAACTGTATCAAAGGTCTTATTGAGTTCACATGGAACCTGAACATCTTCCTGGTGTGGCCAGAGTATGAAGGTGTCATCTACGTACCTTAACCATATAGTTGGCTTTAGAGATATAGATTCTAATGCCATTTCCTCAAAGTATTCCATGTATATATTCACCATTGCTGGTGATAATGGCGAGCCCATTGCTAAGCCCTCATCCTGTCGATATATATGCAATGATCCCATTCACAAGTATGTTGTTTGTGTACAGAAAGTCAACATCTCCATCAGATTATCTATTGGAATACTGGTCTGTTTTTCTAGGGAAGAGTCAGAGGCCAATCTGTCTCTGACTACTGAGAGTGCCTCCTCCGTGGGTACATTGGTGAACAAACTCACCATGTCCAAGCTCACCATCTGGTTGGAAAGGATGGGAGCATCTTTGATTATTTCCATGAAGTGGACGGAGTTTCTGACATATGAAGGAGACTTTCCAATTAATGGGTCAATTATATCTACAAGGAAGCGACTCAGAGAGTGGCACACAGAGCCTTGGCAACTAACAATTGGCCTGAACGGAATACCGTCTTTGTGAATCTTAGGGAGACCGTATATGTGAGGTAAACTAATAATGCGATAACTGCCTATACGTCTAAGGTGCGAAGTGATCCTTGTTCTTGATTAGGATCTATGACAGTTTGCATTCCGTTTTCATAGTAAGGATTTTTTTCACTTTGCTGTAGCTACCATTGCTAATAGGTCTTCAAGTTTTCTTGTATAATCTGATTTGTCCATCACTACAGGGGAATTACCTTTGTCAGCCAGTAGTATGATGATGTTTTCATTCCTCTGTAGGGATCAATTGCCAGCCTCTACAGTTTTGATTAGACCTAAAGTATGGCTTGGCTCTCTCAAAGGTCTGTCTTTTTCCATCTCAATTCATCAAAATATGAATTTGTCGGATGTTCAATTAAGTTCCTTTACTCTGGTAATGATGTCCAAGTATGGCACCAACCTGATGGCTTTGAAATTTTTGAGACCCTTATTCAATACTGACTCCTCAGAGGCACAAATCAGCTGATATTGGCTGATGTTGACTACTGCTTTCACTGGTGGGTGATGGACCTTGTCGTCACCTTCTGATCTTTCAATCTATTTAATTTTTGCACTTGGCAAGACTTGAATACATCAAATTCATGCCTGAAGGATTTATCCAGGTCATTTTGGATCCTTCTCCAGTCTTCTTCATTAGTAATTCTGTTAAAGAAATCCTCCAGCCTCTGGGAGATATGAGCTCGTAAATACGATCCAATTCATCAGACCTCTCACTAAATTTTATTTTTTATTTAAAGATTTTTGTTTTTCTGTTTTTTTTTTGAATTTGTAGGTCTGATGAATTGGATATTTATGATTCAATGGAATAAATTATGACCATGGAATATTAGTGTTTAAGCCTTTTTATTATATCCTTACTCTGTCCTGGACATTGAGGAAAACCTGGATTCTATACTCTTGGAATTATTTTTATACAAAATATATGTATATATATATTTATATATTTTAAATATATGATTGCATATGTATGTGTATATTTACCACTAAAATTATCTATTCTCTCTCTATATATATATATATATGTATTTATTAAAAATTTGGTAAATCCGTGTATGGGTAGTCCCAAGGAGGATGAAATCCTGAGACCTCAATGTAAATCCAGAGCTAATAATTTGAAAAAAAAAACAGACCACTAGAAAGGTTCCATTGTAATAATTTATTTCATACAGGAGCCTTTTTAAAGTGACATGGATCATCAGAATGATTTCAAAAAATGAAATGAAAGATATCTATCTATATATATATATATATATGTGTGTGTGTATATGTATATATATACATATATATATATGTATATATAGATATGTTTATGTATGTATGTATATATATATATATAATGGAGAAAGAGATTTTTGAAGAGAGGCCAGATAGATAGATAGATAGATAGATAGATAGATAGATAGATAGATAGATAGATAGATAGATAACAGAGTACCAGTCAGAAATGATGGTATTATTTACTTGTGGATTGGGATTTAAGCTTTAGATCAGAATACCTGCATATTTCTGTTTTGGATCAAAGTGTCTCTCTCTGATTCTATGCCTAAAACTGAAATGTAGTGTCTGTTCACTTGGCCTAATGTCAAAGTGTCACTCCCCAGCACTTCCACCTCAAATCAAAGTGTAGTAACTGTTTAGTCTGTGAAAATGTTATGTAAGGACTAATGGAAACACATTTTCTAAACTCTAAGCAAATGACAAAATATTTAGAATTTCTTCAGGAGGGCTTCTAGGTTGGGCTGAGAACATTTTAGTAACCGTTCTTCTGCATACATACACATTTTATATCTCCACGTAGCATGTTTGTGTACATAATAAATCTATGCCCACATATACACTATGCATTTGTTATCCTATAAAAATATTCAAAAGGGTGGGATGAAGTATCAAAATATTACACACAGTTCAATATGCTGCTATTAAAGAAAGGAGGATGATCAGTAGAAGATTAAACTAAATGCCAATGTGATTAGGATGATTTGCTTTGGTTTCCAAAAATATAGCACACACAAATACAATGTGTGTGCATGAGATAGATAGATAGATAGATAGATAGATAGATAGATAGATAGATAGATACCTGCAAGAAATAATTCTACTGTTTAAATTTAAGTCTTAACACCTGAAGAAAGCTAACCTGGGGTTAACATACAAAATAGTAATATATTAGCAACCTGATCTTCCCTACTTCTTAATGCGATATTTCATGTTTGCTTGTTGACATCAAGAGATAGATATGAACAGAATTAAAGATAGATAGATAGATAGATAGATAGATAGATAGATAGATAGAATAGATTAGATGTGAACAGACGGAGATAGCCTACCTTGTAACACCCTATTTAGTTTTTAGATTTTAACATCTTTAAGGAAAAACAAACAAAAAATAGAATCAGAATTCAACTTTTTCAGGAATTTTTTTAAAATGTCCTAACTAAATGCATAGAGAATACAAAATGAAAATTATTGCAAACAAGAAATCGTAAAATAAAGAAAAAAAACAACTTATCATTTTTGTAAGATTCTTTAAACAATAAATTTTTTCTCCAAATATTAAATGTTTAGTTATCAACTATTTAAGCGATTGTATACATTTTTTTTTTAAGATTCTCTGATCTTTGTCTTTCTTTTTTAGAGTACAGTTACACATTGTATCAAAAAGATAATGCTGGCAAAAGTTTTTTTAAAAGTGGGAGGGTAGAGAAATATCAAACCAGTTTTTAAAAAGAACAAATTAACAAAGAAATGCTATAAGAATTAAAAGAATAGCAAATATAGGGGTGGGGGGAGAAAAAAAAAGAGTTGATGATTCAGTTAATAAAATGAGGCCGAAAATGACGAAGAAAAGAGAATCAGGTTGAAAGATAAAAACAAGATGGAGCGTGTCGGATGTGAAAAATGAAGACGATGAAAGATTTGGGAAAAATGGCGAAAGAAAATTGGATGATTTAAGAAATCTAAACAACACCAAAAAAAAAAAAAAAAAAAAAAAAAAGAGGGAAAAAGGGAGAAAATGTCCTGATTTCAAAAAGAAAGATATATTTCAAGACAGAAAATGATCAAATTTGAAAACATTCTTACTTATTTAAAGAAGAAAAAATTGGTCGGTGCCTGAAAAATTCATTTTAAATAATATTCAAATATCGAATAAATGGGAAAAACTTAATATATATATATATATATATATAAATTAAATAATAATCCTTTTGTGTAATTTATTATCAACACAGATAACAGATACTAGTTAGTACTTTTTTTTAAAACACAATATTGCAAAATAGGCATTATCATTCCTTCGATTAAAATTTTAAATTATCAGAAAACTCGTGTTCTTTGTTAGTATAAAAAATGGTTCTAGCCACGCAGATCATTTAGTAGGAGTAAGTTAAGTTCGATTTTCACTGTGGACTCATACCTTGTGCCCAAACAAAGTTATGCTTAGTAAATAAATTATACATATGAGCAAGCCCATCTCTCTGACCAATTTTATTTACTAGTTTGGCGAGTTCGATCAGCACTGTGTACCTTGTTTGTAATGTAAACTTTTGCCAGGCTAAGTCGACATAAATATTTTTGCTATATTTGTGTACGTATTCTTCGTGTACAATTTTATACTCGAATTTTTTTTTTATTCATACCTTAGATGTGGCACAAGGCCGAATATTAGGATCACCCAGTGAGGATCGAACTCACCTTCCTAATTGATCTCTAGCGAGACATGCTTGCTAACCTCTGTGTGTGTGTATAGGTACATGTGGCCTAATGAAAAAGCATTTAATAATTAAATAAATTAATAAATAAAAATAAAAACATTCCACTTTTTCCTTACCAATGAATTTTTGACTTAGTGCTAAAAATCACATGGTTATGACTTTTTATTATACAGTGAAAATCTCAGATCAAAATATTCAGAACTCGTTAGGTTACGAACTTTTTGATCCATCATTAAGCAAAAAAATGACTAAAAAACAAATCATACTTTCTTCTCTTTCACACACACTTATTGCGTATATTTTGGCAGCATGTTTTCATTAAAACATGTCTCATTAAATAATTTAGACGAAATAAAATATAGACAAAACTTGTCTAAATTATCCAATGAGACACACTAATGCGTACACACTCGAGAATGTACTAAAAAGTTATTTTGGTCAACAGATTTCCCGAATAAATACTTCTGATCTGATGTTTGGACATTTTGGGGAATTGGTTTGGACGAGAACTTTTCAGCACCGACTGATTTTTTTTTTCCAGCAATTGTTCTTGCAAATAACTCTTATTAAAAAGAATAGTCATTTTATATGCCTATTAAAATTTATTAATCATTTTATTTTATTTTTTTTTTTGTATGGGAATAATTGCCGGAGAGATTTAAAAAAAAAAAACGTAGCTAAAATTTATATTTAGTGTTTTTAGATTGGCAAAGAACGTTAGGCTTTTAAAAATATTTCCTACTTTCATTAATCAGCTTTTCTTTCCTTTCCAAATGAATATTATTGACTGTTGTCAAAATCTTCTTCAATCATGTAATTGGCAATATGAGTCATGCTAAAACAATGACCCTTCAAAACAAAACCACGCGAATAACTTTCTTCTAAAAAGCTATGATTTATGAAATTGCTATAAGATATCGAAAATACATGAAACTATCATTTTGTTAAGTGCAATATTTTTAAAAACCAAGTAAAATATAAACTATTTAAAGAGCAATATTCGAGAGAGAGAGAAAGAGACGTAATAAAATTTAAGGAGGTCGACTTCATGAGAAAAAGACATGCTAAAAAAAAAAAAAAAAAGTAAAATTCAATGAATGAATGAAATATTTCGCGAAGAATTCTACATTCTTAAACGAGTTGCAGTATGAAATCTAGATATTTTTCCTATACAGAAAAAAAGGGGTATTTTTTTTCGCCGACATCACAGATAGATTTATTAACATTTGAGAAGTCTGTGTAGTAGGAGAAACATTTAAAAGCGAACGTTGTCAAAATGGTTTCTTAATAATGGGGAGAAAAATCAAATAAAGAAGACTAGGAATAGACAAAAATATTTGACTAAGAAAGCACGAAAGTGAACTTCTACTTTCATGAAAAATATTTATCAATCATTATTATTCATTATTTCTCGTGGGGTGGGAGGACAAACAGTTATTCATGATAAAAAAAAAATACAGGCGGCCCAGGTCGAAATATATTGTAGGGAAGGGACCCCAACATTGTCAAAAATAAATATCACCCAGGGAGGCATTGAATTCTTGAGAGGATTAGTTATTTTTTTAATACAAACTATTATTATCCATTTGTCTGATGTTTTATTAAAATAAATCGACGAAAAAGTGATCTTTGTTGAGACTAAAAATCAAGTTAAATTTGAAATGAAGAGTTAAAGTTTTTAGGGATTCATTTGAATACGGTTTAAAAAAAAATAAGGTTGTTGAATATATTCAATTTTAATTTATTTGTGGATAAAATAAAATTTATTTTTTTATTTCCGATTGGGAAAAAACCTCTTCTTGTCTCTTTCTTTACGCATTTCTCAAGAAACACATTTTTTTCTTTTTTAGTTTCGGGACAGAAAAACAAAAAGGAAAAAATTTGAAATAAAGGTTCATTTTTTTATTCTTTGAAATATTGAATAAAAACTGTAAGAAAGTAGTCTAAAAATAAATTGAAATTGAAATTAGCAAATATACGAAATGTTCTTACTTTTTGAGAGGAGGAAATAGGACAAAAAAATGTAATTAAAATTAAAAAGGATAAAAAACAAAAAACAAAACGCTCTACTTTACTAACTTAAAAAATATATTTCATTTGTAACGTGAAAGAAAAATAATTTACAAACTTGGATATATTGGCACTACTGAAAATGGCTGGTACGATCGGTAACAAATTGGGGGTCGGCAATATTTTTTTTATTTTAAGCATTCGTTTATTTATTTATTTATTTTAGTAGCGCCGAGATATTTTTAACTGTTATGACAATGAAATATCCAAATAAAAAGATGGAAATATGTGAAAACTGAAAACCAGTTTAAAATTTTGTTCTGTTGTCAACGTTTCGTTCAGTAAGAACATCATCAGAACGGCATAAAAAAAAAAGTTAAGGAAAAATCGTTACCATGGCAACCTTGCTACTTAGAAACGCCTTGGTTAATTTTAATATTTTTTGAACATTTATACCTCGAAAAAAAAAATAAACTAAACACGGTGCCTTAGAATTGTGTCTTTTATATTATTTAATACTGTTATTTAAAATTTACTGAAAATTGCAATATTTGCTCAGACTGGGTTTCATTCTTTTTATTACTTTTGGTTTTTCTGTTACCACATTTCAGTTCATCTTTACTTGCTTCTTCAGGTGAACACTAGTGTAGTGTTTTGATTTTCTTTTCTTTTAAGGAAGAGTAAATCAGAAAAAAAATGTTAAGCTATGGCCGTTTTTTCCTTTTTCTTCTTTTTTTCTGATCTATCCAAGTCAGGAAAAAAGAAGCCCTACACCATTTCTTATGGTGTATATACACCTGAAGAAGGCGGGCTGTTGTAGGAATCAGCTGAAATGTTGTAGCAACAACACAAAGGATGAGTTCAATATTCTGAGAATGGTTTCTCAAATGATAATGACTCATCTCCAAATTAGAGAAAGCAGTTTACCGAAAATATGTACTAATTCAAAAACAACATTTGATGCATAAATTAAATCTCAAAAACGTATATATAAAACTTTCTGACTGAAAGCAAAATAAAATAAAAATTAAATAACAAGTAAATAAATATTTAAAGAGTATGTGATTAAATTCATTAATTAAAGTTAGTATGGACAAATCTAGGCTAGAGTTACAAAGAAATAAGCAAAATACAAATATTTTGGTGTTTTTCTAAACATCTTTGAGATAACAAAGAACTATATTAGGGAATAATGGTGAAAAGTTTTCTTGTGATGTATTTCGTCCCTTAGGACTTCATCAGACTAAATTTGTTATGTTAGTGTGACTACACATTTAAAAGATAAAAAATAAAATGTTTAAATTCCCAATATTACTCATTTGCATGCATGTGTAATCACACCAACAAAACATACTTAGTCTGATGAGGTCCTAAATGAGGAATATAATAACACAAGAAAACTTTTTCCATATTATCATAAATTTTTTCCCCAACAAACATCTTTATATAAACAAATATATTCATAATCTGCCTTTTTTAATAATTTTTTAAAAATGTTTTCTTTTAATAAGAAAAGTTCATCTTCTATTTAATTTGCCAGGCATGTCATTCAATCTGTGATGGGCTTATGGCCATAGCACGTTGAAACACCAGTTTTTGTACAATCACCAAAGTTAAGCAACATCAAGCCTGGTCAGTACCTAGATGGGTGACCACTTGGGAATACCAAATGCTGTAAGCTTGGATGTGTGGCTGGTGTAATGGATAATGGCTCAGAATTGAAAATTGGAAAGCAGAGTTCCAATTCCAGTCAAGTTATATTCACTGACATGCAAATACCCTTGAGAAAGATATGAATCCACCTCTTCTCCCCCCAACTATGGGTTAATTAGTAGGACTTATATCAGTAAATTATTATTATTATTATCTCAAAAAAATTCTTACAATCTAGAACTGTTTTCTGGCTTTAAATAACCTGCAAAAGGTTGATAAGTCATGAAAAACATACCAATCAACCAATCAAAGTGTGATGTATAAGTTCTACAGAGATTTGGACAGATTATGGTGATTTTTTAAGGGTAGCTTAGATGTGGCGCAAAGATGGAGTACCCAATGAAGATGAATACAATTCCTTTTCTTACAAAATTATTATTAATATTAGGATAATTAAAAAACAATAAAAATAATAAATGATAAAACGTTAAATGAGAATGGCTAAGTTTAAAACTGAAACACAATTGGGCATTAAAATTGAAATGTTGAACATTTGTGTATCTGTAACATTTGGATGTAAACTGGAACCAAAGTTTATTGTATTTTTCTCTTTTTATAGAAGGAATTGATTTAAGGTTGGCGTCAATTCAATCAGTGAAATATTGCAGTGAATTATTGACATGACTGTTGCCACAGGGACAAGGCAATTTTTGTTATGGCTGATTGAAGACCCACCTTAAAAACAATCCTATTGAGCTAATCCTAGCCTCATTATAAATTGGGAGGTGGGAAAATACCTTAGTTTACCTGAAGATGCTCTGTTAGAAACAAAACATTTCACAACACAGTTTACTCTCTTGTCATTAATTTACTATTTTCTTGATATATATATTATATATATATATATATATATACACACAACATATATATATATATATATATTATAGATTAGAAAATAATTAATTTATAATATATATATATATTATAAATTAATTGATTTAAAAATATGGTTTTTTCAATATAACAGTTCTAACCATGTTTCAAAAATTGCTAAAAAAAAAAGTTTAATTTTGCAATTAAATTAAAGGCATTAGTTCCATTTCATTAATTTAATTGCAAAATTAAACTCGGGGATTTTAGCTTCATTTTTTGAAAACATGGATATCCTGAATTTATAAAAAATTTTATAAGAAATCAATTAATTTATAATTTTAATCTCATAAATTTACATTGAGCACTATTTTGTAAAAAATAAAATATCTATAAGAACACCTCTTTTTATATCTTACTGTTCTTTTTTTTTTTTTATATACATAATATATATATATATATATATATATATATATATATATATATATATAATATTAAATATATATATATATATATATATATATATATATATATATATATATATATAAAATTTCTAACCCATTTAACCAGTAGAAGACAATTTTTATGAATAAAAATGACAATAGGAAAACTGGTAATTGTTTTCAAGCGTAACCATCCATTTGGACTTTATCTGTAAAAAACAGATTCATAAAATTAAAAGAACAACCATTTCCTTTTGATTTTAAAAATCTATTTTGTGATTTGTAATAAAAACACATTGACATCCTTTCAATAGGTCAATAAATTTCTATTTCTATTTTTTATTCTTTATATATACATATATTTTATATATATCGAATATTTTTTGATTTATCTAATTAAAAATATATAAATATCAAGCATATTTTCCAATGTTCAGGAAACTGACAATTTAACCTAATTTTAAAATTTTAAATGCATTATACATGAGATATAAAATTAGTGTATGTACTGTTGACCAAACTATAAATAATTTACTGGAATCAAAAGGACAGCTGTATTTAAAATAAACATGATTTTGATAAAACCAATGTTTGATTTAACCATATCCAATAATAATAATTCATGTAATATTCACATATTAGCATCATATTATAAAATACAAACATAGCAAATATGCATCTTTTCCATTGTTTACATTTATAAGATGTTTAGCTGTTACTTGTTCGGTTGTTTATGGCTCTATGCATTTATGTAACGAGTATAGCATTACTAACGATACTTTTATCATTCTCTTTAACTTATTTAACTAGAAGATGGAATAAAGAGATAGAGGAAAAGAGGTTAGTCTATTGTTATTTGGTCTCTCTTGCATAATACATGAGATACATGATGAGATCATTTTTTATAAGTGAAAATTTTGAAAACAATGATATGCAAGACCTCATGTTATATGAGTGTATATAGTCTGTGTGTGTGTGTGTGTGTATATATATATATATATATATATATATATATATATATGGTAATATTTTTAGAAAAAAAATATATTGCTGGTAATATTTTTTTCTTCAAAAATCTATTTCTGGTTACATTTTTCCTTCAAAAATGTATCACTTGTAATATTTTTCCAAAAGATGTGTTGCTGGTAGTAATTTTTTACAAAGTATTTCTGGTATTAAAGCCTAATTTTGACCCCATTTTCGGGGGGGGGTTACTATTTTCCTGTAGCTAGGACCCTAACAGGTGCTACCACCCCAAGTTAGGGTGGACCTGGGAACTCCAGCAATTAAGAGATGGTTCCACACTCCTCAAAACCTTCTGATCAGAGGCCTTGTTTTTGAACATTTTATCATCTTACCCAGGACTGTATGAGTTTGTATGAGCATGTGTGCAGATCTGAAATCCTGATAATTGATTAAATATAGAAAATGCATATATTATATACAACTGTGACATTAAATGCAGTATGGTACAAGGTCATATAAAAAGTGGAATTATATGGATAGATAATATCAGATTGTATTATTCAAGTCAATGATTTTAAAATAACATGCTCAGTATATACTTATATGATAAATATGCCTGGTGAATTTTCAGCTTATAATAATTGTTTTATTAGCAATGTTTTGCATTATCTTATTTCATGATGTCATATTTTATTATATTTATTGAAGGAAAATTTATTTTTTAATTTATTAATAAAATAAAATTACAATAAATTTAATCTATAATTAATTAATTTAAAATAACCAATTGATAAGTTTGAATATTACAAATTATGTGATCATTGGGAAATTTACAATTTGAAATTATATATATATATATAAAAAATCATATATACACTGGCAAAAATAAGTTTAAGACCAATGGTTAAAGTTTTATTCATGTCAGAATCTGTTTCTAATAAAACAATATAGTTTTATTATGTATGCTTTATGCAGAATGTATTTCTCTTTCGAATGATATAAAAATTGTATATTTTTTTACAACTTGATTAATTTTAATGTTGGATTAATTTAAATTATCCAAATTTGCCAGCAAAATAAGTTTAAGACTGCATGGGTATTATTATATTTAAAACAAAAAGTTATATTAAAAATGAGCACAAAAAAATAAAAAATTATCAATATTTAGTGCCTAAACATTATTAATTACAGCTTCACATTGCATAGGCATTGAGCTTGATAAGTGAGCACAAAAATCATTTGGAATGAACTGCCATATTTTCTTAATATAATCATATAATTGGGCTAAATTTGTCATTTTTTTTAGCGTAAACTCTTAGAAATATAATCCAATAAATTTTCAATTGGATTAAGATCTGGACTCTGTGAAGGCCACTCAATGACATCCATATTATGGTGATAAAAAAATTGCATTACTTCTTTGGCTTTGTGAATGGGGCTACTATCTTGTTGATAAATAGTTCACGGTGGCATTTGGTCAGTCAAATATGGCAGAACATGTTCTTTAACTAGCTGCATATAGCCTACACTGTTGAGTTTTTGATCAACTTTAACAATTGGACCAATATCAAAGCTACTGAACGCATCTCACACCATTACACCCCGTCTCCTGTTTGCAATGTCTTTTTGACACATTTAAGATGGAATTCCTCAGTTGGGTGGCGACTAACAAAGGTTTTGTCCATCCAATCCAAAGATGCATAAGCGTGACTTGTCACTCCAAAGAAGTCTGCATCAGTTGTTGGCCATCCATTAAATAAGACTTTTTGCAAAATTCAGCCACTTGAGTCGGTTCCTCACCGAAATAATTGGATTTTTCTGGCAGTGCACCCGAATAATCCAAATTCCCTTAGACAGTTTTAGATAGTTTGTGGCATAAAACTAATGCCAGTTTTACCAGATAATTGGCTGCAAATGTCCACGGCCATCAGCATTCAGTTAGCTTTGGAAAGCCTATGAATTCATCTATCCATTTGCACTGTTGTTTTTCTGGGGGTTCCTGATCTTTGCCTGTCCTTATATTGTCCAGTATTGTGGTAAAGCTTCAAAGCCAGAATACAAGCCATTTTGCTGCACTTTAATTGCTTGCTTACAATCATAAAGGAAACATTTTATTGATGAAGTAAGACTATTTTTGATCTAGTCACTGAGCTAAGACTACAATGCTTTCCCATAGCAAATTAATTGTATAACAATTCTCAGTTTGCATAATACCCATGCGGTCTTAAACTTATTTTATGGAATTATATTTCTAAAAAGAGTTCACATAAGAAACCGACAAATGCTGACCAATTATATGATTATATTAAGCAAATATGGTAGAGCATTCCAAATGATTTTTGTGCTCACTTATCAAACTCAAATGCCTGAGGTTAATGAAGCTGTAAATAATAACAAAGGTTATGATACTAAATATTGATAAATATTTCAGGTTTTTTTTACACATTTTTACTATGACTTTTTGCTTTAAATATAATAATGCCCATGAAGCCTTAAACTTATTTTGCTGGTAAAGTTGGATAATTTAAATTAACCGAGCATTAAAATTTTTCAAGTTGTAGAAAAATATAAAATTTTTACATCATTCAAAAGAGAAATAAATTCTGCATAAAGCGTACAAAATAAAATTAATTTATATTGTTTTATTAGAAACATATTCTGAAATGAATAAAACTTTAACCATTGGTCTTAAATTTATTTTCAACAGTGTATATATATATATATATATATATATATATATATATATATATATATATATATATATATATATATATACACACATACACAATATTCATATATATCCTTATATTAAAATTTTATAACCATATTTATACTTTGGACCCTTTTATTCAGTATTTAGAATTTCAAACTGAACCCTTTATTTCATCCATCGGGGGGGGGTTGTTCTAGTTTTTTGCCTGCCTCTAGTTGGATGTCTCAGTTATTTTATCTTTAACTCAACTTTCCAAGTTTTGGTTCACCACTGCTGTGGTCTGGTATAAAATAGTTGAGACATTAGGTTTATACGTCCCAAAAATTCATACATAGATGTCCTTAAGGACACACGACCCAGTGGATAAAGGCGTTGGTTAGAGTCAGTGACCAGACCCAAAGTGTTGTGAGTTCAATACCAGGCTACAACTTGAAGAGGCGAGTTAAAGGGAAGTGACCGATACATCAGGAAGAGGCATGGTACGTGGATGAAATAAAGGGTTTATTTTGAAATTCCAGTCATCTGAAGAACGTCAGAGTGTACAACAAAACATTGTGAAGATGGCAATGAAGATGAGGATAATAGTTTGAATAATGCAAATAATCATAAGACCTTATATTGGAGATATGGACAGACACACACACATATATGCACATAGATATACTTAAGTGAATATGTATATATAGTGATATTAAAAAACATTTTAACTGATTATAAATTTAAATGTTACATTTTTATAGAAACACTCTATTTCAAATTTCAAAGTTATGATTAACATTTGTTCTAAGAAATATATATGATAATATCAATTGAACATCTAACCTTGCTGAATGTTTCAATGTAAACTCTTGAACTGGTCAATCAGTTACATTATTTGAACTTTTATTGATTTATTGAATATTATAACTTTAGTTATCTATTCAGTACTTTTTGGCAGAAGTTATGCTGGCCTGAAAAATATGTAAAATTCTTGTAATTTTCAAATTTTTAGTTGCATTATTATTATTATTTTTATTTTCAGGTATATAAAAATTGCTACGGGTCATAAGAAAGAGTTTACCTCAAAAAAGAAACAGAATATTAAAAAATACAAATGATGTAAACAGGTATATAAAATTGCTATGGGTCATAAGAAAGAGTTTACCTCAGAAAAGAAAAAGAATATTGTAAAGGTACAAAATGATGGGAACAGGTATATAAAAATTGCTACGGGTCATAAGAAAGAGTTTACCTCAAAAAAGAAACAGAATATTGTAAAGGTACAAAATAATGGGAACAGGTATATAAAAATTGCTATGGGTCATAAGAAAAATTTGACCTCCAAAAAGGAATAAGATATTTAAAGGTACAAAGTAATGTGAATATATCATTGGAAAATGTGAAAGAGTTGAACACAGATTGAAGAACGACAAAAAAAGGGGACTGAAGATGTTAGCAAGGAAAAAAAAAAAAACAAATGTAGCATTAAGAATGTCACAAAATGAAACTTGAGAAAAATAATAAAAAAAGTGGAATAAGCAAGAAAATTTTTAGAGAATCTGATATTGTGAATGTAAACAAAGAGGAAAAATACAGAATATTAAAAAACAATGGCTAAAGACATGAAAGCAAAGCAGGTTATTACGTTCTGAATAAATATTACAAAAATAAATGTGTAAAGTGAAGATGTACATGAAAACTGATTTCTACAACAGTAATTTTTAGTGATGAATGTAGGCTGAGTTAATGGGGGAATTCTTCATGGAAAGTCATCCAACATGATAAAGAGACAATAAGGGTGTAATGTTTGGACCTTGTATTGTAGACAGCAAAATTATAGGTCCCTTTAAATTTGAAGATTGTATCAAGACAAAAAGCATAGAAATATTGTAAATTCTTTGAAAACATTTTTTTTTGTTTTTGAGTGGCAAAGGTTACAATCAATAAGTATTAAGTTAAAGAGTCTGATCATACCAAGACAATGATCCATTACATACTTCAAAGCTAATTTTGTTAAAAAATGATTTGAAAAATACTAAATTAATAGAATGTGCAATTGCCTCTCCAAACATAAATCAAATAGAAGACTTGTGGTCCATCATTAAAAGAGATGCCTATGAGAATGGAAAACAATATTCAAGCAAAGAAGATCTCTGGGAAGCAATAAAAACTGATGCAAATAATATCGCCCCAGCCTCACCGGATATTAATCCAATAGAAAACTTGTGATCCATCATTAAAAGAGATGCCTATGAGAATGGAAAACAATATTCAAGCAAAGAAGATCTCTGGGAAGCAATAAAAACTGATGCAAGTAATATCGCCCCAGCCTCACCAGATATTAATCCAATAGAAAACTTGTGGTCCATCATTAAAAGAGATGCCTATGAGAATGGAAAACAATATTCAAGTAAGGTGTTTATCAAATATATGTTTCTATAATGCTTATAACTTTAATATTTTGGAAAATTTTGAAACAGAAAAGTAAAAATATAAAATCAATTAGACCAAAAACAAAAATAAAATTGACCTCCAGCCTGAAGATAAATTTTCAAGAAAGGAAAAGATACCATCTTTGATGTTAAAAAATACCACAATTTATATATATGTTGAAATGGTTTGATGTAATTGTAAGTTCCATGTTAACTTCACCCACACTTCTCACTTGTGAAACTGTTCTAGCATCTCATTCAAATTTGATCTTCAAAACTTTAACCACAATATCAATCATTTTCTTTTATCTTCTTAATTCCTGTTCTTTTATTGTTCTCTCTCATTAATAATGTTTTTCTCATATTCTTTCAGACTCAGTAACAATTTGTGCCTTAGTGGGTTTACTGCTTTACTTGGGATAAATTGAAATTGGTCAGACCAAGAGCCTTTTAGCAACCACTTATATATATGGATTTTATTTTTTAATATGACATATTTTTATTCAAGTGGATGCTCTCTTTTACAGTATTTATTTTTACCAGCCTGTATGCCTGAGAAAACTTATTAAAGAAGAAAATGTAACCTCCTGCAGGATCCAAAATAAATACTTTTTAAAATAAAATGGAGTGTCTACTCATATCCACTAAAAATAATGTGTGAAGTAATATATGTAATATGTGTGTGTGTGTGTGTATGCACAAAAATTTCAGATAGAGCATATCTGTAAAAGGACAATATGAATAAAGACAAAAGGTAAACTTAAATTAGCCAATGTGCTTCGTCCTCTGAGAGACTTTATCAAGGCAAATGTGCTTTCATAAAGTCCCTTAGAGGATGAAATGTATCGACTAAGATAAGTTTATTATTCTCTTATACATAAATATATACACACACACTAACATATATATGTATATATATATATATATAAATTGTGAACATTTTATATTTATATTTTATATTTATATACCCTATATAACTGATATTTAACACATAAATATAAATATAGCATACCGTAGCACTATATTTTTATCACATATATATAATTGTGTATTTGGGCAGTAATCTCACTTTTATATAAGTTTCATTAAAGATGGGTGACAAAGTACTGCGATTAAGTTTTTTTTCTCAATTTTCCTTGTGTTGATATAAGTGTTTTCTTTTCTGGACATAAAGTGTGTAAAAACTGTCCAAATGTTCTATATATTCAAGTGCTTTCAGTTACTCTGTTAGTCATTATCAAAGATGTTTTTGTTATTTTTAACTGAATATGTAGTTTTTTATATTTGTATATATATATAGTGATGGGAATGTAAACATGGTCAGCACATTGTGACCATGTTCATAGTTGATATTATTGAGTGTTGGTTTTTTTCTTTTTTATTATTAATACTTCCATTATTTTTAGTCTTTTGTTTTTTACATGTGGATGAAGGTGTTTTAGTCATATTTTTTATGAGTATGTTGCAGACGGAATTTGGCAGGTTTCTGTGTTTTTATATATATATATATATATATATATATATATATATAAAAGTGAACATTGAAGTCAACACTTAGAGACGACAGTCTGTTTAATGTTAGACACAATTGTCAGGCCATATTCAATGTTCACTTTTATATTTACACCCGCTCTATCTCTGATATTGAGCATTTTATCTCATAAATATAGCACACCGTAAGACTATATTTCTTCATATATATATATATATATATATATATATATATATATATAAAATGATTATTGTTTCTAAAAACAAAACAAAAGGTCAACAATTGTATTTCTAGAAAGATAACATTTTTAAAGCAAACAACCTTTGTAATTCTAGTGCTCAATATCATGAGATAGGCCATTAATAGTAATATAGGATATAGAAGAAGGTCTTGCAGATAAACGTATGAGTTAGGGATTTGATGGCTGTGAGTTCAGTCTCTGGGTTAGGCAGTGAAAGTTATATATTCTGGTTCAGTGGCAAAAATAGCATACCAAGAACAAAAATAACTGAAACAAGATATTCTCTAGTATGGATAGTGGAATGAGAAAATCTACTTTCATGGATTGAATAAAGGGTTTAATCTGATAATCTCAGAAGGCTACCAAATACAACAGTCATAGAAAGAAGGCTGGAGAGTATAACAGACAAAAAATGAGGTGAGTCATTGCAAGTCAATAAATCTGTAGCATTTTAGAAGATCAGACCAAAGTTTATAGAATAGATACTAAACAGTTAATCTTCTTTATAGATAAGAAAAACTGTGTCTGTGTTTATATATCCATACATATTAATCTGTTTCCTCCTAGTGTCAGTTTAAACTGATATCTTTTTTCTATATATTCTGAACATTTTGCTAAAAGTTTGTATTTTTTAATTTCACATGAAAACTTCAAAAATATTTCAGTGAAATTTTCACTTCTCAAAATTATAGTTTAGATATAGGTGTAAAAAAAAGATGATGTCAGTTTAAACTGACACCAGACAGATATAGGTTAATATATTACAATAATACAAGTACACACAGTCAAGATTGCTGCTGTTATCTGGACAGATCATGTAATTATAGGAGAAGGATTTTTCCAAGTATTTGCCCACACTCTTCTCTATCAACCATCATGGCATGCTATTGAAGAGAAATCTTTGCTAATATATCATAAAAGAACAAAGTCAAAGAAAAATGGATTCATGCCTTTCTGAAGTACAAAGAAGACTATATGTGTGTGTGTTTGTGTGTGTTGACTGTAAAACTATTGTATAGATTGAATTAAAATTTAGGGTGGTGGGGAGACAATATTTTCAAACCCCAGGGAAAACTTTTTGTATATTGGGACACCAATAATTTATTTAATCATGTAGCATATGACTAAACTTGTCTGATTGATGCTATATTCAACATCTCAACTCCAGAGTTTTGTAGAAAAACCCTTTAGAAATTTTTCACTCCACTCGTCAGGAGGTTTCAGATATATCCTCACATATATTGGATAAATAAATGATTATAATGGCTATGACAAGACAGAGTTACCTGCCCCTTTTTTTTTTTGACTTGCTTGATCTATTCATCTTTAGAATGTATACATTTTGACTCTACTATTGGGGTCAGTTATACAAGGTGATGCTGAAAAGGCTTCCAAAAGAAAATTCTGAAGATTGGTCATTTAATCAGATTATAGGAAATGGACTAAGTTGAGAATTTTTCATCATGCCCTCATATTCCAACTGAAGCAAACAATTTCAGATGCTATAAATGTATTTCCAATGATTTGTATAAAAGCTATTGTATTAAAGTATTTTAAGTATAAACTAAATCAATATAATTGATTTTAAATTATTTTACTAATTATCTCGTTGCAGTTCATATTTTATTGAAATAAAATAAGGCAATTTTTTTCATTTTTTATTAAAAGGTTTCCAAGAGAAAATCTCTTATGCCATGTGCTCATCCATTTGCATATAATGAAATAATAGATATGTGAACAGACAATGATAGACAGAAAGAGAGTGAATGAAAGAGAATTGAAAAAAGAGAGAATGAAAGGTGAGAGTGATTGATACAATATAAGACTGGAGAGAGTTTGACCGAGAAAGAGAATGAATAAATTGACGGAAAGACAATGATTGATAGCAATATATAAGGAGAGACTGAAGAGCAAATGAAGAGACCGAGAGAATGAACAAAATGAAACTGTTTGTGAGGTGAGAGAAGAATGTAGAGGAGAGACTGAATAAGAGAGAATCTTGTGAGGTGGAGAAAGAATGAGAGACTTTGAGAGACTGAAACAAGAATGAAGGAAAGGGAATAGAGGATGACTGAAGAGCAAATGTGAGAAGAGACTGAATGAGAGTGAAGAGGAAGAACTGAGAGAAACTGTTTGTGAGGTGAGATTGAATGAAAGGGAATGAGAGGAGAGACTGAATGAGAGAGAATAGGAAGAACTGAGAGAAACTGTATGTGAGGTGAGATTGAATGAAAGGGAATGAGAGAAGACTGAATGAGAGAGAATAGGAAGAACTGAGAGAAACTGTTTGTGAGGTGAGATTGAATGAAAGGGAATGAGAGGAGAGACTGAATGAGAGAGAATAGGAAGAACTGAGAGAAACTGTATGTGAGGTGAGATTGAATGAAAGGGAATGAGAGGAGAGACTGAATGAGAGAGAATAGGAAGAACTGAGAGAAACTGTTTGTGAGGTGAGATTGAATGAAAGGGAATGAGAGAAGAATGAATGAGAGAGAATAGGAAGAATGAGAGAAGAATAGGAAGAACTGAGATGAGAGAAACTGTTTGTGAGGTGAGATTGAATGAAAGGGGAAGGAGATGAGAGAGAGACTGAATGAGAGAGAATAGGAAGAACTGAGAGAAACTGTTTGTGAGGTGAGATTGAGAATGAAGGGAATGAGAGGAGAGACTGAATGAGAGAGAATAGGAAAACTGAGAGAAACTTTTGTGAGGTGAGATTGAATGAAAGGGAATGAGAGGAGAGACTGAATGAAAGAATAGGAAGAATTGAGAGAAACTGTGAGTGAGGGGTGAGATTGAATGAAAGGGAATGAGAGGAGAGAATGAATGAGAGAGAATAGGAAGAACTGAGAGAAACTGTTTGTGAGGTGAGATTGAATGAAAGGGAATGAGAGGAGAGACTGAATGAGAGAGAATAGGAAGAACTGAGAGAAACTGTTTGAGAGGGAGATTGAATGAAAGGGAAAAGGAAAGAAGACTGAATGAGAGAGAAAAGGAAATAGAACTGAATTGAGAGAAACTGTTTTTGAGATTGAGATGGAAATGAAAGGAAATGAGAGAGAGGAGAGACTGAATGAGAGAGAATAGGGGAAGAACTGAGAGAAAATAGGAAGAACTGAGGAGAATGAAATGAAAGGGAATGAGAGAAGAATGAATGAGAGAGAATAGGAAGAACTGAGAGAAACTGTATGTGAGGTGAGATTGAATGAAAGGGAATGAGAGGAGAGACTGAATGAGAGAGAATAGGAAGAACTGAGAGAAACTGTTTGTGAGGTGAGATTGAATGAAAGGGAATGAGAGGAGAGACTGAATGAGAGAGAATAGGAAGAACTGAGAGAAACTGTATGTGAGGTGAGATTGAATGAAAGGGAATGAGAGAAGAATGAATGAGAGAGAATAGGAAGAACTGAGAGAAATCTAAGATTGAAGAAAGGGAATGAGAGGAGAAAGAGAGAGAACTGAGAGAAACTGTTTGTGAGGTGAGATTGAATGAAAGGGAATGAGAGGAGAGACTGAATGAGAGAGAATAGGAAGAATTGAGAGAAACTGTATGTGAGGTGAGATTGAAATGAAAAAATGAATGAGAGGAGAGGAAGAATGAGAGAAAAAGGGGTGGAAGAAATGAAGACCTGAATGATTTGAAAGGGGTTTGTTGAGATTGAATTTTGAATGAGAGAGAAGGGAATGAAAAGGAGAGGAGACTGTCGCCAATGTTGAATATAAAGAATTGAGAAAAAATTGTTTGAGAGGTGAAGAGGAGATGAAAGGAATAGGAAAGGAGAGAAGGTGAGAGAGAGAAATGAGGAAGAATGAATGAGAGAGAATTGTTTGAGAGGTGAGATTGAATGAAAGGGAATGAGAGGAGAGACTGAATGAGAGAGAATAGGAAGAACTAAGAGAGAAACTGTTTGTGAAGGTGAGATTGAATGAAAGGGAATGAGAGGAGAGAAGAATGAGAAGAAAGGGAAGAACTGAGAGAATTTGTTGAGAGGTGAGATTGAATGAAAGGGAATGAGAGGAGAGACTGAATGATTGAAGAAAGAATAGGAAGAACTGAAGAGAAAAATTGTGAGGTATTTTTGAATGAAAGGGAATGAGAGGAGAGACTGAATGAGAGAATAGGAAGAATGAGAGAAACTGTAAAGAGGTGAGATTGAATGACTGAGAGAGGAGAGACTGAAATGAAGAGAAATAGGGAATGAGAGAATTTAGAAGAGAGAATGAAAGGGAAAGGAAGAGGAGAGAAGAAAGGGAATGAGAGAATTTGTATTGAAGAGAGATTGAATGAGGAAAGGGAATGGGAAGGAGAGAATAGGAAGAAGAGAGAGAAGGTGAATTGAAGAAAAATGAGAGGAACTTTGAAGAATAGAAAGAGGAAGAGAAACTGATTTGAAAGGGATGAAAAAAGAGAAAAGAAAATGAAGAGATTAGGAAAGAAGAGAGAAACGAAAAGGAAGAAGAGATTGAATGAGAGAAGGGAAGAGGAAAAGAAGAGAGAGAATGAAAAAGAGAGAGAGATTAAAGAAGAGAAAAAGAGAAAGAAAGGGAAAGGAGAACTGAATGAGAAATAGGAAGAATTAAGAAAACTGAGATTGAGGTGAGATTGAAGAAAAAAGAGAAGAGAGAATGAGAAAGGAGAAGAGGAATGAGAGAAAATGAAAAGAAAAAGAGAGAGAAACTGAGAGAAATGAGAGAGAGAATGAAAGGGAAGAGAGGAGAAAGAATGAGAGAGAGAAGAAGGAAGAAAGAAGAGAAAATGAAGAGGTGAGATTGAATGAAAGGGAATGAGAGAGAAATGAGAGAAGAGAAGAACTGAGAGAAAAGAGAAGAGGAGAGAAAGAGAATGAAAAAAGGAAATGAGAGGAGAGAAGAGAGAAGAGAATAGGAAGAAAGAGAAAGTGAGGTGAGAGAAGAAAGGGAATGAGAGGAGAAGAATGAGAGAAGAAAAGAAAGAAACTGTATGTGAGGTGAGAATGAGAAGAAAGGAGAGAAAGAAGGAAGAGAGAAGAGAAGAAGTTTATGAAGAGATTGAAAGAATGAAAGGGAAAGAGAGAAGAGACTGGGGAGAGAGAATAGAAGAAGAAAGAGAAAAGAGAGAAAGAAGAGAATTGAAAGAAGAGAAGAGGAGGAGGAGAACTGAAGAAGAGAAGAAAGGAGAGAAAGAAGAAATGAAGAGAAGAGAATAGAAGAGAGAGAAAGAGAAAGAGAAAGGAATTGAGAGAAGAAAGAGAGAAAGAATGAGAGAAGAGAAGAAGAGAAAGAGAGAGAGGAAGAAAGAGAAGAGAGAGAGAAAGAAGAAGAGAAAGAATAGAAAAGGAAGAAAGAGAAGGAGAATGAGAAAGAGAGATGAGAAGGAGAAAAAGAGAAAGAAAGAAGAAAGAGAAGAGGAAGAAAGAGAAAACTGAAAGAAGAAAGAGAAGAAGAGAAAAAGAAAAGAGGAGAGAAGGAAGAGAGAGAGAAGAGAAGAAGAAGAAGAGAAAGAAAAAGAGAGAGAGAAGAGAGAGGAAAGAGAAGAAGAAAAGAGAAGAGAGAGCAAATGAAGAGAGAAAAAGAAAGGCAGAAGAAGAAGAGAAGAGAAGAGAGAGGAAGAGAATGAAAGAGGAAGAAGAGAGAGAGACAAGAGGGAGAAAGAGAAAGAGAAAAAGAGAGAGAGAAGGGAGAAGAGAAGAAGAGAGAGAGAAAAGAGAAAAAGAAGAGAGAGAGAAGAAAGAGAGAGAGAGAGGAGAGAGAAGAGAAAGAGATGTTTGAGAGGAGAGAGAGAGAAAGAGAAAGAGAGAAAAAGAGAAAGAAGAGAGAAAAAGAGAGAGAGAAAGAGAGAGAAAGAGAAAGGAGAAGAGAGAGAATGAGAGAAGAAGAATAAAAAGAAAGAGAAGAGAAAGAGAGAAAGAAAAGAGATGGAGAGAGATTGAATGGAGAGAAGAAAAGAGAAAAAAAAGAAAGAAAGAAAGAGAGAGAGAAAAGAGAGAAGAGAAGAGAGAAAAGGAAAAGAAGAAGAAGAGAAGAAAAGAAAAAGAGAAGAGAGAGAAAGAGAGAAGAAAAAAAAAGAAAGAGAAAGAAAGAGAGAGAGAGAGAGAGAGAGAAAGAGAAGAGAGAGAAAGAGAAAAGAGAAGAAAGAGAAGAAAAGAGAGAGAGAAGAGAAAAGAGAGAGAAGAAAAAAGAGAGAGAAAGAGAAAAGAGAGAGAAGAGAAAGAGAAGAGAGAGAAGGAGAAGAAAGAAGAGAAAGAGAAAAGAGAAAAGAGAGAGAGAGAAAGAATTGAAGAAGAAAGAAAAGAGAGAGAAGAGAGAGAGAAAGAAGAAGAAAGAGAGAGAAAGAGAGAAAAGAGAGAAGAGAGAAAGAGAAGAAAGAGAAAGAAAAAAAGAAGAAGAAGAGAGAGAGAGAAGAGAAAGAAAAGAGAAGAGAGAGAGAAGAGAAAAGAAAAGAAGAAAGAAGAGAGAAGAGAAGAGAAAAGAGAAAGAGAAAGAAGAGAAGAGAGAAAAGAAGAAAGAGAGAGAGAAAGAAAGAAAGAAAGAAAGAGAAAGAGAGAAAAGAAAGAAAGAAGAAAAAAAAGAAAAGAAGAGAAAAGAGAGAAGAAAAAAGAAAAAAAGAAGAGAGAGAGAGAAAAGAGAGAAAAGAGAGAGAGAGAAAGAGAAAAGAGAAGAGAGAAGAAGAAGAGAGAAGAGAAGAAAGAAAAAGAGAAAGAGAGAGAGAGAAAAGAGAAGAAGAAAAAAGAAAGAAAGAAAAGAAAGAAGAGAGAGAGAAAGAGAAGAGAAGAAAAAGAAGAGAGAAGAAGAAAGAAGAAGAATTGAAAGAAGAGAGAGAAAGAAAGAAGAAAGAGAAGAAGAGAAGAGAAGAGAAAAAGAAGAGAGAGAAAATGAGAGAGAAAGAGAAAGAGAGAAGGAAAGAAAAGAGAGAAGAAAGAGAAAGAAAGAAAAGAGAAAAGAGAGAGAGAAAAGAAGAGAGAGAGAGAGAAAAGAGAGAGAGAAAAGAAGAGAAAAAAGAGAGAGAGAAGAGAGAAGAGAGAAGAGAAAGAGAGAAGAAAAGAGAAGAGAAGAGAAGAGAGAGAGAAAGAAGAGAGAGAAGAAAGAGAGAGAGAGAAGAAAGAGAAAAAGAGAGAAAGAGAAGAAGAAAGAGAAGAGAAGAAAGAAAAGAGAGAGAGAAGAAGAGAGAGAGAGAGAAGAGAGAGAAAAGAGAGAAGAAAAAAGAGAGAGAGAAGAGAGAGAGAAAAGAGAAGAAGAGAGAGAAGAGAGAAAAAAGAAGAGAAGAGAGAGAAAGAGAGAAAAAGAAGAGAGAGAGAAAGAGAGAGAGAGAAAAGAGAGAGAGAGAAAAAGAGTGAAGAAAGAGAAAAAGAGAGAGAGAAGAGAGAAAAGAGAGAGAGAAGAAAGAGAAAAAGAGAGAAGAAGAGAGAGAGAAGAGAGAGAAAAAGAAGAAGAGAGAGAGAGAGAGAAAAGAGAGAGAAGAGAAAAAGAAAAGAGAGAAGAGAGAAAAGAAGAAAAGAAAAGAGAGAAAAGAGAGAAAAAAGAAAGAAAAGAGAGAGAGAAGAAAAAAAGAAGAAGAGAAGAGAGAA
>CAHIKZ030002214.1:127500-150000 GCA_903632075.3 Acanthosepion pharaonis
GAGAGAAGAGAGAGAAAAAAGAAAGAAAGAGAAAAGAGAAAAGAGAAAGAAAAGAAAAGAAGAGAAAGAAAGAAGAAGAAAAAGAGAAAAAAAGAGAGAGAAAAAGAGAAGAGAGAAGAGAGAGAGAAAAAAGAAGAGAGAGAAAAAGAGAAGAGAGAAGAAGAGAAGAAAGAAAAAAAAAGAAAAGAAAGAAAGAAAAGAAGAAGAGAGAAGAGAGAAAAGAGAGAAGAAAAAGAAAAGAGAAAAGAGAGAGAAGAGAGAAGAGAAGAGAGAAGAGAAAAAGAAAAAAGAAAAAAAGAAGAGAGAAGAAGAAAAAAAAAAGAGAGAAGAAGAGAAAGAGAAGAAAAAAAGAAAAAAAAGAAAAGAAAGAAGAAAGAAAGAAAAGAGAAGAAAAGAAAAAAAAGAAAAGAGAGAGAAAAAAAAAAAAAAAGAAAAAAAAGAAGAGAGAGAGAAGAAGAAAAAGAGAGAAAAAAAGAAAAGAGAGAGAAGAAAGAAGAAAAGAAAAAAAAAAAAAAAAAGAGAGAGAGAGAAGAAAAGAGAGAAAGAAGAAAAGAAAAAAAAAGAGAAAGAGAGAAGAGAAAAGAAAGAAGAGAGAGAAAAAGAAAAGAAGAAAGAAAAAAAGAAAAAAGAAAGAAGAAAGAAAAGAAGAAAAAAAAAAGAAGAAAAAAGAAGAGAAAAAGAAGAGAGAAAGAAAGAAAGAAGAAAGAGAAAAGAGAGAAGAAGAGAAGAAGAAAAAGAGAGAAAAAAAAGAAAGAGAAAAAAGAAGAGAGAAAAAAGAGAAAAAGAAGAAAAAAAAAAAGAGAAGAAAAAAGAAGAGAGAAGAGAAAGAAAGAAAGAAAAGAGAAAAAAAAAAGAGAGAGAAAGAAAGAGAAGAGAAGAGAAAAAAAAAAAAAGAAAAAAAGAAAAAGAAAAGAGAGAGAGAAAGAAAAGAAGAAAAGAGAGAGAGAAAAAGAGAAAAAGAAGAGAAGAGAGAGAAGAGAAAAAAAAGAGAAAAAAAAAAAAAGAAAGAGAAGAGAAAGAGAGAGAAGAGAAAAAAGAAAAGAAAAAGAAAAAAAAAGAGAGAAGAGAGAGAAAAAAAGAGAGAAGAAGAGAGAGAAGAAAGAGAGAAAAAAAGAAAGAGAAAAAGAGAGAGAAGAGAAGAGAGAAAAAAGAAAGAGAGAGAAAAGAAAAGAGAGAGAAGAAAAAAGAGAGAAAAAGAAAAGAGAGGAAAAGAAAAGAAAAAAAGAAGAAAGAAAGAAAAAGAGAAGAGAGAGAGAGAGAAAAAGAGAAAAAAAGAGAGAGAAAGAGAGAGAAGAAAGAGAGAAGAAAAAAAAAAAAAAAAAAAAGAAGGAAAAAGAGAAGAGAAAGAAAAAAAAGAAAAAAAGAGAAAAAAGAAAGAAAAGAAAGAAAAAAAAGAAGAGAAAGAGAGAAAGAGAAAAAAGAGAGAAAAAAGAAAAGAAAGAGAAAAGAAAAAGAGAAAAGAGAAAGAGAAGAGAAGAAAAAAAGAAGAGAAAGAAAGAGAAAAGAAAGAGAAAGAAAGAAAAAGAAAAGAAAGAAAGAAGAAGAGAGAAAAGAAGAGAGAAAAAGAGAAGAGAAGAAAGAGAAGAAGAAGAAAAAAGAAGAAAAAAGAAGAGAAAAAGAGAGAAAAAAGAAAAAAAAGAGAGAGAAGAGAAAAAGAAGAAAGAGAGAGAGAGAGAGAAAGAAGAAAGAGAAAAAAGAGAAGAAGAAAAAGAAAGAGAAAAGAGAGAAGAGAGAGAAAGAGAGAAAGAGAGAAAAAAGAAGAGAGAGAGAAGAAAAGAGAAGAGAAAAGAAAAAAAGAAAGAGAAGAGAAGAAGAAAAAAAAGAGAGAGAGAGAGAAGAAGAGAGAAAAAGAGAGAGAAAAGAGAGAAAAGAAAGAGAGAGAGAAGAAAGAAAGAGAGAAGAAAAGAAGAAAAAAAGAAAGAGAAGAAAGAGAAGAGAAGAAAAGAAGAGAAAAAAAGAAAGAGAGAGAAAAGAAGAGAAGAGAAAGAGAAAAAAAAAAGAGAGAGAGAGAAAAGAGAAAGGAGAAAAGAAAGAAAAAGAAAGAGAGAGAAAAAAAAGAGAAGAAAAAGAAAGAGAGAAGAGAAGAAAGAGAGAGAAGAGAAAAAAAAAAAAGAAAGAAGAGAAAGAGAGAGAAAAGAAAGAAAGAAGAGAAAAGAGAGAAGAGAGAGAAAGAGAAGAGAAAGAAAGAGAAAGAGAAAAAGAGAGAAAAAAGAGAAGAGAGAAAAAAAAAAAAAAAAAGAAAGAGAGAAAGAGAAGAAAAAGAAAGAGAAGAAGAAAAGAGAGAGAGAGAGAGAGAAGAAGAAGAGAGAAAAAGAGAAAAAGAAAGAGAAGAAGAAAGAGAAGAAAAGAAAAAAAAGAGAAAGAAGAGAGAGAAAAGAAGAGAAAAAAAGAGAAGAGAAAGAGAGAAGAAAGAAGAAGAAGAAAAGAAAGAGAGAAAAAAGAGAAAGAGAGAGAGAAAAGAGAGAAAAGAAGAAAAGAGAAAAAGAGAGAAAGAAAGAAGAGAGAAAAAAGAAAAAAGAAAGAGAAGAGAAAAGAGAGAGAGAAAGAAGAAAAAAGAGAAAAAGAAGAAAAAAAAGAGAGAGAGAAGAGAAGAGAAGAAAGAGAAAAGAAAGGAAAGAAAGAGAAGAAGAGAGAAAAGAGAAAGAAGGAAGAGAGGAAAAAAAAGAAAAGAAGAAAAGAAAAAGAAGAGAAGAAGAGAAAAGAGAAAAAAGAAAGAGAAAAAAAAAAGAGAAAAGAAAAAGAAGAAGAGAGAAGAAAAGAGAAAGAAAGAAAGAGAAGAGAAAAGAGAGAAAAGAAAGAAAGAAAAGAGAGAGAAGAAAGAAAAGAGAAGAGAAAAAAGAGAAAAAGAAGAAAGAAAAGAAAAAAGAGAAGAGAAAGAAAAGAAGAAAAAGAGAGAGAGAGAAAGAAGAGAGAAAGAAAAGAGAGAGAAGAGAGAAAAAGAGAAGAGAAGAAAAAAGAAAGAGAAGAGAAAAGAAAGAGAAAGAAAGAGAGAAGAAAAGAGAGAGAGAAGAGAAAAAGAAAAAAGAAGAAGAGAAAGAGAGAGAAAAGAAAGAAAGAGAAAAAAGAAGAAGAAGAAGAAAAGAAAGAGAGAAGAGAAAAGAGAGAAGAAGAAGAGAAAAGAAAAAAAGAAAAAAAAAGAGAGAAAAAGAGAGAAAAAGAAAGAAAAGAAAAAAGAAAGAAGAGAAAGGAGAGAGAGAGAAGAGAAGAGAGAGAGAGAGAGAAAAAAAAGAAGAAGAAGAGAGAGAGAGAAGAGAAGAGAAGAAAAAGAGAAAGAAAAAGAGAGAGAGAAGAGAAAAGAGAAGAAGAAGAAAGAAAAGAAAGAAGAGAAAAAAGAGAGAAGAAGAAGAGAGAAAAAGAAGAGAGAAGAGAGAAAAAAGAAAGAAGGAGAGAGAAGAGAAAAAGAAAAGAAAGAAGAAAGAAGAAAGAGAAAGAAAGAAAGAGAAAGAGAGAGAGAAAGAGAGAAGAGAGAGAAGAGAAGAGAAAAGAGAAAGAAGAGAGAGAAAAGAGAGAGAAAGAGAGAGAGAAAGAGAGAAAAAAGAAAAAAGAGAGAAGAGAGAAAAGAAAGAAGAGAAAAGAAGAAGAGAGAAGAAAGAAAAGAGAAAGAAAAAGAAAGAAAAGAAAAGAGAAGAAGAGAAGAGAGAAGAGAAAGAAGAAGAGAAAAAAAAATGAAAAAAGAATGAAAAAAGAAGAGAGAGAAGAAAGAAAAGAAGAGAAAAGAAAAAAGAGAGAGAAAAGAAAGAAAAAAAAGAGAAAAAAGAAGAGAAAAGAGGAAGAAGAGAGAAGAGAGAGAGAAAGAGAGAGAAATTTTTTGAATGAAAGAAAAAGAAAAGAAAGAAGAAAGAAGAGAAGAGAGAAAAGAGAAGAGAGAGAGAAGAAAAAAAAGAAAAAGAGAGAGAAAAGAAAGAAAAGAGAGAGAGAAAAAAGAAAGAGGGAGAAGAAAGAGAAAGAAAGAGAAAGAGAAAGAAAGAGAGAAAGAGAGAAAGAGAGAAGAAAAGAGAGAAAGAGAAAAGAGAAAAAGAAGGAGAGAAAGAAAAGAAGAGAAGAACTGAGAGAAAAGAAAGAAGAAAAAGAGAGAAGAGAGAGAAGAAGAAAGAAGAGAAGAAAAAGAGAAAAGAGAGAAAAGAGAAAAAGAGAGAGAGAAGAGAGAAGAGAAGAAGAGAAGAAAGAAGAAAGAGAGAAGAGAGAGATGAGAGAGAGAAAGAAGAAAGAGAGAGAGAGAAAATGGAGAGAAAAAAGAAGAGAAAAGAGAAAGAGAGAGAGAAGAAAAAAAAGAGAAGAGAAAAGAGAAAGGGAAGAGAGAAAGAGATGAGAAGAAGAAGAAAAGAAAAGAGGAGAAAGAGAAAGAAAAAGAGAAAAAGAGAGAGAGAGAGAAGAGAAGGAGAAGAAAAAGAAAAGAAAAGAGAAGAGAAAAAGAGAAGAAGAGAAAGAAAGAAAAAAAAGAAAGAAGAGAAAGAGAGAAGAGAAAAGAAAAATGAGAAAGAGAAAAGAAAAAGAAAAGAAGGAAGAAGAAGAGAAAAGAGAGAGAAGAGAAGAAAGAAAAAAGAATGAGAGAGAAAAAGAAGAAGAAAGAGAAAAAAGAGAGAGAAGATTGAAGAAAGAGAGAAAGAGAAGAGAATGAGAGGAAGAAGAAAAAGAAAGAAAGGAAGAAAAGAGAAAGAGAAGAAGAAGAAAAAGAAGAAAGAGAGAGGAAAAGGAGAGAGAGAGAAGAAAGAAAGAGAGTTGAAGAAGAAAAGAAAGAGAGAGAAGAGAGAAAAGAAGAGAAAAAAGAGAAGAGAGAGAAAAAAAGAAAGAAGAGAGAAGAGAAAGAAGAGAGAAAAAAGAGAAGAGAAAGAAAGAAAGAGAAAGAATAAAAAGAAAAAGAAGAAGAGAGAGAAGAGGAAGAAATGAAGAAGAGAAGAAAGAGAGAGAAAAAAAAGAAAGAGAAAAGAAGAAGAGAGAGAAATGAAGAGAGAAGAATTGAAGAAAGGAGAGAAGAAGAGAGACTGAGAAAGAAGAGAAAAAGAAAGGTGAGAGATGAATGAAAAGAAAGAGAGAGAGAGAAGAAAGAGAAGAAGAAGAAGAAGAAGAGAGAGAAAATGAAGAGAGGGGAGAGAGAGAAGAAAAGAAAGAGAGAGAAAGAGAGAAGAAGAGAGAGAAAAGAAGGAAGAAAAAAAGAGAGAAGAGAAGAGAAGAAGAGAGAAGAAGAGAAGAGAATGAAAGAAAAAGAGAAGAGAGAAGAAATGGAGAAGAGAAAGAAGAAAGAAAAATAGATGAAGAAAGAGAAAGGAAAGAAGAAGAGAAGAGAAAAGAGAAGAAAGAGAGAGAAAAGAGATTGAAGAAAGAAAGAGAAGAGAGAGAAAGAAGAGAAGGGAAAAGAGAGGAGAGAAAAATGAAAGGGAAGAGAGAGAGAGAAGAAAGAGAAGAAGAGAAGAAGAAGAGAGAGAAAGAAAAGAAGAAATGAGGAGAAAGAGAAAGGGAATGAGAGAGAGAGAGAATGAAGAGAAGAGAAAAGAGAAGAAAAGAAAGAAAGGAGATGAAGAGAAAAGAAGAGAAGAGAGGAAGAGAGAGAGAAGGAAGAAAGAGAAGAAAAAAGGGAATGAGAGGAGAGAGAAGAGAGAGAAAAAAAAAGAAGAGAAAAGAAAAAGAAGAGAGAAGAAGAAAGGGAAGGAGAAGAGAGAGAGAGAGAGAGAGAAAAGAAGAAGGGGGAAAGAGAGAGATGAGAGAGAGATTGAAAGAAGAAGAAAGAGAGAAGAGAGAGAGAGAGAAAAGAAGAAGGAGAAAAAGAGAGGAAGAGAAGAGAAAAAAAGAAGAGAAGAGAAGAAATGAGAGAGAGAAGAGAAAAAGAGAAGAGATTGAAGAAGAAGGAAGAGAAGAGAGAGAAAAAGAAGAGGGAGAAGAAGAGAGAAAAGAGAGTGAGAGAAGAAAGAAGAAAAGAAAGAAAAGAGAGAGAGAGAAGAAGAATGAGAGAGAGAGAAGAGAGAGAGAGAGAGAGGAAAAGAAAGAAAAGAAAGAGAGAGAAAAGAAGAAGAAAGAAATTGAAAAGGAGAGAAAAAATGAAAGAAGAGAGAAGAAGAATGAGAGAGAAAAGGAAGAAGAAGAGAGAGAAAGAAAGAGAGAAGATTGAAAAAGGGAAGAAAAGAAAAGAGAATGAGAGAGAAAAGGAAGAAAAGAGAAAGAGAGGAAGAGAAATGATGAAAAGAAGAGAGAGAGAAGAGAAGAAGAGAGAGATGGGAGAGAAGAAAAAAAAGAGAGAAAGAAAAGGGAATGAGAGAAGAAGAGAAGAGAGAAAGGAAGAACTGAGAAAAGAAGAGTGAGATTGAAATGAAAGAAAAGAGAAAGAGAATGAGAGAGAAAAGGAATGAGAATCTCTTGAAAGAAAAGAAATGAGAAAAAAAAAAAAGAAGAATGAAAGAAGAGAAGAGAAGAACTGAGAGAAAAAAGAGGAGGAGAAGAAGAAAGGGAAATGAGAGGGAGAGAAGAAGAGAGAGAAAGGGAGAAAATGAGAAAGAAATGAAGAAGAATGAAAGGGAGAGAAAGAAGAGAGAGAAAGGAGAACTGAGAGAAGAAGAAAAAGAATTGAGAAAAGGGAATGAGAGAAGAAAAAAGAGAAAAAATTTGAAAAGATTGAATGAAAGGGAAGAAAAGAGGAGAGACTGATAGAGAGAAAAAGAATGGAGAGAATTGAATGTGAGGTGAATTGAATGAAAGGAAAAATAAAGAGAGAGACTGAATGAGAGAGAATAGGAAGAACTGAGAGAAACTGTTTGAGGTGAGATTGAGATGAAAAGGGAATGAGAGGAGAACTGAATGAGAGAAAAGGAAGAAAAGAGAAACTGAAGTATGAGAGTTTGAGATTGAAAGGAAAGGGAATGAAGAGAAGAATAGGAAGAATGAGAGAAGTATTGTGAGGAGAGAAATGAAAGGGAATGAGAGAGAGAATGAGGAAGAATGAGAGAAACTGAATTTTGAGATTGAATGAAAGGGAATGAGAGGAGAGACTGAATGAGAGAGAATAGGAAGAACTGGGAGAAAATGAATGTGAGATGAGATTGAATGAAATTGAAATAAAGGAGAGACTGAATGAGAGAGAATAGGAAGAAAACTGAGAGAAGAGAAGAAACAGAATTGAGATTGAAAAAGGGAAAGAGAGAGAGAGAGGAAGAAGAAGAAAATAAAAAAGAGAGTTGAGATTGAATGAAAGGGAATGAGAGAAGAATGAATGAGAGAGAATAGGAAGAACTGAGAGAAACTGTATGTAAGTTGAGATTGAATGAAAGGGAATGAGAGAAGAATGAATGAGAGAGAATAGGAAGAACTGAGAGAAACTGTATGTGAGTTGAGATTGAATGAAAGGGAATGAGACTAATAAGACCCAAATGAAAGAAACAATGATACGTCTTGATTTTTTTGCTAAATTGTATATATTTGATAATTTTCTTCACATGTTTTTAAAATTAAAAGAAAATACTTAAATTGTGTCAGATTTTGCCATCTCCTCTGTAACTAACATGAGACATGGAGTGCTGAGTTATATAGTATGAATGACAAAGAATCATCTGTGATCTTACTACAAACTGCATTTTTGCTTATTAACCATCTTGCAATGTGACAGTAAAAAGTCTAGAGGGTTTTTTTTGCCTTTTGCAAAAGACGTTAATGCTAAGGAAACACAATTTTAAATAATTTGTACAAAATTAGGGCCTTAAAAACAGGCATTTTGAAAGTATATATAAAAATATGTAAAAACATATTAAACAAAAGTTGGGGAGAGCAAGGATAAAAAAAATTACTGACTGTAAAGTGTTGGATCAAAAAATATGGCAACAAAATAAGAAAGAAAAAAGACCAACTAATTATCACTTCTCAGAGCCCAATCAAAGACAAAACATACAAATATGTGTGCAAAAAAATAAAAAAAAGGAGAAAAATGACTACCAGAGAATCAGCCATATAAATCACAGACATATTACATTTAGCAATTTGTGCACATATTTGTATTTTTTGTCCTCAATTCAGTCCTGAAGAGTGAGGAGCAATAACCAGTTAGCTCTTTTTGTTATGTTTTTTGGTCCACCACCTTATAGTGATTAATTTTTTTTATCCTTGATCTTCCTCCCTTTTTGTTTTATATATTTTTGTATATATTTATATATACTTCTGAAATGTCTGTTTTAAAGCCCTAATATGAGTAAATTTAGGCATAAAACAAAATCACTATTTTATTACTATTTCTATGGTAGATGTTCTGATGAGCTACATTCATTGGTTTCACCAGTTCAGACCATCACAGTTAAGACCCGTCATGCCATGTACACTGGGATGAAACTTTTCCATTCCCTTTGTATTCAATTTGTAAGTTTAATTTGGACAGCTTCTTCACAAGAACCAGTACTTTGTGGAACTAACTCTTGAGAGGAGGCTTCTCTGATTGCTATAATCTTAACCTCTTCATGTCTTGGGTCAACTCAGTGGCGAATTCAAACATATATTTTAGAAATGGGCTTTGCAGCCATAGGGATTTAAAAGGGTCTTCTAATCTTCGATCCTTAATAAAAAAAAGATATAACAACAGAGGAGATTTGTACCTATTTTATATACAAGTCTTCCCCAGTTCAATAAACTTTCGTATCAATTGCTTTTCAAAAGCTACCAACAATAATCAATGAACATACACGTATATATCTTTTTATTACTATAAATATTGTTTTAGTGGGTACCAGTGTTTGAGTAGACATCCTAGGTATTTTTATAGACATTAAATTTACTATCTAACAGACTAATAATCATCCTGGGTATGACGATAAACTACATCCATCAGCAAGATCTTTGATTGGGAGGTTTTGAACCACCTCTTAATTGCTGTTGTTCCCAAGTCCACTCTGACCCAGGGTGGTAGCAACTGTTAGGGTCCCAGTTACAGACAAATACTATGAAAGCAAAACAATAGATTTTTATAGTAAAAATACCAGCAATACATTTTTGAAAAAAAATATTACAAGCAATACATTAAAAAAGAAATTATCTGCAATATATTTGACTCTTGACAAAAACCATTTTTATAAAAATACATCAATGAAACCTGATCTACAAACTGATTTCTTACAAAGAATACATATTCTATTCATACAAACGTATCCTAAAAATCTTGTCGGCATTAAATAACCCATTGAAGTTGATGAGTTGTAAAACAAAATTAACCCAAACTCTGATCTGCAAACTGATTTCTTATAAAAAATACATATTCTATTCATCTGAACCTATACGAAAAATCTTGTTGGCATTGAATAACCCATTGAGGTTAATATGCCATAAAACAGAATAAACCAAACCAGCCTAATAATACATACATGTATAGACTTGTCTGGGTCATGAGGAGTAAGAAATTACAAAACTCTGAGTTGTTCTTCAATAAATATTGAGAATTTTCATTATTTTTTATATAATAATTATTGCTCTAGATAGCTAGAGAGCAGTCGATTGGTGGCATAAATTCTATTCACCTTGCTTGATAAATGTTGAATTATATAATTTTACATTTACTTCAAACATTATTACAATAGACACTTCTTATTTGAAATAGACATCCCATTTGAACTGAACTCACTAACTTTATGTCACCAAATTCACAAACCAACACTTTAATAGTCCGAATATAAATAGTGTAAATAACAATAACTCCCCATCCCATTTATTCCTGTCTTAATGATAAGTTTGAGGAGTTCAAGAAGGTCAAATTGGCAGATGATCTGAAGAATGAACTACAATCTGTTGTTTAATGGGGCAAGGAATGGCTTGTTATTTTGAACACCTCCAAAATGAAGTGCTTTCTTTTAATTATTTGAAAGAAGCCTTTTTACCTTCCATCAGTGTGGATGATGCTAACTTCCAGGAAAGTAACTCATTGCACCTTCTTGAACTGAAAGTTTTCTACTGACATGAAGTTGAAAGAGTATATTGAATCAATTGTTAAGTCTGCAGCTAGGAAAGTTGGTTCACCATGTTGTGCTAGATCATTTTTCTTGACAGAATCTATTTTACATGTTTACCAGTCATCCCTGTTTTGAATATTACTGCCACATCTGGTCTGTTGCTCCTGCTATATATTTAGATATTTTTGATAAAATCCAAAGAAGAATCTGCAATGTTATTGGTCCTGACCTGGCATCTTGGTTTCAGTCACTTTCCAACCACCGTAATGCAACTTCTCTGTGCCTTTTCTATAAATACTTTCATGGTAATTGTTCTGATAAGCATTCTTCTATGCTACCTAAAGTTCATGAATTTAGTACTAGATTGGGAGCAAGGTCTCATCATTTTACAGTTATAATGGCTGCAAGATGTAACCATAAATTCTATGCTAACAGTTTCTTCTATTGCACTTCTTGCTTGTGGAACTGACTTCCAGCTTCTTGCTTCCCAGTCAACTTTGATGTTCAAAAATTTAAATGCCATATCAATTGTTATCTTCTGTCTTCTTAATTCCTGTTCTTTTATTGTCGTCTCTTCTTAAATCATAATTTTTCTTATATTCTCTTAACACTTAATGGCTTTATTGCCTTGCTTGGGGTGGAATAATTAAAAAAAAATTCCAGAGATTCAGACAGAAATTTTCTTTATTTATTAGGCTTTCCTTGTATCTTCCAATGTTAAATCTCTATGAAACAGTAAACAGGCTACACTGATATTTTTAGCATTACTTTAGATTAAAACTTGCAATTATATGCAAAATTACACAAGACAAATTGCTTTCCTTTGCTATGCTACACAATAATTTCTTTGTTGTAGAAATTTGTGTATGCTGTCAAATGGTATTACAGAAATTGTTGCAATCCAAGCAGTTTAATAAGTTTATAGATTCTTTTTTGTAGTCATTTATTTCATATAAAGCATGTTATAGTATTAACTAGCAGTAAAGCCCGGCGTTGCCCGGGGATGTAACAGTAAGAGATAGATCAAGTATCGACCATCATAAAGACTGAAAAATAAAATTGACAAAGATTATTGTTTAAGGTTGACAGACACGCATGTCTTAATTAGTTTTTTTTTTTTTAACGAATTGGTCAAACCCAAACTCAAACAAAAACATTGTTTACAATCGTTATGAGTCTATCGATTGGTGAATAGAATTTTATTATGAACAATTGTCTTGTAAATGGAATTTTTAAAGCATTCTGAATGTAAATAAAGAAAAAAGTGTGCAAGACAATAAGAAATACTACCTGCCAAAAAAAAAAAGTGGATGTTTGTTTTATCGGCTGAAAAATGTAAGAAATCCGATCCCATATAAAGGAAACACACACACACACACACACACACACACACACACACACACACACACAAACAACCTGGGTTTTTAACCTAAGTCACTCCACGGAATCGCTAAAACATAGAGCATAGTCTGATGAAAAAAAAAAGTTTATGAAAACAAAATTTTATCGTCAAAATGCTTATTTTTTTATGAAGAGGATAGACTAAATTTTTTTTAATTATTTTTTAAAAATTTTTCCATCTTTTTAGAATATTCTAAATTTTGATTTAAAAACCTTGTTTTTTTGTCGCAACAAGGGGTAGTAAATAACATAGATAATTTTTAGTGCTTTTTTTTTGTATTTACACACATTAATTTGGAAAATCTTGCAAAAATAAAAATAATTGTCAGATGTTAATGAAACTTTCAGAAACTATTCACAGATGATCGAAATATTATAAATATGTTTTTTTTTTTATTAAAGTCATGGCAGAAATTTTTTTTATATTTATTAACCCCCATAACTAATTTTATGAAAAACTCTAGAAATTTGAGACCATCGGTTTTAGTGATTACAATAGTTAAAAAACAAGGCTTTGAAGAATGCAAATCATTTTTTTTTTTTTTTTTTTTGGCCAACGTACCTGAAAATCAGCTGTGAATTGTAACATACAAAACTCAATAAAACAAATATATTATTTAGTTTCAAATGCTTTTATTTGTTTTAATTTGTTTTTATGAATATGGACAATATTTTCTGAAAGCAAAAAAATTTTTTCAATGAAAATTGAATTTTTAATACAATTATTTCTTATTTCTTTAATTTTAAAAAGATTTTTAAAAAAATGTTTAAATTGAATTTTAAAAATATTTTAACATTAGTTAAAAGCAACATCAACCTTTCAAAATGTCCGTGTGAGATTGTCATTGTCTAGCGCTTTGAAAATTGTATAATTTGGACCAATCAGATTAAGCCATGGTAATTAAGAAATGTAATTTTGTGTTTATAGTCGGACAGTAATTATCAAGTACGGAAGACCAACCAGAATACAATTTAGTTGCATTATTTGAGTTCAGCATTGTTCTCCGCTGTTAAGCCCTTTACTTTTTTGCGAAACACGTATGGAGAAGTTAATTTGAGTTTTCAATTTCAACTGAGAAGGGTACCTACAAGTAACAGTATCATCTTATGAAATTTAACTACTGCTAAACTTTAATTTATATGATCTTATTTTTATATTAATCTCAGTTATGACATTTTTCCATAAATGAAATATCAAAATTAATAATAAAATGAATGGAAATACAAATAACACAGTAAAATGTAATAAATGTACATAAAATTATAGTATTTTATGTACACTTTGATAAAATTTCAAGAAAGGTACCTAAATTAATTAGATACCTTTTTCTTATGAAATTTAATCTCACTATTAACAGTCTTATTTTTTAATTTCTTTATATTTTCCATAAAGCATCGTAAACGTAAAAATGAAAGCTAAGTACAAAAAAAAAAAAAAAAAAAAATAAAAAATTAGAGCACTGAAAGTTTTCCTTAAAAGTAAGAGGTAAATAATTTGTTCACTTAAATAATTTACTTCCTTCCATCCGAAAAAATGATTAAAAATGTTTCTAAACGTTATGAATGTGCCTTTCGTCAATCGTCAACCGACGCAAAAAAACCTGCTTTGTTTTATTTTCAAATTACATTTTTTCGGCGCAGAAGCTAAGTTAAGCTTTGGTTCAAAATATTTTAAATAAACAGTATAATATCTGTTTTTATTAAAATCAGTTTTTGAAAAAAATGATAATTGAACAGAAAAAAATATCAAAGTAAGATTTTAATCTTTTTTATCAAATCGAAAAAATGATTGAAAAATGATTATCTGTCAATTTTTTTGACCAAAAAAAAAAATATTTTTAACGAAAATTTAGACGTGCTAGGAACGATTAAAAAATGTAAAAAAATACCCCCAAAAGTTTGATCTTTCCTCTTTTTCATGAACATTAGACGATAAAAATTTTGTTTTCGTCAAGTTTTTTGTTTGCTCTTTTGTTTACATTTTCGTGGGTGAGTTGTCCCCTTTCATTCTCACGATGTGTCTTAATCGTGTTTTCAAATTGATTTTCTTAAAAAATAACTGTGTTTTTCCCATTTTCGGCGCCATTAGAACCACCAAAAAGTAATTTTATGTAGTCCTGTGAAGTTTTGTTGAAATCGGCTAAAACATGTAGGAAATTCGATCCAACATATAAACATTACAGACACACACACACACACAACCTGCGTTTTATAATAAGTAAGATTTATAAAAGTTGTTATATTTTCAAAAATATGCAATTAAAATGTCAACATTGCTTAGACTTGCAAGCTGTGATCCAATTGTATAGATGGTTACCACTTTCAGGGAAGAAAATAGCTTCATTTAAAATAACTAAGGAATTTAATTCTAAATCCATCAACTGGATCATTGCTTATTTTCAAAATAACAAAAGACCAATTTGGAAATGAATAAGAAAACAGTTATTTTTAAAATTTGAATTTATAAAGTTGAATTTGCAAATTAATTATTATCTAGCAAAGAAGTAAATGATAAAACTCCATTTATTTGATGCAAATGTTTGACATAATATTTGTATATATGCAGCCAGATGATCAACTTTATATATTTAATTTTCAAGGTTTTGAGCAGATACACACCTTGGAACAGTTTGTCACTGTCATAAAAAAAGACACTGCCATCTTGCGTCAACAATACACAGGAAAAAACTCTAACATAGTAAAAATCTACAGACAAAAATATACAAATGCACTTGGCATATTGTATAAACGGATTATTTTTGTTCTTTACGGCATATATAAATTAGGTTTTCATGAATATAAAATGAAGGTAACACATATGTAGGAGACTGGTTTGAAAAAAAAAAAATCAATTCAACTGAAAGATTTTTCAAAAAAATAAATTCCCTAACCTTCATGTTATTTTTTTTTTATTGGGAACTTACCAGGCAATAATGGTTTTTGTTTTAGTTTTATTTCAATTTACAAATATCCCCTGACGAGTGGATGGAGCGATTGCTGAAGGGTCCACCTACGAAACTTTAGAGTCAGGATGTTGAAGGTAACATCAATCAGCTAAGTGAAAAATTTTACATTTCTATTAATCCTATATATGAGAATGGATGCTGATGTCAGTACTGTGTGGCAAGTGTCTGGTTCATGCTTGAATACTATCTTCAATGTATGTTGGTTGGTAACTCAACTATTGATATATGCTGGTCAATGGGGCATTATGGGTAGCAAGATCAGGTATTTCCAGTTTGTATTATCATAGCAGATATTGTGTAGGTTATATTTTAAATTGTTAAATGTTATTGAATAGAAATAATTATGGTTTTCTAGCCTTGAGTGTCAACCAGTCTAGGAGAAAGACTACACTGAATTCAAAACCATACTGAAGGCAATAGGAAAATTTCTTTCTCTTGAAGTCATAGCAACTTACAGATAATAAAGCAAAAACAAATCCATTATGGCTACCTATATCCTGAAGAAACATGCTATTTAAAAGAAAGTGATTAGTAGTGACTCAAAGAGAAGAAGCTGTGGAGAGCAATATTCACCTAAAAAGATATGGTATTTAAAAACAGATTAGTAGTGAGAAGAAGTTGTGGAGAGCTATGATCACCCATATACTGAAGAAACATGGTATTTAAAAATAGATTAGTAGTGACTCAAAGAAGCTGTGGAGAGCTACGATCACCCAAGTACCTAAGAGACATGGCATTTAAAAAAATTAACAGTGACTAAATACAAGAAAGCTGTGGAGGGCCATGATTACCTCTATCTTGAATGCAGTGACTAAAGAACAGGAAGTCATACAGAACCATGAGTGCTCACATCCTGAAGAGACTTGGTATTTAAAAGAAATAATAGCAGTAACTCAAGGAGAGGAAGCTGTGGAGAGCATTGATTGCCAATTTCCTGAAAGAACATTACATTTTAAAAGAAAGATATGCAGCAACTAAAGGACAGGAAGCTGTAGAGAACCATGATTTCCTAATGGGACATTGCATGAAAAAGATAATTATGAAAGGTTTATTGAATCAAACTTTAAATTCTCTGACCAAATTTTATTTTAAACACCCAAGCTTTTGCATAGACTAAATGGGAAAATGGTTTCACCTTATCCAAGAAATGTGATAGAAAAACTATTAACAGAAAACTTATGCTTACATACATTATTTACATTATTTGGACTATTGTCCTCATCTTTGTTGCCATAATTATTACAATGTTTCGGTCCTTCAGTATCTGTCTATATTTCTGAGATGAAGTATTATGTACACTATTTACATTATTCAGACTATTGTCCTCATCTTTGTCACCATATTTATTACAACGTTTCGGCCCTTCAGTATCTGTCTATATTTCTCCTCTAGGCATTCTATACTATTTACATTATTCGGACTATTGTCCTCATCTTTGTCACCATATTCAAGGACACATGGCACAGTGGATAAAAGTGTTAGTTAGATCCCTTTGAAACGACACAAAAGTATGGTTCAATACCTGGTTAAGGCGTGGAGAACTTTCAGAGGAAATTAACACAACGAAAACTGATAAATAACCCATTAAAATGGCATGTGGAACTAGAACAGTCTACCCCAGTCAAGAAAATAAAGGGTTCAGTTCGACATTCCAACCATATGAAGAAGGTTTTATTACAGTTTTAATTTTTTAAAACATTGAATAATTATGGAGACAAAGATGAGGAAAATAGTCCGAATAATGTAAATAATAATTTTAATACTCCGTTTGAAGATCACCTAAGAAATATAGACAGATACTTACGGTTACATCTAGCAGCCATTTCAATTGTAAAGTGATGAGACCTTGCTACCAATCTAGTACTACACTTTAAATTCATAAAGTTTAGGTACCAGAGAGAAAAGTTCATCAGAACAATTATGATGAAAATATCTTTAGAAAATGCACAGGGAAGCTACATTATGGCAGGGGGAAAGTAACTGAAGCCAAGATGCTAGGTCAGGATAAATAACATTGCAGATTCTTCTTTGTATTCTAGCAAAAATCTCTAAATATATAGCAAAAGCATCAGACTAGATGTGAATATGCTGAGTTGATCAGTTGATGTTAATTTATAATCAAATCAAGACTTGAGGATAATTATCATTACATGATACAGGAGGCATAGCCAATATGACTCAATACCTGCTCATAGGCAGAAATATTTGCATTTTGACAATGTTCATTGTTATTGAATGATACCTAATGTTTTTCTATCCCTAGAGAATCATTATTCCCCCTATTATCATTATGACATGACAGTGATGAGACTTTTGTCAAAATATATGATGATAGGATAGTGTACAGAAAGAAGCAAATTCATGGCTTTCCTAAAGGTTTCAGTTAGAATTTGAAGTCAGTTTGCAGATTCCAAAAATCTACATTCAAACTTTATCTCTAACTTTGTTCATATCTATCTATTTTCTCCCTGAATTTCTGGGATGAGGTGTTATTATTACTTATACTATTTACATTCAGACTATTGTCCTCATCTTTGTTTATTGCATCAGCTTATGTTAATCATAATCATGTTAATCTCTTTGATCTGTAGCTTTTAATAAATTAAATAAAATGGACCCTACTAAAAATGAAAATATTTTATTTTTAAAACAAATTATGATGAGCAATAGATAGTGGATACTTTACAATAATGTGAAATGCAAGAGACCACAGACAAAACAAAAAGAAGAACCACCATTAACCATTCTAGAGCCCAGTTTTCACCCAAAGTGATTCTATATGGTGAAATTGGAAGGACATTTTCTATTATGAGTGACTTCCAGGGGCATAAACAATTGCTTTGAACAAATACTCCTCCCAACTGACAATAACAAATGAAAAATGTATCTGGACTTGAGGGCATTTTCCAACAGGATGATTGAATTATTATTAATTTTTTGACTAATATCTAGTTCCTTTAAATTACTATTTCTTTTTATAGAAACTGTTAGGGCCAGATTAGATGCACACATAGCGTGACAGTTATCAATGTAGAAAGTGGGATTGGATTGTTGAGTTCAAATTCTAACTGAGGCCATTGTATTCACTTTTAAACAACTACCCTTGGTAAGACAAGATTGCAATTTCTTCTGTCATCAGTTAGGGATTAACCTTTAACATACTGCATTATTCACTAATTTCCTTTCCACTGCATTGTTTTTCAAAGCTCCTCTACTACACTACTTAATTTCAGTCATGGTCATTTTCTGTTGCCATAGCAGGATATGACAACACAACTGCAAAATTCAAACATGCTATCATCCATTAATCTGAGTCACTTGCAGTGGTAGGATAAAATTTTGCTTTGCAGACAAAATTACCTCCAGAATGTTAAAGAATAGTAGGGTAGACTGGACTTCTTAGCTTTGGTTGACAACCAGTCTAGGAGAAAGATAACTCTGAATTCAAGACTGGTTTGTAGTAGGACTAGCAATTCCACCCCATAAAAATGTATTTCTGCTGTGGAAACAACATCAGTAACATCACACAGGGTGATGTTGTAGCCTTAGAATCCAATAAGGAATTTTATAAGATTAAGATAAAACATACACAGCACAGATTGAAAATAAAAAATAAATGTTTGATTAGACTCATATCTCTATTTCTTTAAAAAGCTGATCTTATTATGACAGCTGCTTTATCAATTAAGCCATGAAGATTACCAGGTACAGAAGATCTACTCTAACCATATAGTTTTCATTCTTTATTTTCATCAAATACCTAATTTGCTGCCATCTTTAATATTTCAGACTAAACATTCTTTTTGCCAGCCATCAAATAATAAATAGAGAAGCAACTTTTATGACAACACAACACACGACATTTTTAAACAGCAAAAGCTATTTCATTATCAAATTGGCTTTTTATTTGTGCTTTTAAATCCCCTAAGTGCTAGCATCAGGAATGGCATCCAGTTGATGAATAACAATAATAATAACAATAAAATGGAACTGAAAAGAAGAGAATTATTGTTAAGACAATTCCTTTAATTTCCCAAGGCAAAAAACACAATAATGAGATACAGATGTGCAAATTATGGAAAGAATTGAGGAATTCCTGCATAAATATTCACTTGGATCCAACATCATATATCCAAAGGTTACTGTAAAAGCAATACCTCTTATTTATGTAGGATTATGATGATATCAGAGACAAACGTTGGATTATGATGATATCAGAAACAAATGTGAGATCATGGTGATATCAGAGACAAACGTTGGATTATGATGATATCAGAGACATGTGGGATTATGATGATATCAGAGACAAACGTTGGATTATGATGATGTCAAGTCCTGTGGCAATAATTATAAGTAAAATGATGCATTAAAATAAGTAACCAAGTAATCGTTTTAAGTTCTCTGAAAACTGGTGATTTTTCTGTTCACCTGCCCTGAGTTTTTAATCTGTTGGGTAAATCAACCTCTGACTGTGGAGAAATTTTCAAATATGCTGTGGGAGCAAACATCATTACACGTTTTGGGAATAACGAATCTATATAATTAACTCCATAGTAAGAAAGAATTCTGATGTTTAAATCTAAGTCTAAATACCTAAAGAAAGTTAACATGAAGCTAAAAACATAAAATAATAATATATTAGCAATGTACTTAATATTGAGATATTTCATGTTTGCCTGTTGGCATTAAGTGATAAATAGATAGATATATGTGAGCAGACTGAGATAGCTGGATAGATATGAAGACTGAGATAGATAGATAGATAGATAGATATGAAGACTGAGATAGATAAATAGATAGATAGATATTTACACTAATTACATCTGGACTATTGTCCCCAACTTTGTCATTGTGATAAAAACAACAAAGATGAAGACAATAGTCCGAATGTGTAAATAATGATAATTCGTCCTGCCAGAAATTCAGAAATAAAAATAGATTAGACAGATAGATAGATAGATAGATAGATAGATAGATAGATAGATAGATATGAACAAAGAGAGATGTAGAGTCTTGGAATCAATAAACAGAGTTCAAATACCAGCTGAAACTTTTGGGAAAGATATGAATTCACTTTTTTCTGTACACTATCCTATCACCATGTATTTTGAAAAAGGTCTCATCACTGTCATGCCACAATGATTAAAGGAGAATAATGATTCTTTAGAAAAGTAGTAAGCATCATCAATAACAATGAAAATTGTCAAATTGCAAACTTTTGCAAATATTCTTGCCTATGAGCAGTTTTGACTCATAGATAAATTTATGTTGTTTTTTTGAAAGGGGGTGGAATCAAGGACAACTGGGTAGGACTAAATGTTATGTCTAATGTGAAAGTGTTGATCAGAGAAAAAAGCAAAGCAGAAGAAGAGGAATATTTTCCTTTGTTCTAAAAAAATTTCAACCATGTTGGACAGATAGTGAAACAGATACGACAACAACAAAAAAATCCCCTGACAAACAGATGCAAACAATGATAAAAGAGAGGTAAAGACAAATGAACAGAGAGAGGGTGAGATGTGTATGAATGGTTTGAGAGAGATGAACAGATTGAAACAGAGAGGGAGAGAAATGAACAGACTGAGAGATAAAAAGAGAGATGAACAGAGTGAGAAATAAAGAGAGTTGAACAGTCTGAGAGAGAGAGAGAGAGAGAATAATAAACAGATTGAGAGTGCAAAAGAGAGGGAGAGAGACAATGAGATATATGATATAAACAGTGTGAGAAAGCCACTACACATTAGTCGACCGTTCCTCTGACAAACATAGAATACAACATTTCATTTCTATTTCATGGTTCCAGACCATTATTCTTAGCTGGCTAAAGAACTTGACAGCACTTTTTATTACAGGAAAACTGATCCATAATTTTCTGTCATACGGAATTGAATTGCATCATAGAGATCTTCAAACTAAATTATCCTCTCCTTTGAGGTTTTAATTCTAACATGCCCCTGACAATTTTGTGTTATGAAAATTTATTACATTGTGGAACTTTTCCATAGGAACTCTAAGTCCAGTTTTTATTTTCAACATTTTTCAGCCAATCATCTTCAGGTGAATGGATTCTGCAAAGAATTGTGAAAAAGAAGCAACAAAAATAATGACAGTCACTATTTAATGAATAGTGACAAAGAAAGAGAAACTTGTTATCTTCTTTTCGAAATATAAATCATAGAAAGTCCAATAGAAGCCAGTGGAAAATCTCAAACAAAACCAGGCTTTATATTAACTAGCAAACCCGTGAAAACTTCATGGGTTTTCTATTTGAATTTTTCTGATGAATCTTAATTTAACAACTGAATAAGCTCAAATACCCATTGAAATTCACCTATTGCATTGTTAAATATTTAAGGTTAACAATTTTAACAAAATATTGTAGTAACAATCATAAGACTAAAAGCAGATCCTTATTTAAAAAAATAAGAGGATATAAATAAAAAGATTAAAAAATGACATGGTTTTCCATTAAATGTGTCTCCTCAGGTGATGTTAAACTAATGTGAAGACACATTCATAGTGTTGAAACATGATTGTAATTGTGTAGCAATTTTTAACATGTTTTTGCTTTAATATACTAGAATAGTGTAGAATATATATATATATATATATATATATATATATATATATCACAAAAATCCGAAGTGTTGATACAACAGAATGCCTGCTAGGTGAACAAAAGAAAACTCAAATAGAAAACAACTAACAACAAAAATCAAGAAAACTTATAGAGGAACAGGGAAAATAAACTAAGAAAAAAAAGAAAACTAAGTGGTAGACACCTACCTAGACAGTAACCAACAGTGGTTTATGCCTGGGTTATTAAGACAGAGCAAAAATAATTCAGTGTCACACTTCAAAAGAGACAAAGTTTAGGCTGTTCTTAAGTTTCATGAGTTGGTTAAAATATATATCAGTTGAAAATATATATATACATATATATATATTACATGAATCATTCATACAAAAACAGATTAGTGAAGTTAATGATATAAATGGCAAGAATACATCTTTGCAAACAAATTTATTAAAATTATATTAATCCACGAACCTCTAGATGAATTTTGTGATCCCTGTTTTTAATAAATTCAACTTGTATAAGGTCTTTTTTTGCTAGTACTTTCATCTGTTCATACAGACATCATCAGGCATGGAAATTGATTTGTTTTTTTTAAATACATCCAGGTAATGATGGGACACAAAAGATTAGATGTGAATCGAAATATGTTTTTTAAAAATGTCTTATTGTTAACTGTAAGAAATTTTGGAGTGTGTGGTTGCAACGCTAAGGTTGATTTTTTTGAAAATTTAAAAGAGAGTGAGTTTTTTTACTAATATGGTAATTGGAGAATTCTTTTGTTGTAGTAGTTTTTTTCAGTCAATGTGGCATGAACTAAATTGTTCAATAAATAGAGCAAATTTCGCAGCTATTATCCCAGAAGTAGCATGTCGGATCAGTTCTTTTTAAATCAAATATGTGGTGCAGTTTTTTGTATGAATGATTCATGTAATATAAATTGAACTGTACCACATATTTGATTTAATATATATATATATATATATATATATATATATATATATATATGGTGAAAAATACACAAACACACACATATATATATAAGTATAAAAAAATTAGGATATCAGCTGATTCCACTACCTTGGTTTCAACTGTTCAAAAGATACCAAAAGGTACTGGAAATGTAATGGAAATGGATGATCTCCTAATTTTTTATATAAAAGCCCCACGTGCTAAATTTTTATCTTTTTATATGTGTATTGAGCACTTTTAATTTTAGCCGTTTCTGGCCTAACTCAACTCTGACCATGAACTTTATATATATATAATTATAAAATATCACACATTGAGTGCTGGGGCTAATAAAATAGTGCCTATATATATATATATATATATATATATATATATATATATATATATATATATATATATGTGTGTGTGTGTGTGTGTGTGTGTGGAATTAAAAAAGTAACTTACACTTAGTAGGTATGGACTTTACATTCAACAAAAAAAACATTTTATTACATTTATATTTATTTCTTACAATCATATTTGTTCCAAACTGCTTATGTACATTTGTTTAACACTTTACTTATGTTTTTCGCAGAGTTTAATCCTGTCTATTTCTTTGTCAGCACATAAGCTCTGCTCTGCCACTACATCAGGTAAACAATGGATCATTCTGATTTGTGAGGATAAATGAAAGAAG
>CAHIKZ030002214.1:152500-313965 GCA_903632075.3 Acanthosepion pharaonis
GTGTTGGCTGAATGTTGCTCAAATTTAGTCAGCGTCGTCTCTAGATAAAGGTCTTTCATTATGGAAAGAACTACTTAAAAGCGTAAAACAACCCCAATAAATTGAAAACAGGTGGATTATTTGTGTTTAGTAGTTAAGCAACTACTAACCACAATGAGTTAAATTTGAGCAACATTGCCGACACATTTTAAAATAGGAAACTAAAATGATACATATGTCCATATCCTCTCTCCCACCTCCTTCTCACTTTTAACTTTGCGTATACTTGATGAGGTCCGTAAAAAACGTGTGAATTTCTTTCTCATTTTTATTTCAGCTTTTGGAAGTAAAGTCTGATGATCCAGAACCCTGTTAAAGGGGTTATGGTGAAATAGCTTATTACATGGAATCTTAACGTGGTCTGTCTTTTATTCAAAATAAAATATATATATATATATATATATACCTGAAGATCACAAGAGTGCGAAACTTAAGTTGTAGCTTGAGCTATGCCTCATTGAAGGTTGACATTGTGAAGTGATTTTGTCCTGTCTGGAGAGCCCAAGCATTGAGTGTTTTAATTTATTGCTTAGGTAAGCATTTGAATTTTGTTCTTTTTTCTCCTACTTTAGTTTGGAATTTTTTTTCTTTCTTTTTTTTTTAAATAAGTCTTTTAGAAGGTAGTCTCTTGATTCCACTAACAGTTTGAAATTTTGTGTGATAAATATATGTGTGTATTAATAATAAATATACATTTTTTCACACCCGTTGCACAACTCAATGTGCAATATTACATATATATATATGTTTGTTTGTGTGCAAAAATTTCTGATAGAGTATTTCAATATGAATAAAAACAAAAGAAAAACTGATTTTCCTCTGAGGGATATTATCAAGGCAAATGCAAGAATTTTATTTTGTAACAAGTATTTATATACAAGACCAAAAATGTTATATTGGTTTTTCAAAATACAGCTTGCTTGAGTTTTCAACCAACATGATGAATATTTATGAGCATTCTTAAATTAAAAAATTTTGAAAAACCAGTAACATTTTAGTCTCAACTAAAGTTTTCCTTTTATTTTTATATATATATATATATATATATATATATATATATATATATATATATATATATATATATATATATATGAAGAAATATAGTTTTATGGTGTGCTATATTTATGGGATAAAGTGCTCAACATCAGATATAGAGCATATGTAAATATAAATATAAAAGTGAACACTGAAGTCAACACTCAGAGGTGATAGGCTGTTTCATGCTGGACGTAATCATCATGCAGCCTGATGATTGCATCCAGCATGAAACAGCCTGTTGCCTCTGAGTGTTGGTTTCAATGTTCACTTTTATATATATATATATATATATATATATATATATATATAATATCCATTTTATTTTAGGATATTACATCAGAAACATGTAAAAAAATGCCAAACAAATGCAATTATGCTTCTATGTGTTTAAAACATCTCATCAGGTATTAGTAGAGAAATTATTGAGATCTAAAACCACATATAACCTCTTTTCATGAGAAAAGGAAGAAAAGAAAAAGAGTATGAAAGAAAGAAAGACACAAGATATAATCTCATTTCCCCAGAAAAAGAAGAATAAGGTAAAAAAAGTACTACTCACCAGTTATTTACTAATGTCTACTCACCAGTTATTTACTAATGTCTACTAACCAGTTATTTACTAATGTCTACTAACCAGTTATTTACTAATGTCTACTAACCAGTTATTTACTAATGTCTACTCACCAGTTATTTACTAATGTCTACTCACCAGTTATTTACTAACACCTGATGAGATATGTTAATACACATCAAAACATGATTGCATTTGTGCTACGTTTTTTTTATATGTTTCTGACATCATATCCTAAAATAAAAAATATTGCTCTACTATTGTATTGAGCTCTCCGTTAAATTGAATGTTACAAATGTCAGAATTGGATTCAATTTGTCCTTATTTCACATATATATATATATATATATAATTATTATTTATAAAAAAATTATAACATAAGTATGCTATAAAATCACTATATATATACCTAATATATATTATTATATATATATATATATATATATATATATATATATATATATATATATATATATATATATATATATATATATATATATATACACACAATTATATATATATATATAATAACTGGTCTAAAATTGTTAAGCCCTGCTAAACAAAAATTGTACCCCAACACCCACTAGAAAAAAATGTTTGTACAAATAAAAAATAATATCAGATAAAAAGAATCCTTAAAAAAATCCCTGTTCTTTACGTTTTGCCCACAAAACTTAAACTAGCAAATGTAGATTCATAGAAGCACCAACAAGAAATATGTTTTCCTTAAATAGGTAATTTAAACCTTGTTGTCAGGTTGGTCTCTGTGGCTGAACTGATAACAACATGCATTGGCTAAAAACGTAGCTTCACTGATGGAAAAAACGTATACAAGTTCGATTTCTGTTGGAGGTACAATTTTTTTTTTTAGTAGGACTTTGTAATCTAGGCTGTTTTTTGCTAGTTTTATTGTAAAAAAAAAAATAAATAAAAAACAAAGACCAACTCAAACACATCTACCAACTAAAAAAAATGTTTGTATTAATAAGAAATAATGTTGTATAAAAGAAAATCCTTCCAATGTACTGACATTTTCTACAAAATGAGTTGACAAATTAGTTTTAAAAAACTGTACTGGCAATCCTCACTAGGGAGTTCATAATATTGTTTAGTGTGAAACCAACTCTAACCCAAAATTGTCAATATGTACCAAGGGGACTGGTACATATACTGGTGGCTAGCAAGATCATCTTTAGTGTACTTCACTATTTTTAATACTGTGTCAGAATTATGTTAGCAAAGATTCTTTATAATGACTGTAAAATGATTCCTTTGTTCTGATAGTCTGCTTAATAAAATGAAACTAAATATTATAACTTCTTAGACAAAGGTGAAACAAAAGAAATGTATAAGAAATGTCTATTTTACAATCTTCATTGCTAATAAAAAGCATGCTACTATTTTGCTTGTGCTGACATTAATAATAAAAGAGAAATTGTAGTCTTACACCAAACAGTTGCAAAAGGTAATTGTTACTGTTAAAGTATTGACAAAAAGCTGGAAGTTTTCATTTTATAATTCAGGCAGTTGGTATGGATCTTTAAAGAAGAATTTCATTTGTACTTCCTGTACATATTGGTATTTACAAAGTTCAACTTAGTCCAGCTGAAGCTCAAATGTATAATAGAGGTAGAAAGATTATGGTGTAACATTTATTGATGTGAAGAGGACACTTGCCTGCTTTAAAATCAGCACTTGAAGACTGACCTTCACATAAGTTTGAATGCTGAAGAAATAAATATCTAACCCACAAAGTATACATACACACAAACACATAAATACATATAAACATAAACAAATGCATGCTTGCATAATATACACGCATAAATACATAGATTATATATGTCATATATAAATATGTAGATTATATATATATATCACATATAAATACCTAGGTAATATATATAAATCACATATAAATTCCTATATAATATATATTACATATAAATAACTAAAAATATATATCACATATAAATACCCACATTATATATATATATATATATATATATATATATATATATATATATATAAATATTTACATATATATATATATATATATATATATATATATATCATATAGATATGTGTATTATATATATATCATATATAAATACCGACATTATATATATATCATATATAAATACCTACATTATATATATATATCATATATAAATACCTACATTATATATATATATAAATACCTACATTATATATATATATCACATAAATACACGCATTATATATATATATATATCATATAAATATATTATATATCTAATAAATTAATAATATATATTTACTAATAAATTAACAAATTATATATTTACTAATAAATTAACATTATATATATATCATATAAATACCTACATTATATATATTGCTAATAAATTAATTAACATTATTTATATTGCTAATAAATTCATGCATTTATTTTTAATCTACCATTTATTTTATCCTACAATGATAGATACAGTGTCAATCACTGTTGGAGAACATTTCCCTTATTAAGATTCTTTGGATATGCAAGACACATTGGTTAAAATAAAAATATGAATAGGACACCTATTTCTAATATGAGTATTTACTATCATAACGTTTGAAGCACAATATATATATATATATATATATATATATATATATATATATATATATATTTTCTGAGTATGACACTCTGCTAGGGTATCTAGTTAATCCCTGTTGCAGATACCTGCTAAGGTACATTAGTTTTTCTTCAACACCCACAGAGCCAACCTGTGGTTATGTTGTAGCTATGCTAAACAGACCTTAGTTATGGTTTCTGAGAGAGAGAGAGAGAGAGAGAGAGAGAGAGAGCGAGATGATCAAGGCGAGTAAGCTCAAAGCTTCAGCTCAATGACATTTGACTTTATGCTAGCAGCAACAGCTTCCAAACAGTTTTGTCTATGAAATTCCACAAAGCTTCGGTCAACCTGTGGCATAGTTTTAAAACTCTTCCCAGTAGTGCCATACACTGCAATTGTCTCCCAAAGATCATATTATCAAATCAATATTGTTCCCCCTTGACAATCCTATGCGTTAGATCACTGGTCTCATACATGGTTGTATTGATAATATTCTAATCACTGATTATATAAACATATACACACATCTTATATATGTGTGTGTGTGTGTGTGTGTGTGTGTGTGTGTGTGTGTGTGAAGACTTGGGCAACAGTTCTTCATTAATACATGTTTGCTTAAAAGCTACAAAGAATATTTTTTTTAAATTTATTGCTTAACTTTTCCTCTTACCATACAATTTACATCAATGTTAACGATATGTAAAAATTGTGCAAAATTTTTAGATCAAGTGCATATTTGGAAGATTGGTGCAACACAACCTTTATAGCTCCTTTCCTGCTTATCCTTGTGTCAGACTAACCTGAACTTAGTAAATATTTATATAATCAGTTAGTTTGGCTCTGGTCTATTTGCTACTAGCTTCAGTAGTCAGTGTTCAAACTCAGCTAAAAAAGCAACCCTTGAGAATGCCCATTAGTACTATTAAGGATAATAGTATGATACAATCTTGCTAGGTTCTGTTTATCACTGTGTTAGATGATGCTAACCTGAATATATATATATATATATATATATATATATATATATATATATATATATATATATTAATAATACCATACATTAACTTCAAGTTTCATGCCAAAGCAATTATCAAGTGATGAAATTATTATTATTAAAAAAAAAAATAATTCCAGCACATGACATTTCCTTCCGCATGAAACTCAGAGTTGTGCAATTAATGTGGGGTATCATCTATATTTCTTATATATATATATATATATATATGAAATAACTCTTATTTAACATTGAGCGCTGTTTTTTCTGACACTATAGAGTATTTATATACAATCACTTGCTCATATACCTATCTATATTTACCCATTCAGTTTTTTATATATATATATATATATATATATATTGTTTTTTATACTTGGAGTTATATTTTCCTATTTCTGTTTGAATTTGTAGGTCTGATGAATTGGATTGTGATTACGATCCCAATGTAATAAATTATAACCATGGAATATTATTGTTTGAGCCTTTTATATTATATTCTTACTCTGTCATGAACATTGAGTTCTACCTGGATTCTATCCTCTTAGGAATGTATATATATATATATATATATATATATATAGACCACTGATATTATTAATATATATATATATATAATTATTTTTTAAAAAATGATTCCATCGCTACCAGTTCATTCCTATCTTAGTCTAAGTATATCAGTGTACACACACACACACACACAGACACGGATATTTTTTATAAGTAAACAATTATAGTCTCAAATTTGCTTCTTTATGGAGGAAGAGCAATATTGGAGACAGTTTGAACATAGAAATTAACACCTCATGGTGACTGTGAGTTTCACACTTTAAGCAATCAGTCTGAAGATACTTGTGGTATGAAACTGACAGTCAACATGCAGTGTTGATTTCTCTGTCTTCATTCTGTCCCTGATAGTGAACACTTTTCCTCCATAAATATAACAATTTTTAGACAGTAACTTTAATCATTAAAATAATTACAGCATATTTTGTTAAGCCCTTACTATTATTATTAATATGCTTTTAGATGTGAGTCTTTAAATATATTTTTGCAATTTTTATTGAACTCTGCTATTTCATAGTAGTTTTCTTTTCAAGTCTCGACTTCGCAAGCATTTTTGATCAGTAGCCTAGCATTGTCAGAACGAAGATACTGTCACATGGCATTGTCAATAATACTTATCTCTTCTTGCACTCGTGAAATTAAAAGTTACAAGCAGTATAAACAAAAAAATATACTAAAATACCTGACATATTTTACAAGATTATAAGGTTGGACCAGGTCTGTTATATACTGATTTTTGATTTGAAATGTTCAATGTTCGGTCTATATATGACCTATAAAGAAGGATTGGATTGCATTGGTAAGGAAGAAGATTAAGCTGAAAATAATAATCTAAAAATGTTGAAAATCAAAAAGTTTATGTTACAATACGCGTTAGATAAATAATGTTTTTTTTTTCTTCATCAATATGTGAAAGACTTACTGATTTACAATCAGTAAGTTTTTCACTTATGAAGGAGAGGGAGAGAGAGAGAGGGATAAGAAAAGAAAAAAGAATGAAGTATGAAGGGACGATAGTAGAAAATACATGCCAATATAAATTGTGTATATTATAATTTTTTTATAGTTCAATCGTAATAAATTAAAAAAAAATCCTTTACAAATAAAAGTCTTGTGTGTGTGTGTGTGTGTGTGTGTGTGTGTGTGTGTGTGTGTGTGTGCTTGCGTGCGCGCGCGGATTATAAAGTCTTCTGGAAATCTCCGAACTGTTATTATTAACGAAGTAATTGATTTCAAAAACATTTTTGTGAAATGAGACACAATCTTCGACATTCTTTTCTTAAGCACTTTGAGAATCTCCATGGCTTTTCTTTTCTTTTCTTTTCTATTTCTGATTTCCAAAAAAAAGTGTAAATACATTTTTTTTAACCCGCATCACAGAAGATCGAAAATCGATGAAAAAACATTAAATAGAGTCAAGAGATATCAATAGATCAGTCAGTGATGAAAATCACACATATTTTAAATTTTATACACATTAATTACACAAATCTCGGCGTTAAAAGACAGTCATTTGAAAATGAACATTTTTGACAGAGTAGTTTGTTAGATGGTAATTCTTTTTTCGCAACTAAAATAAATACACGTTTATGTTTAAAATTTTAAACTGTTTAAAATTGGTAAAATGCATTTGAAATATTTAAAAACCTACGACTGAAAAAAAAGCGTAAACATACTTGTTATGTTCGTTTTCCTGGCACAAAAAATATGACATTTTCAGCTACACACGTGTGGACAATGTACTTCTCAAAATAAACGTTTTTTATTATTATTATTATTTTAATGAAGAAACTTATTTATACAGTATTTAATACAGAATTTATATTAATTAATCATTTCTTTTAAAGTACACATCTAACAAAGCATTAAAACATACATAGCCAAAATACTAAATTTAATTTCAAAAAACATTTTCTCATACACATTTTTTACACTATTTCGTCATCATTCATTCGTGAAGTTCATAGTACGTTTAGTAATAAATTATTATTTATATTATACACTTAGTAGAGACATTTATTTATTTATACATTCAATTTTTTATATGTGTAACAGAGACACACGCATTTGTCTCATTTGAGATTTTCGCAACACGCACTTGCAAAAAAAAAAACAGTTCAATTAAACTTTTTTGTCCCATTTGTAAAAAAAGAATGTGTATAACAATCAAAACGTATTTAAAAGTAATTTTTTTAAAGTAAAATAAAAAAAACATCTAAATTAAATAAAGCGAAGCATTAAAAAAATAAATTTAAGAATTTTCAAGATTACTTATTTTTTTTTAATAAAATTAAATGTGCTGTTGTTTACATAGATAAAATATAAATTTAAAAAAAACGTAAAAAATAACAGGCTCTAAGGTAATTTCAGTGCAAAGATTAAATAAAAAATAAACAGGAAAAAAGTTCTTTATCCCTGTTTTTAAAAAGTAAATAAAAGTTAATTATGAACTTTAGAGATTATTTGTTTATCATTATGTTGCTAATAAATTTATTTATAAACATTTTTATCTATGGAAATTAGAAGATTAAAAAACTCGGTTTAGAGCAAAAAATGTAAATAAAAAAAAAAGAAAAAATTAATTATAATCAGTAATAATAATCACCCTTCTACTTGTTTCTTCTCGTGTAAAGCTTTCTTTCTTCCTATCTTTCTCTGTTGAGTGCCTTTGCTTTCTGTGGGGGGGGGGGGTAAATGATTTTTTTTCTTTCCCCCCTGTGTCGGTCTGTTCGATACAGATTTTTTTTCACTCTTTCCACTAGGATTTCTTCTTCTTCCCTGCCAAATACGCAAACATGATGCGTGCTGTGTTTGTAGGTCAAGTTTAAATTAAAATAGAACAGAGTCGCAAGATGATGATTGATAACAGCAGTGATGATGGAAATAATAATAATAATAATAATAATAATTAATCCAAGGTTTAGCGGACAAATGCTGTTAATAGATAGATTGATGGGTAAAGGATTGAACTAGTAAGTGGGTGGGTCAATATAATGCTACATAATTCCGTAAATTGAGAGAATAATTCGAGACATTTTTATTTCGTGTCTTTTGTTGTCTTTTTAGCTTACAGAGACTGAAAATGAAAATAAAAGACATAGGTAAAGTAACCGGCATGTTAATAAAATATAATAATATAGATTCTAAGATTATAGATTGAAGGAAGAAAGGAAGGGAAACAGATTGAGAAAGAAAGAACAGACTGAGAAAGAAAGAACGGACTGAGATAGATAGAGATAGATAGATAGATAGATAGATAGATAGATAGGGTAATAAAACAGACTGAAATGGATAGAATGGGGAAAGCAGAGTGAAAGAAGAAAGAAAAGATTGAGAAAGATATGTGAAAGCAGACTGATTAGATAGATAGATAGATAGATAGATAGATAGATAGATAGAAGGAGATGGAAAGATAGGGGTGAATAATTGAATTGGAGAAATAATCTTGATGGGAATGCTTGTAAGATTTTAGTTTAAATAGGCCAATAAAAATAGCAGTAGTAACTGAGTAACATTTTTACTTATTGAAATGATGACATTAGTAATAATAACCTAAAAAATAGATAATGAAGTTTAATAATCTTTATGGTATGGTCCTAATGACGGAAGAAAAAAGAAACAAGCAAACATAAAGAGGGAGGGGTGGAACTTCACCGTGGTGTAGTAATGGTTAACAAGCTAGTCTAGCGTCCCGTTACTGTGTAGCGAGTTTGATCCATATCTAGTATCACACACGCGCGTGCACGCACACTTGTGGCCTTGTGTCGTACTAAGTAAAACTTTCAATAGCTAAGAAAAGGAAAATAAATACACAGTGCGTCTGTGTGTGTGTGTGAGAGAGAGAGAGAACCTGCATATTTGTATGTCACTTCTCAGAAAGAAAAAGAAAGAATGAGAGAAAATGAATGAAAGAAAGAAAATATAAACAAAAAAATGAATGAGAATGAAAGAATGAATAAATAAAGCAAATAGGGCATTGAGGGTGGGACTGAGAAAAAAAAGCAGACCTTGTCAGTGAGAGAGTTGTTAGGGAAACTTACTTACCCCTTAAAAAGCCGGTGCCCCTTTCTTATTTTTTTTTTTTTTTTGTACATTGACATTTTGTGCGCAATTTTTTTTCTTATATTTTGCATAAATTAAAAAAAAATCTCGAAATGACTAAAAATTAAAAAAACTTTTTCATTTCCAACATGTACTTTTGGGGGGGGGTGGATTAAAAAAATAAAAATACAATCTCAAAACGAAAATTTTTTTTTTTTTTTTTACCTTTTAAAAATCCTCCATAGATATTTTTCTTTTCTTATTTTTTTTTTTTTTTTCGTAGTAGCCGCAAAGAAGAAACGAACAAAGTTAAAACGGTGAGTAACTAAAAAAAAGCTAACCCTCCAAATGTAACAACAACCAAAAAGAAAAAAAATGGAGGCACACGAATGACGACAACGAATCCTTTTCTCCCCCACCCCCAAGTTTAGTTATCTCCAATATAAAACCGTGTCGGGCAACTCCTATCTCGAACCGAGCGAATCATCATCCACCTTCCTCTTTTGCTCGTCTTTCAAATCTCTCATCAGTTCTCTGGGGGATCGGGGAATAAATAATGGGCCTGCCCCTTCTTTCTTAGTTGCTTTTTCAGATGATACACATTTAAAACAATAAGCGATTTCGTTACTATCTTTTACACTCTTAAAAAAAAAAAAAAAAAAAACTCTCCTTTTAAAAAAACATAGAATTTAAGATTCCTTTATTTAAAAATAATAAAAAAGGGACCTATGTCTCATTTCTAGCTCGAAAAGATTTTTTATTAAAATCTGTGTTTGTTATTATCTCCAAATCGGACATGACGATTGTTCTTACGAAGTATGAAGAAAATAAAAAGAAAGAAAAAAAAAGATTAATAAAACAAAAATGATTTCCTTTAAAATTTATTTCTGTTTTCTGAGCGTGTTTGATCTAAAATCTTTTTTTTATTTTATCTCTCAAAAAAAAAACCTCAAAAGTTTTTGTCTCAGAAATTCTCAATAATTTTGTGATAAAAGTTAAAACAGAGTTGAATTCATATTTTATCCAATATGTCACTTCTGTTGGTTCTTTTAAAATTCTTGATTTTATTCCTGTTAGTTTAAGAGATATATGGTTATACTAAGCTAAGTATGGCACAAGGTAAGATTAACTTGCTAACCAACGTACTACAGTAGGAGTTTAAATAATTATTTATTAAGATTACACTGGTCTGGCATAAGGCCAGAATAGTGGGACACCATAGGAGGATCAATCTCACTACCCTAGTGAATTAACCTGAATTAGGAAAAGCATTCTAAACATCAGCAGATCATCTTTACAATTATTTATTCAACTTAGATGAGTTTGCCACTCAGTGAGGACCAAACTTATTCCACAAAAAAAAACTGCTCATACCTTCATATAAAGTAGATAGAGCGGATTTGCTTGAACATATTGGAAACAACTTTTTATCTTTATAAAAGGTTGTTCTTTTAAAATGAATTTAGCATAAAAATGTCAAAATATTACACAATGTTAGATTTTATCATGCAGGTCAATGTTTTCTCAATAAAACTAATATTAACCAAAACAATGTTGATAAAATTTATATATATATATATATAAGCAACCTACTATATGAATTTCAGCTTATGATATATATCCTCATTAAAAATTACTGATAAGTTTCGAGGTGCATTGTCAACATGGATTTTTAATTATAAATAAATCGCAAAGAAAGAAAGATACGGTAGGAACACATTAACACAATGGCAGCATACACAGTGGATTAAAGAATACATTTCTTAACCCCAATAGGAGTAGATAGGTGTGTTTATCGTCCAGTTCACACTCCTCCCTGGTCTTTTGAACAGGAGGAGAGGTTTATCCCTTGTTTCCTTTGCTTCAGGTGAAGTGATTTAAAATAAAAAAAATCTCAAATACCTGAATAAATTATTTTATTTTACATGTTAATATGATAACTTTTTTATCAGTTTATCAATCAGTGATTTTAACTTTTTTACTATCCCAATCATAACATTACTTGTAGAAATTTTATTGCTTCCCAGAGATCTTCTTTGCTTCAATATTGTTTTTGCTCACACACACACACACACACACACACACGCACATATATATATAATTTATCTAAACTCATATTTGAGTCATAAAATTTGTCATAACTACATCTAAAACAATAAAAGCTTAATTAATATGAAACAAAACAATACACTAAAACTTGAAAGAGGAATTTACTCTATTACTGTAATAATTGCCACAAGAAATACATTGAAGAAACCTCAAAGAATTTAAATAGGAGATTATATGGATGAAAAAGGGATCTTTTACAAAACAACATATTAAATGCAAGACTGACCACAATTTTGATATAAAAAATGTTTTCTAATTAAAAGAGAAAACAATTCACTCAGATGAAAATTTTCAGAAAGTGCTTTAATTGCTGGATCATCCACAGTAAATTTGCATCCAGGTTCTGACAATGTTCACCTTTCTTTTATTATCACAATGTGGGATATTTAACAACAAATGTGATGGAAACAAAAACGAATGAATCTAAATGACATTGGCTAGATTATATACCCAAAATACATAAAAAAAAACCTAAAAAATCATCTTTAAATTTAAAAATCCCAGCATCGCTTGTTTATGCACATGTGTAATGAAAACCTAAAGGATATAACACATCACGCAAAAACTTTATCCACTTTGACATACAGCTTTCCCTAAAATTGTTCTTGATATATAAAAATTTATATAATTTTATCCCATATATATATATATATATATATATATATATATATATATATATATATATATAGGTAAAAATAATGAAAACAAATGGAGTATAATTCCACTGTCCATAATATTTCATTCAAATTGTAATTCATAATTGTAATTCTGTAGTGATTTTTAACATATTTTTGTTTTAATATCCTAATATATATATATATATATATATATATATATATATATATATATATATATACTACCTGACGATTGCATCTAGCATGAAACAGCCTGTCACCTCTGAGTGTTGACTTCAATGTTCACTTTTATATTTATATTTACATACACTCTATCTCTGATATTGAGCGCTTTATCCCATAACACTTTAAAACTATATTTCTGCATATATAAATACCAGGTGCTGTAAGCTTGGATATGCGGATGATGTGATAGATAACGATTTGGAATAAGAAATCAGAAAGCCGAGTTCCATTCAAATTGGATTTGTTATATTCACTTGCATGCAAATACATTTGGGAAAGGTATGAATCCACCTCTTCTTCCCCTAGATATGGGTTAATTAACAGAACGTGCATCAGTAAATCATTACTATCTCCAAAAAGGGCTTATAATCTAAAAATATTTCTGGCTTTAAATAACCTGCAATGGTTGATAGACCATAAAAACAAATTAATGAATCAATCACAAGTCTTTTGTTGGATTAATATCTGGAGAGGTTAGTGGGTTATTCCATTAATTTGGTACGTTTGATGCCTTTTTTAGCAATGTGGGTAGAATATTCATGCATTGTCATGCATAAATAAACCCTTTAATTTAAAGCAGTTTGGGTTTTGACCCATACCATTCATTATACATCTTGTACAAGAAATTAGAATGACTTTTTGCATTTATTTTGATACCATCATCAATTTTAAAGGAATCTATAATTTTACTGCCTGCAATAAAGTATTGCTCCACCTCCCCCTGTTGTCTTTTAAGTAGTGTTGGTTGACTATTTCCATGAAGGGCCTAACTTCTAGCCTAGCCATCAGGTTCACCTAATGTAGCTCTTCATACATCACTAAAGATTACTGTTAAAAAAAATATGTACTTCTTCACACAATTTGTATGTTTTGTTTTGTAATGTTTACTTAAATGTGGTATTTACATTGATTGGTCTGTTGTCCTCACCTTTATTGTCATATTCATAATGTTTCAGCCATTGTATGCTCCATCTGTCTTCAGGTGATATACATTTGAATTTCAAACCAAACCCTTTATTGATCTAGTTTCACATGCCATGCCTTTTCTGGATATCTCAGTATCAGTTTTTCCCTTTAGTAACTCAACTTTCCAAGTTTTGTTCACCTCTGCTGTGACCAACTGAACTCACAAATGCTGAACTCACAACTCTTTGGGTCAAGTTGCTGGATTACTTCAAGCAACAGGCCATGTGTCCTTGGGGACAACATATATCCCCTGAAGAAGGCCAGAATGTACAATGGCCGAAATGTCATGAATATGACAATAAAGATGAGGACAGCAGTCCGAACAATGTAAATAGTTACAATACCTCATCTCAGAAATATAAACAGATGTGAAATGTGGTAGTTTTGTTGCTTTTATCTCTTTACCCAATGTCCTTAACCCTTTGCGTGTCCTGCATGTCATATATGATGCACAGGACGTGTGATTTCCATATCTGTTCATCATATGCGGTGCACATGAGCCATGATTTTAAAAGAGTGGTAAAACTAAGGACGCCTAAGAAAAGAATATTGAGCAGGACGTCTGAAGAAAGGCCTAATCTTATATTTTGTGCATCATATATGACCAAAGGATGCTTGACTGATAATTTAAGGTCTCAAATGAAAGACATCTATTTTTCCACTTTATTGAAATGATTATAACCTTTGTATCACATGTGATGCACAGAACGTGGTGTAAATAACTCATGATTTATACATTGTATTCATCACATGTGATGTCAGTTTTTTATCATGTGAAACACTATATATCAGCAGAATCTATTTGCCAAATGAGTTGGGTTGCCTTGCAATTGTTATAAATCTAAAACAAGCATGAACATTTGGATATTACACACAAAAATGTTGTAGACAGACAAATGCTTAATATACTGCATCTTTTCTGTCTGTTTATATTCATAACAACAGTTTCTTTAGATATTTTCTTGTTAATCCACTTGATTTTCTTGCTTAATAGTCGATTAATTTTTCTAATTTCTTTTAGTGACATTTTTAAAGTTTTAATCTTATCGTTTCTTATCGTTTTAATCCTCTCAATTACATTTAATCCTCTCAATTACATTTTTGATTATTATTGAGTTTAATCCCCAAGCTGACTCTGAATAAATTCTCACCACTCACATTTCCTTGCTTTGAGCATCTATTGGGACTCATCCTCAGATCTCAAATGGAACTATATATATATATATATATATATATATATATATAGTGGAACCTTGGTTAACAAATTTATTTTGTTCCTGAAGCCTGTTCATAACTTGAAATGTTCATAAACTGAAACTATTTTTCCAATAGGAATCAATGTAAAATGGATTAAACCGTTCCTGGTCGCAAGATGATTGCTTATTTAAACTTTAACAACAGTACTTTGTAAACAAGTTTATACACAAAACTAATGAAAAATCATTAAATCTAAGACAAAAAATAAACCGAATACTAAATAAATTAAACATAGACGGACACTTCAATTTTGCCATACCTGCATGTAGGAGAGTTGAAAAAGAGAAGGAAAGAGATGTTATTGTTTGGAAAAGGGAAGGAAAGACATGATCATCTCTTTATGAGAATAATATAGATCATTGAAATTTCAATGATGCATTAAGTGTTTCCTTTGACGTTATATATATATATATATATATATATATATATATATATATATATATATATGATGCATTGCTAAAAATGATGGAAAAATGGTTGGCCCCCTTATACCTCCTCACAAAGTACCTGACTCTACTTAATATGCTCTATCTTTACAAGAGTCAGATGGAACCAAAATTGGAAGAATATTGCTGCCATATCTGGGCTGGAGCTGCCCAATCCTCATGTTTCAACCTTAGCCAACTTTAAAAGCATTTATGTGGCCTTGTAGATGATGAATTATTTTCCACCCTACAACCTCTTTCCCATGAATGCAACATTGCAAGCCTATTGCTATTTTCATGGAAAATGTTCTGACAAGCTACATTACCTAGTGCCATCTGTTCATACCTTTACAGCTAGGACCCCCCACCATGCCATGTACACAGGGTTGAACCATCCTCATTCCCCTGATATTTCATTGATAAGGAGGAAGTTTCATTTGGGCAGCTTCTTCCCAAGAACTGTTACTTTGTAAAGCAGACTCCCAAGAGGATGCTTCCTCAACCACTACAATTTTAACTTCTTCAAGTCCAGGGTCAACCATTATCTATCCTACATATCCTCATAATCCACAATTTTTATGTCCATAAAACAACCCACTTCAGTAACCTTCTGCCTTGAGTTGATCTTGGCCCTTAAACTAAGTGAACAATAGCATACAGAATAAAAAAATAAATAAATATATGACTATGTGTACTTGGATATATCAAAAGAAGCCTGAAAGATATATTATATATAGTAAACTCAGCTTTGTCTGGCACAAGCCTACAGTATTGGAGCACTCTAGTATCAAATTCACTATATACCAGACAGTTCAGCAAGACAATCATGCAATAATAAATGTCCATAAGCTTATCATTGTGGCCATGTTCATAATATAATATTATTAAGTGTTGGCTTTTTTCTTTTTTATAATTAAGACTTCCATTATTTTTATTATTAAGGCTTCTATTTTTTTTTATTAAGATTAATCCCATAGAAAAACAACAAATTTTTCATAGAAAAATAACCAGGTTATGTTTTTCATTCATGCAAATACATGTATTTTTATTTCTGTCAACACCTGATAAATGCTATTCAGTTTCACCATGTTTCATTTGTTTAAAAATGGCTAAAATTCTAATGTTTAGTTATCTGAATAAATACATATTTTTTCTTTCATGTTTACAACCAATTTATGAATGAATTTTTATTTAAAATTTTTATTTCAAAACAATAGCAAATTGGGCAAAGCTTGCTTTATATTATATATATATATATATATATATATATATATATATATATATATATATATATATATATATATATATATATATATATATATATATATATATATATATATATATATATATATAAATTATATTATGAACATGGCCACAATGCTACCTGTGTTGAAAAATTAAATATCTCTATAACACTCAAAACATACACAAAGCCCACACACCCAATTAAATTGAAAAAATAAAATTATCCTTGATAATGGGTAAAAGTATAGCTGAAAGTGCTCAGAATTATAGAACATTTGGACAGGTTCTACACACCCTGTCCAAAAAGAAAACACTTGTTTGAACAAAAGAAAAATTAAATACAAAGCTTAATTGTAGTACCTTGTCATGTATAAATGAAGGATTGCTGCCTAAATACAATATATATATATATATATATATATATATATATATATATATATATATATATATATATATATATTTTAAAGGGGAGGCGGGTACTCCCAAATTAATACATATTATGTTAGCTCAAAATGTCAGAAGAGGCTAATGGTTTAGAGGTTGAACATTCCTGCCAATAACCCTTTATTTTCTTTTACCTTGCTGCAGCAGTGACATACAGAGGTTTGGTGATGTCCGGGGCCAACTCCTTAACTGCATGCTCCAAAGACTCAAGTAGGGGTGGCCTACTCTGGTCTCATTTATCAAAACACAGATCCACCTTCACACCAGCTTGTGGAACTATAGGACTTGTACAACAAAGTTAACAGAGACAATTTCAAAATTTCAAAAACTATATTTTTATTTCACTCTTTGATTGGATGCCCTCCCAATAGGTATGCCCAGAGCTGTCACACCCTCTGCCCCTCCTTGTGCATGCTGCTGTGCTACAAAAAGCACTTTCGGCATTAAATGACCTTATAAGGAGTTGATATACCATTAAACAAACAAATCAAATCAAACAGAAAGTACTTGAAGAGCAGTCTAGTAAAATATCATCTGACATGAAAGTGTATATAAACAGAGGTATATCATTGAATTCCAGAAAGAAAAAATGTTGAAAAACATTGCAGTGGGTAATATGTTAGCAGTGCTGACAACAATATATGTGAAAATGTGGGTTGCCTCTGTTGATGCAAGTTTTTTTCAAAAGTGTGACTTGCAGGCTTTTGTACATTGCTAAAAAAAATTCATGCTCTGTGGCACTATCTATGTGGAAAAATATAGTTTTGTAGTTGAAAACCTTTTCTATTCAATTGTTTTATTGTGTTCCCTTTTCAAGCATTACTCATGTGTAAGAGAGAAAGAGAGAGAAATACATATTTCTATATTCATCAATCAATTCATTGACTTTTTCAAGGATAAGAATTTGGACAAATTTTCTATTGTCTTGAAAAATTCCAAAAATGTTTGTTTCAATATTTCTTAATTTTGTAATATATTTGTAAAAAACTGCTTCTATTGGAAAAATTTGGTCTACTGAAATTTGTCAGAATCTATAATACCATCACATACCATACTGCAAAAAATTCCTTTTTTCTGTAGTCCTTAATTTTGATGAAAAATCAAGAACAATGAGAAAATAAAGATATTATTTAGTGCCATGTTACTATAGTTAGTCAGAGTGCCAAGGTGATATTGGTAGATCCAATGACAGACATTTAATATGGAATTTCCCCCAAATATCTCTAAAACTTTGACAATCAATTGTGGTATGCCATTTCAGAGAATTTCTCTCTTTGCATGATGAACAAACATTTTTTTTCTGTCTGAATTTCTGGGATTAGAAGTTATTTTACATGCAGAATATTGCCTTTATTTTTGTTCACAATGTTTCAGTTCATTGTGCCCAATAACCTTCATCAGGTTTATGTCGAACTTGGCAACCTACAGGGAATTTTGAATTGAACACTTTATGTAATCTATCCCCATAGATTAAATAAAAGATTCAGTTTGAAATTCCCTAAACATTTATCTGATGAAGGCTGGAGGACACAACAGCCGAAACATTGTGATAATGGAAACAACAAAGATGAGGACAATAGTCCATGTGTAGATAATGTAAATAAATTTTTTCTTATGTTAAAACTTATTCCTGAATGAAATAATAACAAATTTGGGGGCTGTACAGCCTGGCTGTGTTTTACCAAAAAAGAAAAATAAACTATTCCCAATTAAGAATATAGATTTCCTACAATATAAAGCAAAAAAAAAATTTTTCTAAAAAAGAACATCCTTTCCTTCAAAGATTTTCTTGTATCTCATATATCAATCATTGGTTTCAGTAGGCCTTGGAGTAAAAATTACCTGTACCAAACTCACACCAAATCAATCATGTTTTCAGGACTGTTGCATATTACTTCCAAACCCCAACTCTTATCAACGTTTGCTATTTTTCTACCTACATTTATATACGCTACAAATTAAACTAAGCACAACTGACTATTAAAAGATGAAAATCTTTTGCAGATTTTGATGTCATTCTGTTTTTTGTCTAAATCCGCAAATTTTTTTTTCCTCATGCTAAGTCTCGAAAAAACACTAAATAAAATTCACTACTTTTTTTATCCATAATGTTGAATGTGTTAAAATTATTCAACTTTTTAACAAGAAAAATCTCAAGTTGATGTTAAAAATTGCCGTAAAACATTGTTGATTTAATTAAGATGAAATGATCTATTATGATATATGTCTCTCATTTGTATTTATATACATTGTACTTATTTTCAATTTTTCTAATTGAATTGTTCACCTATATTGCATGTGATCCATTATTGTACATTATTAGGTTACAATAAAATTTGTATTTTATATGAATACTACCTTATGAAAATTGAGATGTTGTAGAGTTGTCAGGGGGTATCATAGATTGAGCAGGGGTGGACACAAGACCTTTTCACTGGCCCTGCATGTTTGAAACTCTTTTCTACTTGTAATCCCAGAATGAAATATCTATGATTATAAATGATTAAATAATAATTACAAATCAACCTAATGCTAAAATATAAAATCTCCTGTTTGACACACTTGTCATTTCATGATCCCAGAATGAAATATATAATGACAAGGGATGCCATCTTTTTCAAACACAGGAATGTTAATTATCTCATTTGAAAGCAACAGACATTCAAAAATTGCTGCGACATGTCAAGACAAAGTAGTCCTCTAACTGTCTATAAATTTTAGATTTATTCAACTTATCTAGAAAATTGTAAAAGAAATGTCCAGAATATGTTTTTAATTTACTTAAGATAAACACAGAGATAATAAAACTTTGTTTTTTCTTTTACGTGCTGGATCCCTTCAGGACATGGGCGATCATGGCTCTCCACAATTTCCCATTCTTTGTAGCTCTTAATAAATTTTGTCAGTTTACTATCTCTCCTAATCCCTGTTCTGCCAACCATTTACACAAACTTGTTAGGTAGGTTACTTGCTGCTTTTCTCCATCCCTCTTGCCTTTGATATGTCTTGTGAGTGTTTAATTTTCTAAGCTCCCTTTTCTCATTATGTGCCCTAGAAATTTCAATTGTCACTTTCTGATTCTAAGTAGAAGTGTCCTTTTTGTTCACCTTTCCTCTAAAACTTCCTTGTTGCTCATATGTTCAGTCCATGGTATTCTCATTATCCTTCTGTAGAACCACATTTCTATTGCTTCAAGTCTCTTCATCTCTGATGAGATTGTCCAGCATTCACTGCTATATTGATTGATTTGTTTGTTTAACAGCATATCAGCTCCTTATACATCATTTAATTTTCAAATTTAATTTTCTTGGGAGTTTTGAAGTAATATAATAAAATATTACGTTATTCTGCTACCACAGTTGAATACATGGTAGATGATACACAGCTTTTTGGCATATACATGTTTGTGTGAACATAATTACTAAAGGCAATGATATGTGTGTTTTATGTTGTAGTTTTGTTGTAGTTATATTTTGGAATTTGTTTTTTTTAAGAAATTGTAGGATATTATATGGATTAATGTCTTGAAAAAGTTTCATGTTGGTTGTTTGATTTTGTTTAGCGGCATATCAACACCTCTATGGGTTATTTAATGCTGAAATCTAAATATTTTGAACAAACTTTTATGGCTTCAACTAAATATATTTTGAACACAATTGTATGCCTACAATAAAAATGTATTGCTGGCCATTTTGCTATAAATAGATATTGTCCCTAAATTTTATATAAAAATGTATTGCTGGTATTTTTACTATAAAAATGTATTTTTATATTTCATACTTTTTGTTCCACTTTTTTGGGGTTCACTTTTTTCCCAATATTGGGATTTGTAACAAGTCTACCACCCCAGGTCTGAACCTTTGGACCTGGGAAAACAACAATTAAGAAGAGTTTTTGCTTCTAAAAACCTCTAATCTTTCAATCAAAGAGATTATGATAATTATATCTGATGTAGTTTTGCCATATGATATTACAGAACAGTTAAGTGCTCTTTTCTTTGTTTCTGATGAGATTAAATTTTCCTGTTTCTTAATATTTTGCTTAGATTTTAGAAGTCATCTTTTACCATCTCAATTCATCTTCTTTTTTCAGTATCACATTTTCAATCCTCTGTTAAAACACTTCCTAGATATTTAAAATTTTTTACTTGCTTGATTTTATCTTCAACTTGTAATTTGCATGTTGGACAAAAATTGACCAAATACAATAATTTCATTTTTGTACATGTTTTAAAATTGCATTGGACTGGAATTTTTACATGTTTATTTTCAAGATATTTTAAAATCAATATCTAAAGTTCAAACACAGACAGTACATTGATATGAGCATTGCAACGTCACAAGATGTATGAAAAATTTATTTCCATTACATGTGGTCCTTGACTTATGACAGAGTTATGCTTCTACAATGTGTCATAACATGATTTTCCATGTAACTTTAGAACATACCTACAATTTTCCATGAATAAACACTTATGTCATTCACCTATGATAACAAAATAGTAAAGTAATAATCTAAGACATAACATCTATATTAATATATATCTTAAGATCTATATTTTTTTTGTGAATAAGTACTTACATCACTCACCAATGATAATGCAATAGTAAAGTAATAATCTAGGACATAACAAAACATTTGTATGATGTATCCTAACATAATTAGGACTAAGAAAAGTTTCAGTTATATTAACATGTAGTATTTTATGGGATGGGGGATCAGTTTATTACTTAATAACAATATAAAACTGATCCCCCTCTTTATGTTCATTAGAATCTTTTATTAATACAGGGGTCCTTGATTTATGAGCGAGTTTTGTTCCTATGATATAACATACCATGATTTTCCATGTAAGACAAAATGTACCCACAATAATAAAGTAATAATCTAGGACCATAACATTATATATTGAATGACATATTTTACAATTTTTTAGAGGACTTTGAAAACACAATATACATAAATATATTACATATAATGAAATGATTTTTTTTTAAAAAAAAATAATATATAGAAATATTTTGAATATTTTTAAAACTTCTATATTTATATTTATTCAAGACAATGTCATTGGCTCTGGACAAGATGAGATGACAGGCAATTATATATGGGCAGAAAAGCATAAGTCAAAACAAAATCAATGGAGATTGCATCATAACCTCAAATCATCATAGGTCAAAAATGTTGTAATTAAAATGAGGATTTAAAGTTAATTTACAATTTTCAAACTAATGTCCTCATCTTTATTTTTTTTTATGATGACATTTCAGCAATTTTATGTTCATTGGCCTTAAATATTTATTATGTCAATCATATTTCCTACAATGAATTTTAAACTGAACCCTTTATTTAGACTAAAAGGTTCATGTTCTTCTATTGAAACTCAAATAACATTTTTTTCAGGATTTTTTTTTTTTTTTTACATTGGATCTTTTTTTATTTATGAAATAAAATGTTTTTCAATTGATAAAATTAATTTTACTAACTAAAAATATATTCCACTAAAAATCACAAATAAAAATTTTCAACCATTTTTTATTTCAATATCTAACAATTTTCTTATAATTTTATAAAAACAAAAAAAAAAAAATTCCTTGAATAAACCTGGAATTACATAAATCTTCAAAAAATAAAAGCACAACATTGATATATATAACATATATGAAGAAATTAATCCAAATGTAATTTTATATTTTTTTTTTAAAAAATTTTTTTTCAAATTACCATCTTTAAAAAAATATTCCATTTTGATATTCATCCATCTCAAATTATTATTGATATACCATTTTATATTTTATTAATTCTGTGATAAATAACAGTTTGAACAAATAGCATTTTTAAATATATTAAAAATTATAGATTTGTTAAAAATAAAAAACAAGTATATATAAAATAAAATGTTTAAAATTAAAAATTGATTTTCATCCAATTTTTTGTTAATCAAACATCTTTTCAACAAAGGTTAAGGGATATAACAACTAGAAAAAATTTATGCTATAAAGATTATTTGCTGTCAAATTTCAAATATAAAAAAAAAGGATGGACTGGATAATTATAAACAAATCCAAATTTTAAACACTTTTTTTAAAATTCAGAAAATTTAAAGGCTATATTTTCAAAAATTTTGGGCGATCATGTTTCTAATTCATATAAATGACTTTAAAAAAATTACCCATATCAAAATAAGCATCATTTTTTTTTTTATATCAAAATTTTATTTTTAAATGCAAAATGTATATATATTATATTTATATATATATATATATATATATATATATATATATATATATATAAATCAAATATAATTTTGAACAAATACAAAAGGTTTTATTTTTTAAAAAATATTTTTTAATCATGAATAAAAAAATTTTTTAAATTAAAAAAAACTGAATAAATTAAAAAAAAAAAAAAAATTCTTAATTATTTTGAAAAAATATATTAAACTATATATATATGCTATATGATTTTAATTTAATAAAATAACTTTAAAAATTAACACTGTTTTAAAATTTGTTATTAATTTTTTATATATTTAAATACATAATTATTATTTTAATTTAATTTTTAAAATATTTATGCATTCATTTATTTTAAAAATAATTTGAAGCTTTTATTTTTAATGATTTTCTTTTAATATAAAAAATTTTTATAATGAAATAATAAAAAAAATGAATTTTCTTTTAGGAAATAAGATATTTATGTCATTGAAGATTTTATTTTTTTAATATTTTTATATTTCAATATATATATATATATATATATATAGTTATAGATAATATTATATATTTATATATATGTATAACTATATACATTTGATTAATAAAATATTTTAAAATTCTACATACATATAATGCAAGTTTCACCAATATATTAAAAAAGGAACAGTTTGACAGTTTATTTTATATATACCTGCTTATAATATAATAAATTATGGATAATAATTTTGAAAAAAATAATTTTTTCATGTGTGTGTTTTAAACATTTCCATATAGATAAGATTTTAAATCATCAAAATTTTGCAGAAAAAAGTTTTTTTTTTATAATATATATTTTATATATTATTATATATATATATAATATATATTTATTAATATTCATTATTGAAAAGAAAGAAAGTGTTTTAAATGCATATTTAATCTTTTACAATAATAATTTTTTTTACAAAACACAAGAATAAATCATATAAGTTTTCATTGGAATACAAATTCAATGAATATTTCTGGAAATTAACATGATTTATTTTGTTTAGCAGAAAATGAAATCTTAATTTATATCTACACTGACAAGGAAGAAGATATTTGGGTAGTGAATTAATTTAATTTTTTTTTGCCATTAAATTATTCTTAAATTCATTTAAACACCAAAAAAAGGTTATCTGAAAATTTTCCAGTGTCTGGTGATTATAGTGAACAAATGATTTTTTACTTTTCACCCACAAAAAAAAAAGATTAAAAAATTTGGAATATTTAAAATTAAAATATGCAAATCAATATCATTCCTAATAATATTATGCCCTTTCTCAATGTATAAAAATTTTTACTTTAAAATCATTTGAAGCCTTTGATAAGAAACAGTTTTTAACACAAATCAAATTTTTTTATTAAAAAATAAAATCATATTAATAATAGAAAATTTCTTTTTCAAAACAATATTAAATTCTAAAATTTAATAACTTTTATATTGATGTTTTCCTTGTAAAAACAAAACATTTTAATAAAAATAAAGATTAAATATACATATATATATATATAATGTCAATATATATATATATATATATATATATATATATATATATATATATATATATAATGCATGTTTCATTAAATAATATAGACAAGTTTTGTCTATTTATTTTAAGTAAATTCTCATATTGTCTGATAAGTTTAATAACATTATCATTAAAAGATGAAAGAAAATCACCATATTGATACATATTTTTAAATCCAATCTAAGCTTTCGGCTTACATAAGCCATTATCAAAGATGACAATTACATTTCAATATACAATATAAAAAACAATACACGGACAAAACAATAATGATAGTCTGTTTTTGTTTACATGGAAGATTTCAAAGCAACGACAAACTCGTGCATATAGACGCTATTTAAAAAAATCGCATCGCAGCTCATGACGTCACACATGACCACATGAAAGTGAAAAACGAGAAGTATTAAGTATGGGAAGCCGTTGGTATAAACCAATGGCTTCTGTTATCAATTATAGGCATTTAAGAATATTTGTGGAGATTTTTCATAGTTTATTTTGTTCAGGTTAGGTTTCAACTGTTTTATGTATATAGCTTCAAGAATTTTTAGTTTTTTGTTTATTGTTTTCATGTTTAAATATAGTTGTGTTTTCAACAAGGATTTTCCGGAATTGTGTATGCGGCCAGGCATGTTGTTTTAAATGCCTAAAAATGTTAGAGTTATCATTCAAATGTAGAGTCAAGCATCGTGATTTTTTGAGTTTGTGGTGTGACCAACATAAATATTATTTAATCCATTGGAGATACAATCTCCCAAAGGGCATTTGAATTTATAAACTATGTTGGTTTTTTTTGCAAATTGCTAATGGGGAGGGGGAAGAATCATTGTGAATAATTGAGTTGGATATACTAGATTTAGTGTAGTATATATGATTATTTTTTTTTTTGCTAGGATCTGTTGTAGATATATTAGTATTTACTAATTTTTTTAGTATATTTTCATCTTGTTTATAATTAGTATGCATTTGATTATGATATAGGAGATTAATATGTTTTGGGATTAGTTGAAGCAGTATTATGTTCTATTTGCTTAGTATTAAGATTTCTAAGAAAGCATCTTATTTGTTCATCAACTATATAAAGCTATTATTAATAAGTGTTTGTTTTATATTCTTTAGTTCACTGTAAAAAATCTGTTTTGTGGATGAATTAGTTTCTGCACGATGTATTAGATTTTTTATAATTGCTATTTTGTAATAATATGGACATTTGCTCTTGTAGTTAAGTGTACACAAATTTATGCTGGTAGTTTTTTTAGATGGCAAAATAGTAAATTTGTTATTATTTGTGTTTATCAATATGTCAAGGAAGGGAATTTTATTATTAGTATTGAGTTCATACGTGAATTTAAGGACAGAATTATTTTGGAAAACGTTTTTGAAGTTGAAGTATTATATATATATTTTTATATATATATATATATATATATATATATATATATATACATAAAAAGGTTTTTAATATATATATATATATTATTTATATATATACATATAGAAATTAAGAAATGAATATGAACAGAGATAGACATTTGCAAATATATATTATATATATATATATATATATATATATTATATACAAAATAATAGTAGTTTCAATAATATATAAAAATAATATTTTACAAACATAAAATATGAGTTATATATATATATTAATTATAATTATATATATATATATTCCTTTATTTCAATGATAATTTATTTTATAGATATAATTTATGTAAACACTCTTTTTAAAATTAAACAGTATTAATTTGTCTATATTATTTAATGAAACATGCATCAATAAAAGTTTCCATTGATTCCTGTACAGAATATATATATATTTTATTATATATAATTTAAATTTGAATAAAGCTTTTAAAAATTAATTAATACTGTTTAATTATCTCTCCCAGCTGGTATTTAAATAAATTATATCTATTCCTTCTTGAGTTCTGTCTCAAAAAATATTATAAAATACTTATTCTTGCCACCAACCATATATATCATTATATATATATATATATATATATAAATAAAAAGATAATAGATAGAGAGATATTTGTCCATATTTTGAAATTAATCCTTGCGTCTTCAAATTTTTTATAATTGGGAACATCCCTTGTTGAATCAATGCATTTTATTGCATAAAAATGCAATAGTAATTAATCATTCTTTTTCAATATCTAAAATTTTTTTTTATGCAAAGTTTTATTTACCTTTTCCTTCATTTGCCAACTACCAATAAAACATAGACATTTTAAGCAAAATGGTCTCTTTTTGAACAAACAACAAGGAAAGGCTAACAGTAGATAAAAAACATTTTAGATAGATAGATGATTTATAGATAATATATATATAAAAGATAAATAGATTGGCCGATCATGTTATGAGAGATGAACTTCAAATATTTTAAATTTTTTATTCGTTTTTTTGTATCCTGAAAAAATTTTGAACAAACAATGCATGATGGAGAAATTGTCCATACTGATAGACATGCAAAAAACAACTTATAGATTTATACTTTAGACAGGAGTTCTGCAAGGTAATTTTTGAAGATAAATAGGATTGATAAATTTATTATTTTGTTTCCTATGAACAAAATAGGCATTTATTGTAGAACTTTTTCATACTTATCAAGATTGAACACTCATTCCAACCACAAAGAAAAGATTTTTCAAGAGATATATATATATATATATATATATATATATATATAGATTGTTTTAGATAGATAGATGAAGTTAGAGAAATATAATATATATATATATATAGATATATATATTCATTCCCTTCATTTGAGTCAATTTATATATATATACTTATATATATATATATATTTGATATAGGAAGAACTTACAGCAATGGTAGAAAAACCCTTTCTTTTTTCTCACCATAAAAAAATCATTCAGTTTGTTTTGGATGAAAAAAGATCCCTAGACATACAGAAATTGGTTCATTTCTATCTTTACGTTATCTTTTCAAAAATTATGCTAACAAAGACCAATTAAAATGCATAAACCATTTTTCTTTTTTTCATCATATTTGTTTCCTTCTCCAAAAACAAAACTGCTACAATATGAGAAATTATCTTTTTACAAATTATAACCATTTCAACATTTGAAATCATAGACTATGCCTTTAAGCTGAAAATAGTGATTCCCATTCAATGTTTTTTGATGATGCTAAGTGATATACCTTTACATCATCCTTTATTTTATTTACTTTCAATTAAGAAATTACTTTTCAATTAAAAGTTCATTGATATAATATTATTAAACAATCTTCATCACATTGAAGGAAAATTTTGTGCTTATATAAGGGACAAAATTGAAACAAAATTCTCACTTGATAATTTGAATAAATTGAAAACCAAATGCATCATCACATGAAATAATGAAAATATTTAAGTCAAGAACAATATTACATGAATGAAGAGTTTTCAAATAGGTAGACTGGACATTGAAGTAACAGTTTATAGCCAAGCAAATCAACAGATCTGAATCTTTGAAATTTCTTTGCTTGGAGAGAGCATCAAACTGTAAGTCTACCAAACAACAACTTGAATGATTGGACAATTTCTTAAAATTTCCAAAAATTGATAGTTAAATTCTAATTTAATAAGTGTTACAAACTTTTATTCTATATTTAATTTTTATTAATTTCATAATTAATTATTGCTATTTAAATTGTTTCTTCACTGTTATATATATATATATATATATATATATATATATATATATATATATATATATATATACTAAATTTCCAATAAAACATAAATTTTGATTTAAAACATTTATATAAATTTATTTCTTTAAAAGTAGCGAACTGAATTAAAATAGTTCTATTTCTGCAGAAAATTCATTCTTAATAAAAAGTTGGTCCTACCAGTAACTTGTGGATTTTTAAGAAAAAACATCTAATTTTTGCTAAAAAAAAATATTTAACATTTTATATTGCCTTGCTTGGGTTGTCCAAGTTTTAAAAAAAAAAAAGAGACAATGAATGAATGAAAGAATTGTTTTTAAGTGGCACTAAAAAACAATTAAATGGTGGAAAATATAAAAAATTTGTATTTAGATGTCAAAAGTCAGTTCTATTCTAATAGTTTAATTTTCTCACACTTCAGCTTGGGAAAAATTTATAAGATTCTAATTTTTCAGTCCATTTGATTTCAAAATCAAGAGGATAAATTCATTATCAGATATTTTTTTTTAAAACAGTTCTTTGAATTTTTTCTCATAATTTCAATTCAGTAAAATTCTGTCTGAGTGGCTTACCAAAATTGCTTGGTTTGAAATATTTTTTAAATAAAAACAGACAATGAATAAAGATTGAAAGTCATATATGGTACTATGCTCCTGCATAATCTGAAAATCCTTAAAATCCTTCTCAAAGCTAAAAAAACAGTTTCCCTCCCATTGTAAAGTTGAAAATTTGTCTTTTCTTATTTATTTTTTATATAGCTCAAACTCATGTTGGTTTAATATTTAATTAAAAGCATTGATACTAGACTGGTGATGGAAGGTTTAAGAGTGCAAACTGAAAAAAGAAACAGACTAAATGTCACAATAAATTCTATCCTAACAGTTCTTGTCTTGTGCTTATAATGTTAAACTACCTTCCACACCATTCAGCAATAACCAGTGCTACTTTAATTTAAGCAGAAACAAAACTCCTAGTACATTAGGCTGGGATCATATAATATCTGTTCTATTCATCTCTAATTGTATAGTAAATGAATCATTTATAAAAAACATTTCATTCATTGAAAAAACAGTACATATCTAAGCTTTTCTTCACTCTGTTATAATATAATTTTCTACAGAAGGATGATTTACAGGCAAATAATTTAACACAAAGATCTAGAAAAAATGTGAGCGGGAAAAAGCCCCATCACAAAATGATATTACCTTTTGTTTAAAATTCCCAAGGACACATAATGATAAAATAATATTTTAAAATCTGTTTCTACAGGACAGGATGAAAGCAAGAAGGACAGAAAAAAAACATATGTCATATTTACATCCTAAATTAATGCCAGAACAAAAATGCCATAAAGGAGATAACAAAAAGACAACATTTACTAAGTCAATAGGAAAGGGAAGAGACCTGTCATGGTCAGGCTGAGCTCTCACCTCCATCCTAAGGAAACTCAGCACCAGTGTGAACTACAATGAGAGATCAAAAAAGATTTTATTTCAACAGAAAAGCTCTTGTGGCTACATGATCTTCCTTATAAAATGCCTCATTTGAAGGCAACAAAATGAAAATATCCACATCAATTTAATTATTATTTTTTTGCTATACACTATCTCTTTTTAATTTGCCATATCATTTCAGGATCAAAGTGTATTATCTGCATTCTCATCTCTTATGGTAATAATCTGCAAAAATTAAAAGCAATGTCAAGCCTGCTATCAGTATTTTGATGGATACTCTCCTCTGAGAATACCATGTGCTTGCAATGTTCAGATTTATAATTCTTAACACCTTAGAATTGTTAATCTTGGTGGGTTTAATTCCTTGGTTAGATGGAATTCAATTAAAAAAAACCCAAAACAAATGGAAATAAAAATTTTCTTCCAAATACTATGAATTAACATGATTTTCAAAGACTTGTGTCATTAAATCATTATTATCTCAAAAAAAAAAGTCTTACAATCTAAAAGTGTTCTCTGTCTTTAAATAACCTGCAAAAGGTTGATAAACCATAAAAAATGAATTAATCAACAACTTCATTTCTGTGGTTACTCTAACTTTTCATTCCTTACTATTTCTCTTTGAGGAAACTGGCATCAATATTTAAAAGAGCAATAGCAATTATTGGACTTGAGAAGTCTATTTCCTGGAAAACTGTTTCAGGAAAAAAGATTTTATAAATTTCAACTGGCTGATCAACGAATGCTGAATGTTTCCTTATAAGGAAACGGTTAATTTCACCATTACTATCTCTCCCTCTTCTATTATTCAAACAAACTAAGTAAGTAACTCACTTTACCCTAGCTTCTCTTGCCTTTATTATGTCTTGTGTGTGTTAGATTCTCTAAGCTATCTTTCCTCATTATGTGTCCAGGAAATTTCACTTGTCTCAAATAAACATTAATTCAATTAAACCAGTCTCTTTGTTTTTACTGTCACAATATTTCAGCTGATGTACTACGTGGTTTTCTTGACATGTCTGTCTCATTTATTTGCCAGAATTCTTGAAACACTTTATTTAATCCAAAATGTATCCACTCTGTCACTAAGAAATTTGGCTTGGCTACTGTTTACCATCCTGGAGGTAGACGACAACTTGAATAAAAACGTTGACTAAACGGAATAAGTCTACTTGACTAAAATAGTAATGTAATCCTAACAATACTTTAACAATCAGATCATAATTGTAGTCACCACCACAAACTTTCTAAAAAAAATGAAAAACACATTCATCTATACAATAAATGCCAATGTCAGTGTGTCACTGTGTCACACTTCTTCATCTTTACTCCTAGAGGCCGTACACCAACATATTATACCATTATGGAATCAGGCCAACTCTGAGGAAATTAAAAACATTCCCAGCTGGATCCAGATGCACAATGCTGAAATTTTGAATTCCCAAATTTTCATTACTGTGATTTTTTTTTGTTAATTTTTTATGTGATTTTTTGTGACAAATTTTTTTGTACAATAACAATTTTCATAACTTGGAAATAAATTTGGGAATAATCAAAATTAATTACAAAATCCAGTGAAAATCACCCATGAAATAAAAATAATTGTTTTTATGGAAAGTAAGGACTTACGTACATCAAATTGTCTTTAAATTAAGTAGTGGCAGAAGGATTATTGTTGACATTTTATAAGGTTCTACCACTTTGTCCTCAGACCCTCAACCTCCAGCGTCTTCCTCTTTGGGTTGAGGTATCCACTCGGTCCAAACCGAACTTAGGGGTAACTGGCCGTACGCTCCCTGAGTACCCGGAGATTATTTCGACCGGTCAACTGGTCGAGTCCTGCTTGCTGCCTACGCTGTATTAGTTTTTAGATCCAGTAAGTGGGGTGTTGTCCATATGTTCACGGTCGACTGGGGGTGTGGACACGGCTGTGAGAGTTGGCACTAGGAAGTTTAGAATGTGGCAAAATAAAACAAGAAATAATATCTGCAGAAGCCAGACAACAATGGGGGAAATATTGATGTCTTTTATATAAGAAGATAACATCAGAACAGAGGTTACAGGGAGAATAAAAACATTTAACATAAATGAGAAAAGCAAAAGAAAAAGACAAAATGCATCCAGTGAATTCCCAACAGAGAGAGGGTTTGTGTGTGATAAACGCGTATTGAATCGCCTGGGGTAGGTTTATGACTAGTAGTCCAGTCTCATACAGACTTCTCAGAACAGGGGGCAGTCTTCCTTCTCTCATTCTCCAAAGTCTCTCTCTGACAATGGTTTTTGTAGCTCGACCTGTAATGGTCGACGATGGTGCTCACGTGACAACGATGTGCCGACCGATTACGGTCTCTCCGTCTCTCTCTCCCGTCTGGCCTCTTCCGTCTCGCTCGACCGTCTGCCTCCTCTTCAGCATAACTACGCTGGTTTATATAGATAAATCTGTTTGATCATGAATCAACCCTTGGCCCGGCACGCGATTATCATGAGTGCCAAAAACTATCCCTTGACATATAAAAGATTTCTCCAATTATTTATCCATCGAGTTCTTTCGCTTCTCCCAAAATTATACTTTGGGATATCTAAACATTGATTCAACCTTTTAATCAAAACAAATACTGTTAAACAAAACCAAATATCTCATAGCCTGAGTAAGCTCTATTTCAATTTTCCCCGATAAATTTTATTTAGATCATTTTTTTTCATTGTATTTTCTAATGACCCAGATTTAAAACATCACCTCCTGCCTGAGATCGTGTTTCTCATCGGTAAACACACATCTTAACCCAAATTGTACTTTGATATATAAGCACCATTTCCACTTCCAGTCAATAAAGATTATATTTGCATGTATGCATTCATGTGAGTGTGTGTGTGTGTGTGTGTGTATATACCTACCTCTGTTACAAGGTAAGCTTAAATATTGATGAAATGCTAATGCAGTGAACAATTTTGAGTTCCTCTGTAGTTTATTATTACCTATCGCATCTCACCTCTTGTGATGCAGGTCTAATCAAGAGCCATTCACAGGAACTAGCTTAAATTGTGCCATAGAGCAGCTTTTAAGCTAGTTAATAAATAAGTCCTGAAAATTTTGTTTGAATCAGAAAATTCCCTAATTTATGACAAATACTCTAAAACAGAGGAGTGTCAGTTTTTAAGACAGGGGGTGCCGTTTTTCTTTTATGATTCGCAGAAAATAAAATTTAAATCTTGAACACTATTCTTCCTTGGCTCCATATTTCTTAATGTTTCTTCTGATCGATGTTCATGGCTATAAAATAATAGTCTGAATAGTTTGAATAAAAATCGAATAAAATTAAGATAAAAGACATACAAGTCAAAAATTAATAATGGTAGACAATGCTTCATCTAATAAAAAATCAAGTTAATATTACTACTTATATTAGTAAATAAAAAACTTATAAAAATTAAGATGAAAGAAATTCTAATCAAAACTAACAATAGTTGACAATGCATCATTGGATAAAAATTCAAGATCATATAACTCCTACTTATACTATGAGAGGAAAAACAACAAAGATAAAGATGTAAGAAATACATGACAAAACTTCATAATGATTGACAATGCATCATCTAATAAGAATTAAAGATATTATTGCTAAAACTACCAAATGAAAAGCAAGTAAAATTAAAATGGCAGAAGTATTTGCCAAAAATTAATAATGGGTGACAATGCATCATCCAATAAAAATTCAACATAATATTACTACTAATACTACCAAATGAAAAGTAAAATTAAGATGGAAGAAATTTGAATGAAAAAATTAATAATGGTTGATAATGCTTCATCTAATAATGAAAATTCAAGATAATATTGCTACTAATACTACCAGATGAAAATCAATTAATGTATATGTCATGAGTCCAGATAAAAAAAACAAATAAAATAAAATATAAAAATAAAATCTATTAATATATAAACAAAAATAAAAAGAATTCAAATTAAAATAAGGCACTTTCTCTTTCCTTTAAAACCCTTATCTCAAATTTTTCTTTCCTTTAAAAAAATTATCTCTTTCTTTCTCTTTCCTTAAAAAAGCCTTATCTTTTCTTTCTCTTTCCTTCAAAAAAAGCCTTATCTCTTTCTTTCTCTTTTTTTTTAAAATTTATCTCTTTCTTTCTCTTTTCCTTTTTTTCTTTCTCTTTCCTTTAAAAAGCATTTCTTTCTTTCTCTTTCCTTTAAAATTTTATCTGGAAAAAAAAAATTTCCTTTAAAACCCTTATTCTTTCTTTTCTTTCCTTTAAAACCCTTATCTCTTTCTTTCTCTTTCCTTTAAAAGCCTTATCTCTTTCTTTCTCTTTCCAAAAAAAGCCTTATCTCTTTCTTTTCTTTCTCAAAATTTTTTATCTCTTTCTTTCTCTTTCCTTTTAAAGCCTTATCTTTCTTTCTCTTTCTTTAAACTTTTTTCTTTTTCTTTCTTTTCCTTTAAAAGCCTTATCTCTTTCTTTCTCTTTCCTTTAAAAGCCTTATCTCTTTCTTTCTCTTTCCTTTAAAAGCCTTATCTCTTTCTTTCTCTTTCCTTTAAAAGCCTTATCTCTTTCTTTCTCTTTCCTTTAAAAGCCTTATCTCTTTCTTTCTCTGTCTCTCTAAACTTCTCTTTCTATACTTCTTTCAATTAACAAGAAGATAACCCTCTAATAATAAAAAGAAGAAAAGACACTGGAAGTTTGCAGGATAGAGCTTACTTATTTGTGACTGAAAAATACTGAAAATCAGGGAGGAGGCTATTAAAAATAAAAAAGAAAGGAAAATAATTTTGGCCAATCAAAAAAAATTGATATAAAAAGATTTTTGATGTTAGCTAAAACCAATGTTCACACTAGAATCTCAGAGCCTACTCAAATGTATATAAACCTGACACTTTTGAGACAAAAGTAAAGATGACAAAACAAGGCAAGAAGAAGAAGAAGAAGAAGAACAGAGCCTGCTACCACGTAGAAAGCAACCATGAGTGATGCATGAATGAGCAGTTAAGAGCTCATCTGCTAATTATATTTCTGCCCTGCTCAAGGCCAAGAAAAACACAGCAGATTGACACTGACCTATTTTGAAGATTACTACTCTCCCTATCATAGTCTCACTTCAAACTACCAAAATGGATATTTCTCCAGACTGCTACTAATATTCACCTTATTAACAAACTTTTGAATACCAAAGAGCCCACTCATCACTCTAAAGAAAATAAATAAAAATACATTATTTATTTTAAACTCTTGAGTCATTTTGTTTTATTCTGAAGTTCCAATAAAATAATTATCCTACCACCTATCCACATATGTAGGTCAAAATGTATGTACTTTCAATGTCATCCAAGATCATCTTCAGGGTTGAATTGCTAAAAAAAAATTACTGCAATTGATATTTGTTAATTTTTATGTAAATGCACATGAAACATGCTCTGTTATAATTATATGCACATATGAATGTGTTTTGATATATGTTGTCTAACTTATACGACTAATTTGTTTTCAAAAAGATAACAATTTAAGTGTTTCAAAACATTTCCCCAAATGAGAGAAAGAACAGATGGAGTAAAAATCCACTATTCATAGCATTTACTTTTAAAAAAAGTGTTCAATACAAAGTAGAGCAATATATTATTATGATTTTTATTATAAAAGATTGTAAAACATTTTGAAATCATTACTCAAAAGATTTCATGTTTCAATACTTTAGTTGTACTTCTTCAGGAGATGGTAATTAACTGGTGATTAAATGATTTTTTTAAGAAAATTTAAAAAGAAAGTGTTACCTCTTTGTTTTTAAATTTATTAAAAATCATTTAATAAAAATAATAATATATTTTCTAAGCGTAACTTAGATGTGGCACAAGGCCGAAAGTATGGGGCACCCAGTGAGGAACTCACTTTTCAGTCGTTAAGTTCGCTCGAACTCACTTTTCAGTTGTAACTGATCTAGCAAGACAAGCTTGCTAACCATTACACCACACCGAGGTGCCCCATATATATATATATATATATATATATATATATATATTAGGATATTACACTGAAAAAAACACGTCAAAATCACTACATAGTTGCAGTCATGTTTCAATGTGTATCAATGCATCTCATTTTACCTGGATATATGTATATATATATATATATAGAGAGAGAGAATATGTGATAGCTGGCTATTTGCTGTATGAGGATGGCTACCAAATAGATCATGGTCAAAAGGTGGTTCCTTCCCCAACCTCTGGAAAATCAATGGTATCCACACAATCATTTATAGTGATTCACAGCTTCAACAATATTTGAATTCCCAGTATCAGAAAATCCTGACTCAATAAAGAGAAGCTAGTCAAAATTATTGAAGACTGTCTTGTGCTGCATACAATTCAAAATGTCTGATAGTAAAACATTGGCAGCATTGTTAATGGTCAAGTTATATCAAGATGATAAAACCACTAATATTATTTTTTTATATATATATATAGATATATATATATATATATATATATATATATATATATAAAAAATTTTCCAAAGAACAGTAAGATATAAAATCCTATTGTTCTTAAAAGATATTTTTATTTTTACAAAATAGTGCTCAATGTAAATTTACAGAGCATTAAATATTATAAATTAATTGATTAAAAAATGGTTTTTTAACACAGTTCCAACCATGTTTCAAAAATAGAAGCTAAAAACCCTGAATTTAATTTTTTGCAATTAAATTAAAAGCATTAGTTCCATTTCATCTTCAAGCGAATTTTGGAGTAACTTTTAAAAATTACCGGGTTTTTAAAGACACAGCTAAAATCACGTTTCCATGGTTACAGAATATTCTACTTAAATTGAACAAGGGGTGTCTAGATTTTCCTTATAAAAGTATCATTGTATCAGTTAAATTCTACAATTTGGTAAGGGAAAATTTTGAAATTTGAATTGTTTGATGATCATTAATCTGACAAAAAAAATATATTAAAATATAAAGATATTATATATATATATATATATATATCTGAATATTATATATATAAGATATAAATATTTAAAATATATATCATTTAAATATTATAATTTATAAATTTTGTTTTATATTTTTTATATATATATATAATATATATATATATATATATATATATATATATATATATATAATATATATATATATATATTATATATATATATATATATATATATATATAAATATAAATATATATATATATATAATATATATATATATATATAATTTTATATATATAAACATATATATATAGACATATATATTTATTATACAAATCATATTTATATAATATATATATATATATATATATATATATATATATACATATATATATACATATATATATATTTTACATATATATATATAAATATATATATATAAATTTATATATATATATATATTTAAATATATATATAGTAATATATATATATATATATATATATATATATATATATATATATATATATATATATATATATATATATATATATATATATATATACCTTTATGCATGTTTCATTAAAAACGACAGACAAGGTACTACAGTTGAGCTTTTTATTTAATTTTTCTTGTGTTCTGACAAGAGCTTTCTTTTCTGGACAAAGAGTGTGTAAGAACTGTCCGAATGTTCTGTATTTCCGAGCGCTTTCGGCTATACCTTTAGCCATTATCAAGGATGATTCAATTATCAGCTTAGTAGAGTGTGTGCATTTTGTGTATGTTCAGTGTGTGGTAGTGATGTTTTTAGTTTCCGAATACGGTTAGCACATTGTGGCTTTGTTCATAGTTAATATTGTTAAGAGTTGGCTTTTTCTTTTTTATTATTAGAGCTTCCATTATTTTTAGTCTTTTTTTGCAAGTGGATGCAGTTAATATATTTGTGTTTTCTACTAGTATGTTCCTAATAGTGTCGGGTAAATCTGAGTGTGTGTTTAAATGTGTTCTGATGGAACTGTGATCAGATAGGTGTAATGTAAGACGTCTGGATAAACATGTGGTTGTGTAGCCGATGTAATTATTTATGAGTCCGGTTTTTGGTGAGGAACGCAGTTCCTTAAAGGGCATTTGAACTCATAGATAATGTTTCGTTCTTTGTAATTTTGACTTGGTTGGTGTGTTGTTATTTTTGAGGATAAGGTTGGCTGTCTTAAATTTTTTATAATAGATAATAAGTTTGATTTTTTATTCGGGTCAATTGGGGTAGTATATTTCTTTTATAATATGTCTTAGAGAAGATTCATCTTGTTTGTAATTAATATGCATTTGGTTTTTGTAATAAATGTGTATGTGATTTTTAGTTGTGTGTTCACTATCATTATTAATTGTTTTGGGGAGAAATATTCTAATTTGTTGGTCTATAAGGTAGTTAGGGAAACCGTTGTTAAATTAGTGTTTGTTTAATGTTATTAAGTTCTTTGAGAAAAGTTTGTCGAGGAAGATGAGTTCTGGTGGGCTCTATTTAAAAAAATTTTTTTATCTAGCTATTTTGTAAATAATTGGACATTCATATATTTTTAAAATTAAGGTTACAAGAGTTTTTATATAATTGGGTTTATTATTAACATATATTAATGGGAATTTGTTTATGAATCATTATGTTCATTAGAGGTCCAAAAAACAAAGGGATCAAATGTGGTAATATATTTCTTATATGATATATATATATATAAATATATTCAAAATATATATATAACATTAACATATATTACATATATAATATTTATATATAATAAATATCATATATTATTTATGGGATATACAATTAATAAAAATATTAATATATATTTTGTTTTAATATAAATATATATATATATATATATATATATATATATATATATATATATATATTTATTTATATTATATATATATATTTAGAAAATAATACAACAAGATTTCAAAGGGAGAAATTTATGGATATATAAATTAACAAAAATTATTAATTGATAATCAAAGACAAAAAAAAAATTCTTGCAATTTTGTAAAATGATCTTTTCTTCATTTCTATTTCCTTCACTATAGGTTTTAAAGTTGAAATAAATGTAAATTTATTTTACAAGGTAAAATGAAAAAAAAACAAAAAGCATAAAACAAATGATGCAGATATATTTTATTTAATACAGATGGTATTGTTATTTTAGGGAACTGAATACTGAATATATTGTATTAGATAGCAATCTGGTTTAATAAAAATATAAATATCCAATTCTCCAGACTATCTTTTTATAGAGAATTGTGTCATATTTATTTTAAATAAAATTTATCAGGATGTATAAATTTATAAAAAAGTTTTAGGAAAAATTTCTAAAATATCTGTGAATTATTTTGACTTCTTTAAAAAATACAGTAAAGTGGTTTTTTGTTGCCTTTCCATGGTTTGAATTCAGAATTATATATATATATACAAGATTGGCTATTTTATGCATGACTTTGTTAAAAATAATGATATTAAGATTTTTAATTGAAAACCCTCAAATTTAGATATTTTCTTGAAATCTTCTCAGGAAAAATTAACAAAAGGATTCTAAGAATAAATTTCAATGTTTTAGAGAAGAGAATGAGTAAATTTGCATATTTTATATATTGATTAATAAAATTCCAATCATTGCTTTTTTTTGATTTTGTGAATGACATTTTATTATATAAATTCAGTTTAGCTCAATAGGATTAATTCTATAAATAAAAATATTTTGGAAACAGCAGGCTGTTTTTTTATTGACATTTTTGCTGAAAAATGGAAAAAAAATGTTTTAAGAATATTTTATATGTCAATTTAGGATGACAGATTTCAAAATAGATGAGTTTAATTTAATGAACAATTATGAAGGTTTTGGAGTGATTATATCTTATATAAGGTCCTTAAACCCAAGTGTTTTGAGGAATTTATATAAATAATATTGCAATTTCTTTAAAATTTTTAAGCTTTTTAAAAATTTATGTCTGGCAACAAAATAACTCTGCACCATGCTACACTGGAATTTTATTTTGAATCATATTAAATCAATAAAATTTCACAAACATATTTACATCACCCTTTACATTTTAGCCAAATAACTCTCCATTTACTGCAAACCTTGATTTTATGCAAAAAAATAAAATTGAGAATGAGACCAAAGAATTTCCTTATTTAATGTCAAGATGAACTAAGGACTTATTCATGGCAGCAAATAACCAAGAAAAAAAGGAGACCATCCAGAAGAGTTCTGATATTAAAAAGTTGTCTATTTATTATCATTTAAATTGAAGCCAATGGCCATTTCAATTGAATAAATTTAGAGCTTTAAAATTTAAAATTTAAGATATTAAAATGTAAATTTTTTTTAAATATATTTGTGAAAATGAGATGCCAAAATTACAATTTTTTTTTTGCATAATTTAATGACAATTTATTCCATGGTTCAAAAAAATATATATATATATATATATATATATATATATATATATATGAAAAATGATATATATTAATATATAGAAATTTAATAATTTAAATTTAAAAAAGAAGATATTTGAAAAATTTATGGCAATGATTTACCTTTATATACAAACATTTATGTATTTAATAATGTGTGTTTTTAACATATGGAAATTTTGGAATGAATATGGAATTAAAAATGAAATTAAAAGGATTAAGAAAGAGAGAAATTATTTTGGAAAAAAAAGAGAAAAAGAAAAGACAAAATGAAAAAAAAAAGGGTTTTTTCAGAATTTTAAACACAGGAGGAAAAAAATAAAATGAATTCAGTTTTAAACCTTAATGAATTTTGGGCACTTTAACAACCCTGTTTATATTTGAAAAATGATTTATGAACATTTATAATTAAATAAATCATAAAAAAATTAAATATAAAATAATTTATCATGAATTTTATTTATTTACTTATTTTGATATAAATATATGAAATGAATATTGAGAAATCAGAAATTACATATGTACACACACACAAACATTTTTATTTATTTAAAACGCTTTTGAGAAATTTTATTATATTATATATCCATAAAAATATATATCATAGAATTATCTTTGAAAAAAATAAGTTGTTAAAATTTTATTTCCTTATACATAAAAAAAAAATGTTTAAACATAAAAATGTCTTAATTATATATATATATATATATATATATATATATATATATATATAAATATATATATATATATGCACATTATATAAAAATGAATTTAGATCTATGTTTATAAGACATGATTGAAAAGTAATCAGATTAATCTTATTGATAATTCCTTTCTGTGTCTTGTAAAAAAGGATTTTATTCTTTTGAACAGGAGAATCCATCATATGTAAAATGGGGACTTTAACTTTCATTTTCTTTAAACTATTTACTTTTAGATTTCAAGTAATTTGGATTTTAGGACAAACTTGTGTATTTTTTCATTTTTTAAGATTTAGTTTATTAAAATATTTTATTTTCAAATTGTAATATCCAGTTTTTTTTTATATTTCAATAATTTATTAATTTTTAATAAATATATATATATATATATATATATATATATATATAATATATATAAAAATCTGAATTTTCCTTGGCTCAAAATCAAAAATGGATTTTTCAAAATTCTGTTAACAAGTTAATTTGATATTTTTTTTAAAAAAATTCATTTACATGCACACACATTCATATATATATATATATATATATATATATATATATATATATAAAAAATATTAAAAACAAATTAATAAATTTTGAGAAAAATCAATCCAGCGAACATGGTGACATTTAAAACCCATTAAAAGTAAAATTAAATTGAATGATAAACAAACATGAAACAATTTGTTCTATATTTTATTATTTATGAATGATATATATTATGATATACTTATATATATATATATATATATATATTTCTTGGTAATTTCAAATATATATCAGACAATGGAGTTAAAGGTTTCGAGAAAACATTCATTTATTGTATTTGAAATTTGGCCTGATGATTTATCCTAGCATGATACATTTGTTACGTTTTTATCCTTCTTTCTTCATAATGAATCATTGTTATATAAAAAAATGCTTTATCTTTGATATCTGCTTTTTTTAATAAAAAATTTAACCTTAAGACTATATTTTTTTATATATAAATATATATATATATATATAATATATATATATATATATATCAATTTTAAGGAATATTTTTAACAATTTCATAATGTCCAAATATTAATTTTAAGAAAGTGTTTTATATATAATAGAGCACAAACTTATTTGATTTGTTCAAAATCAGGTCACCTATAAATATGCCATAGAAATTTTTTGTTTTTTAATTCCCTTTTTTTGTTGGTTGGGTATTTTTTTTTAAACTTTAAAATTATTTTTTATTCTCCATTTTACAAAACCATATTTTTTTAAAGAAATTATAATTTAAATTAACAAAATAATTTCGGAAATTTATTAGCATATTTATAATATTTTTTTAAATTATAATAAATATATATATATATATATATATATATATATATATATATATATATATATATATATATATAAAATAAATAAAAAAATTAAAAATTATTTATTTAAAGAATACATGAAGATAAGATTAATTTCTTTTTTTTTATTATTATTTATTTTTATTGAATTTTATTATTATTATTTCATTTAGATTTTATATATATATATATTGTCAGAGGAGGCACGGTGGAGTAATGGATATGTTTTTTGGATTGAGGATTCGAGACAGAGTTGAATTCCAGCCTAATCCATTACATTCACTTATGTGCTAATACCCTTGGAAAAGGTATGAATCCTTTTTTTCCCTCCAGCTATGGGTAAAGAGCATGACAGGCTGGGTTCTATAGCCTTGGAAACTATAACTGGCCTAGGAGAAGGACAACTCTGAATTCAAAACCATATATATCTTTTGGGGACCTTGTGTCAAAAGTTTGCAGGTTAAATGTATTTGGCCCTTCAAAAAAAATGTGTGGATGGTCTTGCACAAAACCTTCACCACTATAATCACTTCTCATGTGCTGTTGTTGGGTTGTTGGTTTCCTGGGAACTGATCTGCTTGACCCTCACATGTCAGATTCAACAGAAGAGTCATCAGTGTGGCTAGACGTCCATTTGCCTCTAGCTAGGATCAAAACCCAACTGAATTGGCATCAGTCGGGGATTCTACCACTATCTTGTTATATATATAAAAGCAGGGATGAAGATGAATTTCTACCAAATTTTATTTTTGATAAACACAGTCACTGAGAGAACTCAATTCAATTTACTGAAGAGTCTTGCATTATTAGCTGTAATAGTCAATGTTTACAAACCCAAACTTCCTCCCCAGAGAGCTCAACCAAAATAAATTTTTCAGGAGCATAAATGAATGAATATAAAACTTTGAGTGTTGGTGCTAATAAATATTGCTCAATGTATATTCACAGGCCTATAATTTATATTAATAAATAATGAAGCTATAATTTATATTAATAAATAATGAAGCTATAATTTATATTAATAAAAATTCATATTTTATTAATAAAAATAAATTATCTAGTCAAATTTATTTAGAATCTTTTTCTTTTTTTTTCCATCACTTTTGTAAGTAGTTATTCCACATTGTGATATAAGAAGATCTGCCAGGAATGGTAAAATATTGTAAAAGTCATGACGCAAAATTACTGTAGACGTCCTTGCGATATATATGTGTGTTTGTGATCTATTATCACAATGTATGGTACTTATGTGATAAAAGTTATAAAAACATAACCGAAAAGAAACTAAAGATAATTTGTTAGACTATAAACTCAAACACATTAAAAATAATTAATTACATTAAATTTAATATTTAAAAATTTCTTCATCTTCTCCCTGACATGTACACATGGAGTTATATCATCATAAATATCATTTTAGTCCAATGAAATCCTAAAGGATAAAACATGTCATACAAAATGTTATATGTTTTACCACTTTCTCATTATTTTTCCTAATATATATATATATATATATATATAAAAAGAAAGAACAGGGATTCTAATACATTTAATTGTTCTTAAAAAATATAGTATAATAAAAATTAAAAATTAAAATATTTCAAATCGTAGTGCAATAAAACGTATTCTAATCTAAACACCCCCAAAAATCTTTAAATATACAAATAGAAAAAAAATGCCGTAAGAATTTTTTGCCGTTTACAAATAATTTAAAAAAAATCCAGACGACATGCATTCAACGGATGTCAGATTTCATTGAAAAATACATCCCTACCCTACCTACCAATAATAACTGATACATCAAAATACAGAAATAATGAACACCCAGACACCCCTTGTCCAGTTGAAGTAGATTTATCTGTAACCTTGGAAATGTGAATTATGATTTTAGCTGTGTCTTTAAAACCCAGTAATTTTAAAAGTTACTCAAAAAATTCGCTTGAGGATGAAATGGAACTAATGTCTTTAATTTAATTACAAAATTAAATTCGAGGCTTTTAGCTTCCATTTTTGAAACATGGTTAGAACTGTGTAGCGAAAAAAAACATATTTTAAATATATATATGCAAAATTCATATGTAATAAAAGACTGAATATATAAAAAAGTTTTTCAAATATTAAATTCAGCATCACACTAAGCATTTCTATTTGTGTGTATGTGTGTGTGTGTGTATGTGTGTGTGTGCCTGAGCAAGCGTCTGCAATAGGGATTGGCTAGCCTCCCTAGTAGAATGCGAGTGGCCAGCTCTTATTATATATATATATCTTTAAAAAATTAGGAGATCAGTCAATTCCGCTACCTTGGTTTCATCCTTTTGATATCATCAGGCGGCTTGTATCAATTGATTTCCTCAACAACTTATTTTAAAAAAAATGATTAATGAACACTTTTTATTTTATATATATGTTTTTATTTCAAGAATCGATTTTCATTTATTAATCCAACATATTTTAAATTTGTTTGTTTAAGCATTATTTTTAATGAATACTCATATTTGAGTAAATGCTCTGTTTTTATTTATTTATTAAATAGTATATTTATTTATTTACATCTACCAACCTGAATATTTGAGAAATCTTGAAAAATATGCGCATTGCTGGAGGGTGCATATTTTTCTAACAAGATTTCTCGAATATCCAGGCTGGTAGATGTAAATAAATAAATATACGGTTTAATAGATAAATGAAAACAGAGCATTTACTCAAATATGACTATCTATTTTTAAATAACATTTCAAATCAGTGACAGATGATTTTAGATATTCATGAATGTAGGTTGGAAAATGTGATGAGAATTCTTCAACATTTCTGAAATTTAAATTTGAGGGGGAGGTAATTTTATTTTAGCAACAAATTATCAAATTTATTTTAATGAATAAACAAATATGTAGAAACCCATTGGAAATACAGAACTCATCCAGAACCTAACAAGATTTCTCAACATATATATAATATTCATATTCATATATATATATATATATATATATATATATTGTGTATTTGTGCAGCAATCCCTCTTTTATACAAGTTTCATTAAAGACAATTGACAAGATAGTGCAATTAAACTTTTTACCTAATTTTTCTTGTGTTCGTATAAGTGTTTTCTTTCCTGGATGTAAATTGTATAAAAAATTAGCCAAATGTTCTGCCTTTAGCTATTCTTTTAACCATTAGGAGGATTTTTTTTCATTTTAACAGAATTAATGTAAATTTTTTTTTTATGTATATATCTAGACTTATAAGAATGTTTTATTTTCCAAACATGGTCAGCACATTATGACTGTGTTCATAGTTGATCTTATTGAATTTTGTCTGTTTCTTTTTTATTATTTTGCTTTCATTAATTTTATCCTTTTTTTTACATGTGAATGAGTCTATTATTCTTGTATTTTCTACAAGTATGTTGAAACACACATATATATATATACTATATATATATATATATATATATATATATATATATATATATATATATATGGGATAAAGAACAAATGGAGTATAATTTTCACTGTCTGTAGCATTTAAGTTTTTAAAAAGGACTCAATATAGAGTAGTGCTGAAACTTAAAAGCTATTGTGCAGCGATTTTTAACATGTTCTTATTTTATTTTGGCCAGGCTCAATGTTGCTTAACTTTCATGATCATATGGGAACAGGTGTTTCAACGTGATAATGAAAGCAATGAAGATTTTGTAAGTTTCATACTGAACTAAAGAACAGTAAACCTTTGTTTTTATGATATTTTACTAATTTGATATTTTCATCACTTTTCTGGTTATGTACTAATTTTTAAAGTATCAGATTAAATTTTTAAAATACGTCTAGATTTATAAAAAAATGTTATTTTTTATAAGTAGAGCTTTAGTAAAGAAATGTTTGATCATTTAGGTTGTTTTTTACATGTACCTTTGAGAAAAGTGTATTTTTGAACTAGACGATTTCTGAAAATAAATTGTTACTTGTGTAAATCACTTGGATTTAGCGGCTAAGATTTGCCATAATTGTTTGTGACTGGTTAAGGAATTTTTTTTAATTTCTGGAAAAAAATATGTTTTCATATTTATTGGTCAATGAGAGATGAGCCCTTGTGAAAACCTGGATGAAATCTGCGATCCTCTTTTTGTGAATAAAAGAACTCTGGGTAGCAGATAAGTGAAGAAGTCATTGAAGCACCCACACTTCAATGCTGGAAGATTAGTCCAATTGAAGGGGTCATATATAATCATGGGGAAAGAAAAAAGAACTGACAACTAAATCTCAACCGGAGTGTTTTTATGGAAACAGATTCAAGTCCCAGGATTGAAAATTCATTTCAGTGTCTTCCAGAGAAGAATTTGAAAGAAACCAAACATTAAGTTGAACTTTTCTGTAACAGACAACAACCTGTTGAAACCTCAAAAACCCTTTTTGTACTGAGACATTCCCATTTAAAATTGTAGAAATTAGGTGAATGCACTTTTGTATTTTCTGCTTTGTGCAATTTTTGCTTTCTCAAAATTTTCCCCTTTTTTTCATTTTCAAAAACTGTCATTTTTTTTGTTATATATTTGAATTGTTATCCTGCTTTAGGGTTCGTATAAGATACACAAAAGGAAACTTTTTGTATAAGGTGCACGAATAGAAAATTTTTGTGCAACCTTTGTATGTAAATTTTGTATTTGTTTTATTTTTTATACTGTAATAGATGTGTTTCCTATTAAATTTTGCATAGTGGTTGAGTCTTGTTTCACTCCTTATTCAACTTTACGGATAAGAGAGGTTACGTGTTCTCTTTTCCATTCTATCCCTAGCTAAATGTTTGTGTTAGGCACAAGAATTTAGGTTTTCGTAGGGAGTTAAAATTTTTATATTTTGTGCAAAAACTATTTTAGTTTTTGTGTAATTTAAATTTTTATAGATTTTCTTCTAAAACTTTTCTTCAAAATAAATCTTCTGAAAAATATGATAATTTTAAACAGGATTCAAATTTATAATGTTTTAAGTGCCAAATACCAGATTAGAAAAACTATGTTTGAACACTATTTCAAAACTATAATATAGTCTCTTCTTGAAAAATGACCAAAGATGGTTGAAAGTGCTCAAAAATATATGTACATATTTTACACTCACTAAAAGCAAACATGCTATTCTATATGAAAGCAAGAGAAAATCATTAAAGAATTATTAAAACAAAAATTTGTCTGTGGTTTACAAGAGCAGCTTAAATGAAAAACTGATACCAGTATATTAGGTTGAGTCATAAATAATTTTCATTTTTGTTCATCAATGATCTGCTTCATTCTTTACAAGAACATGTGGAACAAGACTCCCCTTTCATTTCTAAGTGTCGGCAGATGGTACATTCTGATGTGTTTAATATCTTTTCTAATTCTCAAGTACTTTGCCATGGATTGTTTTCCATTTATGACTTCAGAGTTTCGTCATCAACATCTTATCAACACCCTGGTCTGAGTTTGTAGCTGTGTAAATGCTTTTTGCTATAAGTTTATAGTGTCCGCTGTGCATGGTAGAGTAGGAAGAGAAGTTTGTTAATGTCTTTTTTCACTGGCTCTCGGTTTGAAAAGGTGGGTACATGTATATTTAAATTTGTAAATATATATAGACTTGTGTGTTTCTTGTTATCAGGAGAAAAATAATCATCACATCAGGTGTCCCAACTGGTTGTGGGGCCATGTATGCATTGAGAGATAAACACGTGTGTCTCCTGAAATGCCCACAACAAACATGGCAGACTCAGGATGTGAGTCCATGTAAAGAATCGTAAAGAAATGGCAAGAACCATTATATATGTAAAAACAAATGATAATGTATTAACAAAGGTATGTAAGCAACATAGACAATAATGTATGTAACAAATGAATACGGAAACCGTTTTGGTCCAAAGTATGTGTAGTGAGTGAATGTGTGTATGTATGTGTGTGTGTATATATGTATTGTTCATGCATTTCCCAAAGGGAACATGTAATTTGCATGTTGACATGTAAGTGGAAAAAGTGAGAAGTGAGTGATAAAAAATTATTGCTGAGTATTTATAGTCCTAAGAGTGTCTCCTAGGAACAGTTTCAAAAATTAGGAGGAGGTAACCCAACAAGTTCATCTCCCAATGAATTTTTCAAACCAATTTCATTACGTATTTTTCTAAATGTCCCAATAATGATATTTCCTTACAATTATGTAAAATAAATGTACTTTAATCCCTCCATTAATAGACTATAAAATTTATTCTTTAACTAGCAGTAGATCCCGGCGTTGCCCAGGTATGTAACAGTAAGAGATAGATCAAGTATCAACCATCATAAAGACTGAAAAATAAAATTGACAAAGATTATTGTTTAAGGTTGACGGACACGCATGTCTTAATTATTGTCTTTTTTGTTTTTTTGGGTTTTTTTTACGGATTAGTCAAACCCAAACTCAAACAAAAACATCGTTTTCAATCGTTATGAGTCTATCAATTGAATAGAATTTTATTATAAACAATTGTCTTGTAAATGGAATTTTTAAAGCATTCTGAATGTAAAAATAAAGAAAAAAGTGTGCAAGACAATAAGAAACACCACCTGCCAAAAAAAAAGTGAAGTTTTGTTGAAATCGGTTGAAAAATGTAGGAAATCTGATCCCATATATAAAGAACACACACACACACACACACACAACAACATGGGTTTTATAATAAGTATAACTCGATATGAGTTGTCCCCCTTTCATTCTGGCGACAGAATCGTTTTTATCATGTTTTCAAATTGATTTCATGCAAAAACAATTGTGATTTTCCAATTTTGGTGCTGTCAGAACCACCGCAAGGTAATTTTACGTAGTCCTGTGAAGTTTTGTTGAAATCAGTTGAAAATGTAGGAAAAATCCAATATATATAAATACAGACACACACACACACACACACACACACACAACACACACACACACACACACACATTCTGCGTTTTATAATAAGTAAGATTCACTCTTTAACTGCCATTATTTTTAAAACAATTAAGATATAAAATAGTTTAGTCCAAATTTATGATTAGTAATAAAGATGATACATTTGTCATTAAATAGGTTCCAAAAACGGAAAATATTTATGACTCAAACTTTATTTACATATACATACATATATATATATATATATATATATATATATATATATATATATATATATATATACATACATACACACACACACACACATATATATACATATACACACATCTGCACATATATACATAGCACACACACACACACATATATATATATATATATATATATATATATATATAATTTCCTGGAAAATTATAACGCTGTAAAAATTTTTGAATAAATTATATTTAATTCTTGTTTGTATTGAGCAACTCTCTTAAGAATAATTTTTGACTTATTGAATTTTTATTATATACACAATCAAAAATATATATATATATATATATATATATATATATATATAAACTTAAGTATATGATTGGTGTATAGTTTCCTTTTCCAATAACCAACAATTACTATTTTAAAAATTTTTTAATACAGAGTAGAGCAAATATAATAATTTATTTAAAATTATAACATAAATATGTTATAAAATTTTTACAAAAATAAATTTTTTTTCCTTGATTCTGGTGTCTTATCAATTTGATGATGTTGAATGTTTTTTTATAGAATAAAATTTCTACAATCTTTTCTATGTTATAATTTTTAAATATATATTTTTAAATTATATATATTTTATATATTTATATATATATATATATATATATATATATATATATGATGGCTGTTGACTTTGTTTGAGTATGACCATCACTGACATGTCCAGCTCTTCACTTAAACCCCCCACACACACACACACATATATAAGTGATGCTGCTTTGAGAAAATTTAAGACATGAAATTACTTTCTCAAAGAAAGATAAATGTTCAGAGAAATTAAGATATTTTTTTAATTTCCTGGAAATGTGATTTTGGGAGATGCGTAAAATGTCAAACAAGCAACAGGAAACACTAGACTATTTGACAGATCAAGAAAAAGATCAATGTTAAAAATCCCTGACATTTTTGGTTTAGCCTTGTATCTACAAGGAAGTACTTGAAAATAGCCATTCTACTGAGTCAGTCTCCTTCATGCTATCCACACATGTTCAGGTATAATATGAAATGTTATTACATTGTCGTGGAACAGCTCTGTAATCTTAATATTAATTTAAGACTACAAAATTAAGGACATGTTATAGAAATGTTTACCATACATTTCTCTCTACACACAATTAAGGAGCTTTCATCCTATTTGTGCAAATAAATGTTGACATCATTCAGCAAATGAACAATTAGATTCCTATAAATATTTTACACATCAATAAAACCTGAACTGACTAATAAAGTGAGGTAAAGTATTTATAAAAGATGTATATTTTGGTAGCAAGAATTCATTTAAACAAGTTTTAATTAATTTAACCAAGAAGATCTGTCTGTTGAAACTTTTTAAATTGATTGATTTGTTTTCTATGGTTTATCAACCCACTGCAGGTTAATTAAAGCCAGAAAATATTTTTTAGATTGCAAGAATATTTTTTTTAAGATAATAGTGCTTTAAGGATACAAGTCTTACTAATTAACCCATAGCTAAGGAGAGACGAGGTGAATTTATACCTAATTGGAATTTGATAAACAAACAAGAAATTATAATGTGGATATAAAGTGGGGGTCAATTCTATGTTACAATCAATATATAAATTGATCCCTTACTTTATGACCACTGTAGCTTCTATACATTTATATTTTAGAGAATGTATATAAATCTAAAAGACATGCCTATAAGAAATTATAATGCGGATATAAAGTGGGGGATCAGTTCTATATTACAATCAATATATAAACTGATCCTTCACTTTGTGGCCTATGTAGTTTCTATACATTTATATTCCAAAGAATGTAAATAAATCTAAAAGACATGCCTGTGCAGCTGATTAATTGATTGATTCGTTTTCTATGGCTTATCAACCCATTGAGGTTATTTAAAGCCAGAAAATATTTTTAGATTGAAGAAATTTGGAGGAGAGATTTAGTGATACGAGTCTTACTAATTAACCCACAGCTGGGGGGAGAATACCTTTTCCAAGGAGATTTGCATGTAAGTGAATATAACAAACCCGACTGGAATTTGAAAAATCTCTGATTTTGCAGTAAAAACTGTTACCCATTAAACCACTGCCATACATTCAAGCTTAAAGCATCTGGTATTCCCAAGTGGTCACCCATCTAGGTACTGAACATGCTCGATGTTGCTTATCTTCGGTGATCATATGGGACCTCCAGATCAGAATTGTTCATGTTTTATTTTTCTGTTTTTATTTGAATATTTTCAGTTGTCATATATGTGACACCATGTTTTGAATGACTTCACCATGCCTGATAACCCCAAAAAACAAATATATTAAATATTTTATACGCATTATAAATATTTTATCAACATTTCAAATATTTTTTTCTTTACTAATGTTCACCCTATACAAGGCTCAAGAGTCACTCAAGGTAGAGGGTTAATGAAAGGAAGTTGATATATGACCAATACTTTAAATAAAAATTTGCAAATAGGAGAAAAAGATAACTGTTAAAATTGAAGATATTGCATTCTATTTATAAAATTTATATAGGATAAAATTACACATTTGACACACAAACACACACACAAAACACATATATATTTATATTTGTTCACCCTATTTTGAAATCAAGAGCAGTTGTAAGTGTTTATAAAACAATTAAAAACAAGACTTAAGAATGCATTTTATGAGGATATGCAGGGATTGTTGGTTATTCTATTTGAAGTGATTTTAAGTTTTCAACTGAATATTTTGGGGAAGCTTTATTTATAAAATTATATATATATTATAAAATTACACACACACACACACACACACACACACACATATATATTTTACTAATGTTCAATACCCTCAAGAGTCACCAAGGTAGAGGTTAATGAAAGAGTTCTATATGAACAGTAGAGGGTTTGCAAAAATGAGGATCTGTGGAAAGATAATGTTAACAGTGAAGTGTTTAAGTGCAAGTCATTGGAAGAAATTTTCTATTTATAAAATTATATATATATTATAAAATTACACAGGACACACACACATTTATTTGGGTTAATGGAACCAATATACAAGGCTCAAGAGTCACTCAAAGGTAGAGGGTTAATGAAAGGAAGTTGATAAATGAATTAAAAAAGAGATAATCAGATGCAGTTTATGAGGATATGGAAAGATAACGGTTAATTATGTTTATATTGTTTTCGGATAATTTTATTTATAAAACACATATATATATTATAAAATTACACACACACACACACACACACACACACACACATATATATTTACTAATGTTCACCCTATACAAGGCTCAAGAGTCACTCAAGGTAGAGGGTTAATGAAAAGGAAGTTGATATATGAATTTTTTTTAGGATATGGGGGAAAGATAATTTTTTAAAGAGAATCTTTAAGATTTTGGTCATTAAAAGTATTCTATTTATAAAATTATATATATAATACGTTAACACCATTTTATATTTACTAATGTTCGACCCTATACAAGGCTCAAGAGTCACTCAAATAGAGGGTTAAGGAAAGGAATTTGTAAGTGCAAGAGATAAGAGATGCAGTTTTTGAAATCCAGGAAAGATAACATTCTTTGAATGTTTAAAAATTATTCTATTTATAAAATTATATATATATTATAAAATTACACACACACACACACACACACATATATATTTACTAATGTTCACCCTATACAAGGCTCAAGAGTCACTCAAGGTAGAGGGTTAATGAAAGGAAGTTGATATATGAACAGTAAGAGCAAGAGATAAGAGATGCAGTTTATGAGGATATGCGGGAAAGATAACGGTTAATCCTCGACTTGAAGTGTTTAAGATTGTAGTCATTGGGGAAGCATTCTATTTATAAAATTATATATATATTATAAAATTACACACACACACACACACACATATATATTTACTAATGTTATATAAATACAAAACTCTCAAGAGTCACAAGGTAGAGGGTTAATGAAAGGAAGTTGATATATGAACAGTATTTGCAAGAGATAAGAGATAAGTTTATAATATTAAAAGATAACGGTTAATCCTCAAATTGAAGTGTTTAGATTGTATCATTAAAAAAAACAAATCGGCTATAAAATTATATATATATTATAAAATTACACACACAAATTTTCACACATTTTATATATTTATAATGTTTTTCTATAAATTTGAAAATAGTCCTCAAGATAGAGGGTTAATGAAAGGAAGTTGATATATGAACAGTAAGTGCAAGAGATAAGAGATGCAGTTTATGAGGATATGTGGGAAAGATAACATATCATACCATTATTCATGACTTCATGTGCAAATTAAAAACAGAAGAATTATAAATTGAACTTTGAAAAGGTAAGCTTAAATATTAATGCAATACTTAAATGCAGTGATCAATTTTGAGTTCTTTTGTAGTTTATTGTTGCCTATCACATCTACTCCTCTCTACCTATTATGATGATGTTTTATAAAACAAGAGTTTCAACAGGAATTTTTTTAAATGCCTGCTAGTTGCAAAATGTATTTAAAGACTTTCACGTGCACACCTTCTAATAATAGAAATGATTTCTGTCTGAATTTCTGGGATTAGAATTGAACCAGAAATTATTTGCATTATTTAGGTTATTCAGATTATTGTCCTCATCTTTTTGTTGGCATCTCTGTTTTGGGCCAATGTCGTTTGCAGTCTTTATCAGGCACTTATCTATTTTCAAAAAAATATTGAACTGAACCCTTTATTCAATCTATGGGGTTAGATTGTTCTTGTCTGACTGACCATGCATTATGGATTAAAGCATTGATTTGTGAAAGATTGACATAGTGGGTTCAATTTTCCCTAAAAAACAAAACAGAAAGACTTCTGGAATCAGGGCGACAGTAACTGCAGAGCTACTAAATAAAGTGTTAGACTAGATTTCATGGTCAGCAGAACAAGAAAAAGCTGAGGAAGGCAGTTTATGCTAAAGGTTTTGAAAATTCCCTGGAGGTTACTCAAATCAACAAGTACCTGATGAAGTTTGGATGACACAATAGCTAAAATGTTAGGATGATAACAACAAAGATGAGAACAATAGTTTGAGTGTCAATAAAGTAAATAATAATAGATTCTATTTGACATAAGGTGCATGGGGGGGGGCATTTTCTATTGCTTCTAAATGGAAAACTCACCCCCCCTTATAATTACTATATATTGATATAAGTAGAAAATACATTAAAAAACTCACAGAGAAAAAACAACTAATAAGAGTAAAGACTTAAAATATTAATTTCCTGTATCTTTTTTGTGTGTAAAATAGTAATATTATATGTATACAAGTCTTATAGTACAGTAATATTAAATATATATGGGTCTTATAGTACAGTAATATTAAATATATATGGGTCGTATAGTACAGTAATATTAAATGTATACGGATCTTATAATACAGTAATATTAAATGTACACGGGTCTTATTGTACCATATGGGGCTGGACATATATAGCAAGAGAAAAATTGTCTAGCATGACACAGTGAACTTTCATAGCAGTAGAACTAGCAATGGATTCAATATAATCTTTCCACTTAAAAAATATTAAAGAATTAAGCTTGTTTCCAACCTTTTCACTCACATGAATCATCTTCAGGGCTGTGTAAAATTAAATTAAAGTGAAGGAAGAAAATGAAAAGTGTTTTAAGTAGCTATTTTTTTTTTAATGTGTCATATATTTTTTTTGTTTGTTTGAAATTGAATCCAATAAATCAGAATGCAGAAATTTACATCGGCAACATGCAATGGCAACGTGTATCAGTCACATGCAGTGATGTGGTTCAACAGAACACGGGTTTGATTGTTTTTTTTTATTAATCTATGATTACTTTTTAGATGTTGGTAGCTTCAATAATCTTTTTTTTCAATAGTCTTTTTTTCTGTTGGATTTGTGGACTATTTTAGTAAGGAAATGTCAAATGTCATTATAGCTCTTGTGGTGTTAATTTATTGCCTAACAGCACTTTGTTCAGATACATGGCAAGTAAGGCTGCATGAAAGAGTGGTTGTTGTATAAATAAAAACAAATATAGATATGAACAGATTGAAACAAACAGATACAAATAAAGTGAGTTCAATAAATCAAGACTGATTCTCATGTCTAAACATTTGGCTGAAGAAATAGGAGAACATAACTTTCTTTTAAAGGAAAAAAATGTGGGTTTCTATATCAGAAAAATGAAAAGAAAGAAAGAAAGAAACGGAATAATTGTTCCGAGAAAAATGAAAGGCAGATATAGCACTCAGTCACCTTGAACCAAATTTGAAAGCAGAATTCAAAAGAAACGAATGAAAAATTAAATAAAAGCCAAATAATATTACTGACATCAAAAATTGTCTGGAAGTGACACAGTGGTCTCAAGTAAGGAAGAAGTCAGAAGTGGCTGACATGAAAACTAAAGAATATTTTTTACAGTTTATCAACCCTTTGTGGGTTATTTAAAGCCAAAGCATATTTTGGATTGTAAGAATAATGGTTTTATTGAAAAAGTGAATATTTGTTTTAACAATTTTCTTAAAAGAATATAAAATGATTTTCCAGATACAAGTTGTACTATTTAACCCATAGCTGGGAGAAGATTACATATGTTTTTGTGCAGATCCAAACATAATTGTACATAAGTGAATGTAGAATCCAGTAATGAAATTTGGAAATTGAACTCAGCTGTCTCTGATTTCTCATTCCAACAACTATTCATTGGAAAATAAACCTGCACATCCACAACTTTATGAAAAATAATTATTGGACATATGTTTTTTGTTTGTTTGTTTGTTTAATGGCATATCAACTACTTGGGATTAATGCCAAACAATAATTGATATATATATATATATATATATATATAAATATATAATATAATGACAATGTAAAGGATATTTAAAAGTTTTTCAATAACTCACAATAAGATTATACAGTCTCTGATTTTTTTTACATTACATTAATAATATTCATTAATAATAATAAAAGACGTTATTAGATCTATTCAATATATGATAAAAGAAAGAAGACACATAAAAGCAAGTCACATCGGCTCTCAGCAAAGCACCCAGATTAATTGAAAAAATGCGAAAAGCTAAACAAATATTTGGATTTTTTTTAAAGAACAGGAAAACCGTGAAGACAAAAGCTGTACCTATTCTTATCGGCAGACTTGAAAGAGATTGAAAGAACCAAATATTCAAAGAAGGATAATTAAATTCCACAAGAAGAATGAGGAGACTTGCTGTCACTTGATCTCCAGTGATAAAATCAATGATTTCTGTAAAAATAAATTCCTTTTGTTACGTTTAAGTTGTATTGGGTTTTATTATTGTTTTATTAACAAAATACTAACTTTGGAAGATTTAATGTTGAAATTTGAAGCAAATTGAAAACATAGATAAGGTTTGAACATGTCTCTAGTTCATCATATATCAGAGAACTGGGAACACTCATAAAGAGCCACAAAGTCAAGAGGAGTTGAATATTAGGAGAAAGATAAAACAAAAAGTTATAAAACAGTGAGATGACAGTTAAGGTTTTGAGGTTAGTTTTTTGTCTCCTGATTTGATGAAATGTCCCCAGCTACTATGGACAAATAAACATTGGCGCTGGAATATAATTATAAGGAAGAGGAAGAAGAAAGTCTGTCAGATCATAAAAATTGTCATGTTTATGAGCAGTTTTCAGAGTGAAAAAACAAAAAAAAAATGGAAAATAGTTGAGGTTTGAAAAATTTGAAACAAGATAGTTAATATCAATAATATTTATCAGAATATGCCATTAAATAAACTTTAGTTTTGAGCAAGATGAATGTGAGGAAAACATTACGAAAAAAATAACTGTGTGAATGATATAAACATTGAAGACAGAGTTGTCACTTGATTCCAATCACAATTGCCAGACATTTGTTGTGAACATGACAATATACAAACATGCAAATGCATTATATATAAAGCCTAATTGTCAGCCATTGAATTTAAATACAAAAAAGAAAAATTAAGTAATGGATAGATTTAAGTAATATAGTTTTCAAAATTGGCCTATTTCTGATGATGATGATGATATCAGATTTAAAAAGATAGAAAGTATATATTGGGAAATAAAAGTGACCTTTTTCACTGCTTTAAAGGTTTTTGAATCATTTAATACAAATACATGGAAAAATAAAAATTGAAGAAAGGATTATCTCTAAAATAAGAAGAATAATGTTTGGAATTTATTTAATCAGACAAAAAAAAAGAGAAAAAAAAAAAATATATATATATATATATATATATATATATATATATATATATAATATATACTGGGTCATTAATAAGCTAAGGTTAATTTTTCGTATAAGGACTTCTATTACAGATAGATTCTTACTTATTTTTATTTTTTTTTTTGTTTTTTCTTTTTTCACATGGATTTAATTTTTTTGCAGATTAAAAAAAAAATTTTGAGACTTTTTGGCGATTAACAAAGAATCGACCAAGAAGCATTTTCCAGGATTGAACAGTGGTCAGTTATCAAGTTTTTGGTTGCTGAAAGGCAAACCAGTTGAAATTCATAGGAGAATGTCAACTGTGTATGGTGCCACATGTTGTAGAAAAAAATGTCTTACAAGTCTGGGCTAAATTGTTTAAAGAAGGACAGAGCAGTGTTGAGGATGAAACAGGCCTGGGAGGCCTACAGAAGTGAGGTCTCCTGAGGTGATCAAATCAGAAATCAATGACCTCATTCAGTATGACAGAAGGGTGACAGTGGATGACATTGCAAGGACTTTGAGCGTATCTGTTGGGACAGCAGTACAAAATTGTCAAATGATGAGAACCATGTTTGAAGGTTTTTACCGGTGGGTGCCAAAGATGCTTACTGCAGAGCACAAACAGGAGGCACACGAGTTGTCCCAGCAGTGTCACACACCCACTATGAGAAGGATGGTGATCAGTTTATCAAGTTTTTGGTTGCTGAGGAGAAATGGGTTTGGAAATTCATGAGAGAATGTCCAATTGTGTATGGTGCCACATGTTTCAGCCAAAAAATGTCTACAAGTGGGCTAAATTGTTTAAAGAAAGACGGAGCAATGTTGAGGGTGAAGACAGGCCTGGGAGGCCATTTTTGGGATATCCAAGGTCAATCACCATTTCATTCCTGATTCAGTGTGAACAGAAGAACTCCTGTGAACTGCTGAGGCAGATCAAGAAAGACATAAAGAACAAATGCAGGGGTCATCAGTCAGAAGGAGTCATCTTCCATCATGACAATGCAAGGCCTCACACAGCAGCCCAAACGGTGCAGACCATCAACGAGCTGGGCTGGGAACTGCTCCCTCATCCCCCTTACAGCCCAGATCTTGCCCCTTCATACTTTCACCTGTTTGGTCCCTTGAAAGCGTTGACGAGAGGCACAAAGTTTAAAAGTGACAATGAAGTCAAAAGTGTTGTGAGCGACTGGCTGAGACATCAAACCAAAGATTTTTATGCTGAGGGAATACGGAAGCTTGTGCACAGATGGGAAAAAAGTGTGGGGAGACTACGTTGAAAAAAAAAAAAGTAAGCTTCTATCTGTATTAGAAGTCCTTACCGAAAAAATTCACCTTATTTATTGAATGACCCTCGTATATATATATATATATATATATATATATATATATATATATATATATATATATATGAAGAAATATAATCTTAAGATGTGCTATATTTATGGGATAAAGTGCTCAATATCAGAGATAGAGCATGTGTAAATATAAATCGTCAATTATTAACAGCACTCATGGCCTGACGATTTAATGTCTAGCATGAAACAGACTGTCGCCTCTAAGTGTTGACTTCTATGTTCACTTTTATATATATATATATATATATATATATATATATATATATATATATATATAGAATGTGTAAGAAAAAATGTACATACACACACAAATACTTGCACATACATAAGTATATTTATTCCTAAGATGTTTTAAATACAGTGCTCAATGTTATGAAACAGAGCTATAAGTATATATTAGTGAATATACATAATATCCAATGTCGGTAACACAATTTGCAAATTTCAAATAATTTAAAAAAATTTTTTTTTATTATTTTTAATTCTCCAACTTTTGAAGTTATGAATTTGAACAATCTAAATTATTAATAGTTAATTCTATATTTTAAATAGACAAGCATAGAAAGACACCCAATTTTGAATCACCATCATGTGAACACAACAGATAACAGTCAAAATTCACACTTGATGATTGCACTAACTTCAAGAGTAACTCCGAGTAGTGTCATTGACATTGGATATTTTGTATATTCACTAATATATATATATATATATATATATATATATATATATATATATATAATCTTAATAAAAAATATATATCATATATAGCACACACACACATATATATATATATATAAATATACATAATACATATATATAATAATTTAATACACACACACACATATATATATATATGTGCAGATATGTAGAAAAATAGGAAAGAACACGTTAGGTAAATAATCTGAAGTTCTTTAGTACTTTTGTTTTTATTTTTAAAAAAACAGTGCTCCATACAGAAGTAGAGCTTATAAAGATGCGTAAATTTCAAGATTGGTTATTCTTAAATTTTTGCTTGAGGATGAAACAGGGCTTGATACTTTAATTCAATTTAATTTTAATAATTTTATTGAGGGTTTCGGCTCTCGTTTTTGAAACACGAGAACTCTTATGTTTAAAGGAATTTTTTTTTTTTTAAATATATATATATATATATATATATGTCCAAAAAGTTTTTGCCAGATTTTTATTTATTTTTATTTTATTGTATTATTGCAGGTTTTATTCTATTACAGTTTTTTTTATTGTATTATTGTAAAAATCTGTCTATATTCCTGAGATGAGATTAGGGGTTAGGGTTAGTTCTTACAATTAGATCTTCATGTCTGTCTATATTGCTGAGATGAGGCATTGTAACTATTTACATTGTTTAGACTGTTGTCCACATCTTTTTTGTCATATACATGACATTTTGGACAATCTAACCTGGTGAACAAAATAAAGGTTTCAGTTCAAAATTCCAGCCACCTGAAAAAAATCCAAGTGTAGAACGAAACATCATGAATATGGCAATACAGATGAGGACAACAGTCCGAACAACATGAATAATGTAATTATTGCAGTTTTTATTTTATTGTATCATTGCAGTTTGGTCTTCGAAGTTCAAGAACATGACTTTTAGACTGAATCAGAATCAACTGACATTATTCTCAGTATGGCTCAAATGCAGTTGAGGCATGTCATCACCTCAATGAAGAATCAGTTGAAACTGTTTGGACACCCTGTATATGTAATATAATACATATATACATAATATACATATAATAAAATACATATATACATAATATACATATAATAAAATACATAATTATACATATAATAAAATACATATATACATAATGTATATATATGTAATATAATACATGTATACATAATGTATCACCATCATCATCTTGTGGCCTCAGCCGAGATTGAACTCACTACACCTTTCCAGTATTCCTTATCTTCAATACTTTGATTGGTGTAGTTCATAGTCTATAGCTGAATTCTTGCTAGGGCTATCAAGGGTGTTTTTATTGTGACACCATCACTAAATAGATTGCCAACCATGGCTCAGAGAGACTCCATTCACCCTCATCTAAGATCTTTGAAGGGACGAATACAGAGACCTGGTGCACCAAATGCAACAAGGTTCCCAAACAACCCTCTGCAGGTTTTGAATTCAGAGTTGTCCTTCTTCTAGACCAGTTGCCATCCAAGGCTATAGAACCCAGTCTGTCCTGCTATTTTACCCATAGCTGTAGGGAGAGGAAGAGGATTCATACCTTTCATACATAATGTATATATATGTAATATAATATATATATATAATAATATATAAATATATATATAAATATATATATATATATATAAATAAATTTAAGTATATAATATGTATATATATATGTAAATATAATACAATATATATATAAATAATACATATATATAATATATATATATATATAAAATAATACATATGTATGTAATAATATATATATAATATTTATTTAAAATTATAACATTATTACAAAATTTGCAATTTTGTTTTAATGCTACTGGTGTCTTATCAAGTAAGTGTTGATTATAATATATATATATATATATATATATATATATATATTTATATATATATATATATTTATATATTATTTATATATATGTGTGGTATTTATTGGAAAGCACTCAATATCAGCGATAGAGCTAATATATTTAGTTGTGTTGATGTGTTTGTGATCCTGGGTTTCACATTTTTGTACCTAGGGTCACAAACTCACATCAATGCAACTAAATATATATATTATATATATATATATATATATATATATATATATATATATATTTAATTTAATATTTAATTTAAACCTTTAATTTTCTTTGTGAGTTAATAAATATTAATATTTATTAATTTTAACAATTAATCTTGTTTGCAATTCAATAAACACTGCATTTATTGTCATTTAAAGAGGTGAGTACATTTTTTTGGTGGTGAGATACTCTGTGCATGTTATTCTATAATTGCAATGTCAGATACTTAATAGCAGATGTGGTAAAAAAAATAGAAACAATAATTAAAAAATATTTAATGAAATTGGCTAGGCTATATAACCAAACACGTATTAAAAATAAAAAAAAATGATTAAAGTTAGAAAAGTTTAAAATTTCAGCAACTCCTCTCCTTCATGCACATGTGTAGTTACATCAATGTAAACATCACTTTTTAGTCTAATGAAGTCCTAAGGGACAAAACATGTCACATAAAAGGTTTTTCTACTTTGTCATTAATTTTCTCCCAAGTTCTCAATACATGTGTGAAAAAATAAAATAAAAGTAAAAATGGTAGAGTTTTTAAGTTTAAAAATCAGGAGATCTATTGAAACTGCTACCTTGGTTTCACCCTTACGGTATCCTCAGGCGATTTTTATCAATTGACCTCCCAACTCTTTACTTTTATTTTTTTTGTTTATTTATTTTTTTAAAAATAATATAGCATTCATTAGTTTTTTTAAAAAAAAAAAATTAAATGTTGGGAGGTCAATTGATAAAAATTGCCTGAGGATACCATACGGTTGAAACCAAGGTAGTGGATTCAGCTGATCTCCTGATTTTTAAACTATATATATATATATATATATATATATATATATATATATATATATATATATATAGTCATCTATACATGAAGGAAAAAACTGAAAATTATATAATTTAACAATGTGAATGGTTCAATAAACAAAGTTACAAAAGGAATGAATTAATTTCAAATGTTCATACACTGATGCATTATTTATGAAAAACAGGAAAAGAATGGTAGATCTTTGGAGCATCCAAAATAAACAACTGCCTATTTTGAAAAATCACTAAGTGAGTAACAGGCTATTAATGGGTGACTAAAAAAAATTTTATGTTTATATATATATATATATATATATATATATATATATATATATATATTGTGTGTGTGTGTGTATGTGTGTAATAGTTGTTGTGTGTTTTATTTGTGTCAAGATAGACAAGATATGGCAAAATAGTTACAGCAGAGATGAAAATAACAATCATATACATGAAGCAAAATGATCCAGAAGGAGTGTACTGTACTATGAGTGGGTGGAAAAGGTTTCCCCTTGGAACAATGCAAAACAGTGGCATATGAAAAAGAAGAAATTTGAAAAATATTTACACCTTGAAGTGAACTGCAAACATTACAGAACATGAGGTGACAAAAGTACCCATCATTACTGGAATACTTGGAAAAGCCTTAAAGTGCTTTGCAAAGAAAATTGGAAATCTGGGTAACATAAGCCATCCAGATGATAGCATTGCTTAAAAAAAACAATTCTGAGAGTGCTGGAGTAGTGAAGATGCTTGTGGTCAGTTCATCTCCAATTAAAAACTAACAGATTTTACCAGTTAAAAAAAAACTCAATGAACACAAATAATAATAATAATAATAATAATGCACTTTGCAATGAAAAAGAAAAAGACATTAATTACAAGAGGTAGGTGAGGGACATTCATTTTTGATGAAAGTAAGTAGAAATAAAAAATAGATAGAGATAGATATGAAGACTAAGAAGCTAGATTTGATGATAGATAGATAGATAGATAGATAGATAGATAGATAGATAGATATGGACAGAGCGCGATAGAGACGAACATAGATATGAATAGACAGACGACATCAATAGATAGGTACGACGCATGATGAACAGATATTAAGCTATATCCATTGGAGAGATATGTATAGGCTCAGTCTATGCATATCTATCTATCTATTTTTACATGTCCCTAAACTTTTTAGCCCTACTATGTATTGTAAAACTAGTAAAGTTTGATAAGGACATGTGAAGACCAGACAGAATATATAAGCTAGGTACAAAAAATAAAGTGGGACCAACAACCAACCTCAGAAAAAAAGAAAAAGAGAAGGATAATAATAATTTATAAATAAATATAGACACGACAATTGAGAGAGAGAGAGAGAGAGTACAGACTAACAGATAAAAACAAATGCGTGCTCACATGGACAGACTTTTCCAGGGAGAAAGGGTGACACATATAAAAAGAGGAAAAGATTGAAAGGGAGAGAGAGAGAGAGAAAGAAAGAAACTAGAAAAGAAGAGATATGTGACAACGTGAATAAAAGGAAGGCCAAATAGAGTATTAGAGAAAAATAAAAAAATAAAAATAAAGGAAAAGGAAACAATATCGATGAGAAACTGAAAGAAAGAGAGAGAGAGAGGGGGGAGAACGATTCTAACTAAAAAAAAATGATATTGTTTGTTTGTACGAACTTGCCTTGTCTTAAAACAAAAAAATAACCAGCAACAAAAATAAAAACAAAACAAAAAACAAAAAAAAACAAAAAAAAAACAAAAAGGGGTACAGGTTTTTACAGGATAAAACTACCTTTGAAATTCAAAGGTTGAATCTTCAGAATGGTTTTCGGGTACCCAAAACTAAATGAAAAGTATTTTTATAGTTCGTTTCATCATCATTTATACATTTTTCAATCTTAAAGTTGTTCACTGTATGATTTCTCTCTCTCTCTCTCTCTTTCAATGATAGTGTTAAGTATTCACTAACAACAGAAAATAGTTTAAACATAGATAAAATACACACATAACAGCAACAACAAAACACAGAATTAAAAAAAAAAGTAAAAAAAAAAAGACAATAATTACGAATTAAAATAATGATCAAACTTAAGACACTAACTCCAGTTCTTAGTAAATTGTTGTGGAGTCCTAGTCGAATTTCTTCTGGGGCTGAAAATGTGTAAAAAGCCTTTTACTAAAAGGAGAAAGAATGAAGACAACGACCGGCAAGAACAACATTTCTACTTAATGACGCATAACTATTTTATTTTGCATGCTTTCTCTTTCTTCTTCTTCTTCTTCCTCCTTTATTTCTTTCTGTCTGTCTCACTCTCTTTCTGCTTCTCCGTCTCACGGGCACTGCTGATTTTTCAGCAGTGTTGTTCCCAACAAGAACGCACTGTCACTGACAAGCAAAAGAGTGCGAGTGGCTTCTTCTTTATTTTCTCTTTTTCTTCTTTTTCCTTTTCTTTTTTACTTTTGAAAGCAAGACGGGAGGAGGGGGGTGTTTTCTTTTTTTTTCTTTTCTCTCTTCCTTTCTCTTTCTCTCCTTTTCTTTCCTTTAAACGATGTATACACTGTGGATACTTACTTTCATTTTTAGAATTCAAATTTTTAATTGTTAAATATGACAGTGGCGCTGTGTATGGAGTGGAGTGGGATGCCGGATAACAGGGATGCTGTACAGCGTCAATATATATATATATATATATATATATATATATATATATATATATATATATATATATATATATATATATATATATATATATGAAAGAAAGAAAGAAAAAGTTAAATAAAGTAAAGATACTAACTACTACGACGATAAATTTTAGTTTCGACGGAAGGTGATATAGACCAGATGTCTTCGGAAATTTTTTTTTTTTCATAGGCGGGAGTTTAACAGGGTCAATAATAATAATAATAATAACAACAACAACAACAATAATAATAATAATACCACCACCACTACTACTACTGTTCTTCACCAGTAAACAGTCGATGACACATACACAAAAATGTACAAATGATGTAGGCTTTATGAAGGCAGTTCGAAGTAAAAATACGTGCGCGAGAGACAAGAGATTTTTCACGAAAGCCATGAAATTAATTTTTTCAAATCCTAGTTTACTCACGCGGCAAAAATAACCTAATTTTTTTTCTCAACATTACTTAATTATTCATCCCTTTTTAAGGTTTTCCAAACTCTTTCTGGTGGGGCAATTTGTTTTGTTTTTTTAAGAAAAATAAAATTTAAAAAAAATCATTTCATATTGCGATCTTTAAACTGCATTTTTTTTTTTCGAAAATATTGGTTGTTTAATAACATGCATTCATTTGATAGAGTTTTAAAAAAGGGGGATATATTTTTTTAATTTTTAATTTAGTATTTAAAATAAAATTCTTCCTTGCGCATAAAAACTAAAAAAGTCTTATGCACTGTACAAATATTCCACATTTAAAGTAGGTTATATTTGCCGCGTAACTAAACTAGGATTATTCCCAAAAACAGAACGGGAAAAACGGTAATGGGACACACACACACACACACACACACACACACACACACACACACACACACAGTTTCTGTGTTTTTATTTATTTAATTTAACTGATAAAATTTTACATACAGCAACATGAAAAAATAATATTCTGTCCCAAATTATAAATTTTAAGTTTTGGTTACATACGCATGTATAGACAATTTGCTCCTATCAAAATGTAAGCAGATAAATCGGGAAAGACTTGGGGAAAATATTTGAAACATATCTGGTGAGGGCAGAGATATCAAAATTTTCTTATCTCTGCAAGGAGATGAGATAGATAGATAGAGAGAATGTAGATAGAAGAGAAGTAGAGAGAGAGAGAGAGAATGTAGAGAGAAGAGAGTGAAAGAGAATGTAGAGAGAGAGAGAGAGAGAATGTAGAGAGAAGAGAGGTAGAAAGAGAAAATAGAGAGAGAGAGAATGTAGAGAGAAGAGAGTAAAAGAGAATGTAGAGAGAACGTAGAGAGAAGAGAGGAAGAGAGAGAATGTAGAGAGGAGACAGATGTATAAAGAGAGGGAGAGAGAATGTAGAGAGAAGAGAGAGAGATAATGTAGAGAGAGAAAATGTAGAGAGGAGAGGGAGAGAGAGAATGTAAAGAGGAGAGAGAGAATGTAGAGACAGTGAATGTAGAGAAAAGAGAGGAAAAGATAGAGAATGTAGAGAGAGACAGAGAATATAGGGAGAAGTGTGGGAGAGAAAGAATGTAGAGAGAGAGAATGAAGAGAAAAGTGAGGGAGAGAGAGTGAATGTAGAGAGAAAGAGAGAGAATATAGGGGGAGAGAGAATATATATAGAGATAGAGAATGTAGAGAGAAGAGAGGGAAAGAGAATGTAGAGAGAGAGAACGTGAAGAGAGATAGATAAGGTAGAGAGAAGAGGGAGAGAGAGAATGTAGAGAGAAGAGTAGGGGAGAGAGAATGTAGAGAGGAGAGAGGGGGAGAATGTACAGAGAGAATGTAGAGAAAAGAGAGGGAAAGAGAGAGAATGTAGAAACAGAGAATATAGGGAGAAGAGTGGGAGAGAAAGAATGTGGAGAGAGAGAGAGAGAATGGAGAGATGAGTGAGGAAGAGAGAGTGAATGTAGAGAGAAAGAGAGAGAGGATATAGGGAGAAGAGAGGGAGAGAGTATTTTATAAAGAGAGAATGTAGAGAGAAGAGAGGGAAAGTGAATGTAGAGAGAGAGATAATGTAGAGAGAAGAGAGAGAGATAATGTAGAGAGGAGAGGGAGAGAGAGAATGTACAGAGAAGAGAAGGAGAGAGAGAATGTAGAGAGGAGAGAGTGAATGTAGAGAGAGAGTGAATGTCGAGAGAGAGAGAGAGAATGTAGAGAGACAGACAGAATATAGGGAGGAGAGTGGGAGAGAGAGAATGTAGAGAGAGATAGAGAGAATGAAGAGAAAAGTAAGGGAGAGAGAGAGTGAATGTAGAGAGAAAGAGAGGGAGAATATAGTGAGAAGATAGGGAGAGAGAATGCAGAGAGAGAATGTAGAGAGAAAGATGAAAAGGAACTGCCCTGACTGAGATCGCTTGCCAATTTGGCAAGAACGCATAGAGTGTTTGTAGAAAACGTATGGGAATAAAGAATCAATACGCCATGGTGACTGCCATATTCATACCCTGAGAATTTTTTTATATATATTATATATATATATATATATATATATATATATATATATATATATATATATATCAACACTTCATTACGACTATCAGTTTCATACCTTATGTGATCATCAGACCATCAGTTTCTCATTATGTGTGTATGTGTGGTTGTGTGCATGTACATGTAAATAAAGACAAAAGAAAAAACTATTTTTTACAATGGATTATTTATATTATATATATATATATATATATAGGAGGAAACCTGAAATTTTCTCTCTCTCCTCTCTCTCTCTCTATCTATATATATATATATATATATATACATATTTGTGTATGTATGCGTGTGCTTGTGTATGTATATATATATATATGTGTGTGTGTGTGTGTGTATATATTATACATATATATACATACACACACACATATATATACATATATATGTATATAGATATATATATATATATATATATTTATATATATATGTACTCATATATACATCTATATATATATATATATATATATATATATATATATATATATATATATACACACACATATACATGTGGTTTGGTTTGGTCTGGTTTATTTTGTTTAATGGCATAACAACCTCAATGTGTTATTTAATGCTGACAATATTTTTAGGATAGATTCGTATGAATAGAATATGTAATCTTTAATTTAGATTGGTTTGGTTAATTTTGTTTAACAGCATATCAAGCTCAATGGGTTATTTAATGTCGACAACATTTTTAGGATAGATTCCTATGAATAGAATATGTATTCTTTGGTTTAGATTGGTTTGGTTTATTTTGTTTAACGGCATATCAACCTCAATAGGTTATTTAATGCCGACAAAATTTTTTATTGCTGGTAATATTTTGTTTTGTCAAAAATCTGTTTCTGGTAATATATTCCCTTCAAAATTGTATTGCTGGCAATAATTTTTTCAAAAAGCATTGCTGTTAATAGTTAACTATTTGCCCATAGCTGGGACCCTAACAGTGGGTGGACCTGGGAACACCAGCAATTAAGAGGTGGTTCCATGCTCCACAAAACCTCCTGATCAGAGGCCTTGCTGCTGCACGTAGTTTAACATCTTACCCAGGACGACATATATATATATTTGTGTTTAAATTAGGATATATATATATATATATATATATATATATATATATATATATATATATATATATATATATATATATATATATATATATATATATATATATATATATATATATATATATATATATATATATATATATATAGAGAGAGAGAGAGAGAGAGAAATAATTAGGTAGAGTTATTTACTAAGTTTAACTTTAGCACAAGGACAAAAGTATGGAAACCCTTATGTATCTAAGATATAAATATACCAGATTTTACAAGCATGAAAATGTAAGAGAGATAGATTTACATTATGCCAGATTTTATTCTATTAGTCAATGTTTGCAACCAATGTTAGTCAAATTGTGAAGATATCATTTACATGATAAATATACCATGTGAATTTCAGCTACTAAAAATCTAAAATCTGTTTTTGTTTATTAGAAATTTTTACAATAACTTAATCAGCTAGTGTTCGATTTTATTATGCCGCCTGAATGTTCTTCATCATATTGTAAATAAATATATACAGGGTGTGTCTGAAATACCCATTAAATATACTTCCCAGAAATACCGCCCACATAATGGTATGACATTTAGCGGCAATGGTATCATAATCTTGCTAATGAATGTCTTAATATTATGTGGGACATATTTCTGCCATTTATGATACTATATAGTCCTTGATATTTATTTTCAAATTTCAGATATATTAAAATTGTCATGAGTTGTAAGAAAGTTATAAATTCAAAAGAAAAACAGGATATTTTTAAAAAAAAATTATTGAGTTGTAGAGACACAACATTGACCAAAAGTTATCAAAGAACAATGAAAAAGGAAACAAGATAAGAAGTGGAAAAAATCTGTTTTTAAGAATATTGAAAAAAAAAAAAGAGTTAAATAAAAACGAAGGTGTAATAAACAAGAGAAATATTATTGACTGGAAAGAAAAATATTTGAAGATGTTGATATTGTAAATGTAAGGAAAAGGAAATATTAGGTTCATTAGTTAAAAAACATGAAAGAAATGAAAGTACTGTCTTGATAGACATTAGATAAACATTAGAAACAGAAAAGTGGAACATGAAAACTGAAAAAATAGAACGTAAATAAATATAGTATTACATTGGATGTATCTAATGGCTGGATTTTTCTTGGAAATAGATGACCAACAGAACTTAAAAAAAAACATTGGATAAGTAGGTCAATGGTTTCTAAGCAAAACTAATTACAAATTATTGGTCCCTTCAAAATTGATGGAATAAATGCATAGAATTATTGTAAGTTCTTGGACAAAATGAATTTGGAATGGTACAGAAAACAACCAAGAAACATCCATGAAAATGGAATAGACCCTTTATCTTCAAACATTCATTCAGTAAAATAAATAGTGGTCCATCATTAACAGAGATGCCTATGAGAATGGAAAACAATATTCAAGCAAAGAAGATCTCTGGGAAGCAATAAAAACTGCTGCAAGTAAAGTGACCCCAGCCTCTCCAAACATAAATCAAATAGAAAACTTGTGGTCCATCATTAAAAGAGATGCCTATGAGAATGGAAAACAATATTCAAGCAAAGAAGATCTCTGGGAAGCAATAAAAACTGCTGCAAGGAATGTGACCCCAGCCTCACCAGATATTAATCCAATAGAAAACTTGTGATCCGTCATTAAAAGAGATGCCTATGAGAATTGAAAACAATATTCAAGCAAAGAAGATCTCTGGGAAGCAATACAAACTGCTGCAAGTAATGTGACCCCAGCCTCACCAGAATTAATCCAATAGAAAACTTGTGGTCCATCATTAAGAGATGCCTATGAGAATGGAAAACAATATTCAAGCAAAGAAGATCTCTGGGAAGCAATAAAAACTGCTGCATGTAATATGACCCCAGCCTCACCAGATATTAATCAAATAGAAAACTTGTGATCCGTCATTAAAAGTTAAAAGTAAAAGTCACAAGTGTCAAAAATTTAATAAATCCAATGACTGAAAAACTGATTCTATTAAAATAGCCTATATTAGCATATAAATTAAAAAAATAATAATTTATTTGGGTATTTGGCAAATTCTGTTATATTTCTAGCCTATGTCTTTTGAATTTATTTTTATTTACATGTTTTTTTTTCTTAATAAAAGAAAAGTTGATACCCCTTAAAACTAATTATCAAATTTTTTAATAAGGTATGCTGAAACTGGCACTATTGGGCTTCAGATTGCTTATATCCTTAAAAAAATGTATCCAGCACTGGTTGTTTAATACGATTTTTATTGTGAAAATCCTGATTTGCATATTAAAATCTGACACAGTTATGAACCGACTTAAATGGAGAGGCTAAGATTGAAATAGATTGTAACTGATGAATCAATAAAACCCCCACTACCCTGGGAAGTACACAGTCACACACACCCTCGTTTCCTCCACGGGAAAGCACTAAGTTACGCGACCCCAGAAGTTTATTATTGAGAAGCGAACGATGATTGTCCATCTATCAACATATTAGACAAAAATTCATTTCTGCTTAAAAGCTTCTTAATCTTAACGAAATGTTTTTGTTGAGTTGATGAGTTTTTTAAATGCATTTTTAACACATATAAATTAAAAATATTTAGGACCAGAGGTTTACTAATTTTTTTTTTTACAAAAGCCCACGGCAAACAAAAAACAACAAAATGGAAAATTTTTTAAAAAATCTGTGATAAAATGTTGTTATATTCTATTGCATTTGAAGTTGATCAATACTTCGTTCCAAATTTATTGATCATATGATCTGCATGCCGACTGTACCATAGCAGCAATCTGCAATTATTATTCTGCCTTGGTTTGTTCATAATTTATTGGTCTGTCTCAGTCTCTATACCTAATTCAGTCTGTTCGTATCTCTATCTCTCAATCTGATCATATCTATCATGTGTAGCTAACTAAAAACAGTTTCTTATCTCAGTCCGTTCATTTATCTATCTCTAACTCAGTCTTTATTTCTCAGTCAGTCACTCCATTATTAATTATATCTTTTTCAATTCAATTCAGTCTATCTATCTATCTATCTATCTATCTAACTATCTATCTATCTATCTCACTCTGTTAGTGTTACTGTTATTATCTATCTATCTATCTATCTATCTATCTATCTATCTATCTATCTATCTATCTATCTATCTATCTACTCAGATATTGTCTATTTTGTCTATCGATCTATCTGTTCATATATATTTCTCACTCCGTTCTATCTATCTATCTATCTATCTATCTATCTATCTATCTATCTATCTATCTATCTATCTATCTATCTCACTCTGTTAGTGTTACTGTTATCTCTATTAATTACAGTTACTCCATTATTAATTATATCTTTTTCAATTCAATTGAGTCTATCTATCTATCTATCTATCTATCTATCTATCTATCTATCTATCTATCTATCTATCTCTATCTATCTATCTATCTATCTATCTATCTATCTCACCCTGTTCTATCTATCTGTTCATATCTATTTTTCTGTCCCACTCTTTTCATATCTATGTTTGCCCATCTATCTATCTATCTATCTATCTATCTATCTATCTATCTATCTATCTATCTATCTATCTATCTATCTCTGCCTACTCATATCTGTCTGTCTGTAAGTAAGTGTATACACATGCTGGATGTATATAAACTTTTTAAACATGTGAATAAAATTACTGTCTGCTTAAGAAGAAGTATTTACATTTTTTACACTACTTACAGTAAAATAAAATTTAATAATGTATTGTTGGACATAGACGCATACACGATCCCCGTCGAATTCAATGCATATGTGTGTGTGTGTGTGTGTGTGTGTGTGTGTGTGTGTGTGTGTGTGTGTGTGTGTGTGTGTGTGTGTGTGATACATATTTTCTCTTCTTTGAAGACTAGACCAGAGAAAATTTTACGACCATATAAAAAAATATATTTTGGGGGCGTGGAGAGAGAGGGCCTTTTTTTTTTTTTTTTTTTTTTTTTTTTAACAAGACCCATTTATTTGCATTGCTTGTATAAATTTCATCTGTCGACTCATCTTGGAATCGAATTGAAATAAGCCCCCGTTCAACTACTGAACAAACTTGTTAATGTTAAGGAACATCCATGTTTACCACATGAGCTACGGCATGCGTGAAGCTACGAAATTATTTTCTTAAAAAAAAATTGCGTTCTTCAAGTAATCAAAAACGGATACCAAATTCCTTGTTGGAAATTCTTTTATGCAAGCAGTAAAAAAAAGAAGAAAAAATATATGTCAAAATAAATTGCTGCATTTTTTTTTTAATTATGTCTCTAAAAGAAAGAAATTACTAACTACAATTTCTGTAAAAAGTACACATGCTCGTGTTATTTGCAGAGCCAAACTAGGGCACGAATCAAACCAAAATTGGGCTAAAATAGGAAAGGGGCGCTGAAAAGGTCTCAGCCTGGCCAAGAAGCCCTTAAAAAAAAAAAAAAAAAGATTGATCAGAATTTGGGAAAATGGATCAGATCAATATCTCCTCATATATTCGGGGACAGTTACTTACTACAGGCTGAAATATGGTATAAAACACCAAATTAAGTTCAAATGCATTACTTTACGTCTCTCACACACAATTCATTATCATTTTAAATTTTTAAGTATGACACACACAATTTTGTGGATTTTTTTTAGAAATAGAAACCAATTTAAATACACGTTTAAATTTAATAAACTTGAATTGAAATCGTGTAATTTTTTTGTTAATTCTCAATCTCAACAATGGTACACGTTGTTTTTCAACGTATAGGACGCACTCTGTTCGATATGCAGTGAGTATTGATAAATAAAATATACAAAATAAAAATAAATAAAACTAGAATTCGTGATATTTTTCACTTGTATAAGACGCAAAATTCTTTATATTTTCCAATACGTTTTTACGAACAAAATGAATACGCTCACACTCACATACGGTGAAACCGAAACGTACGCACGAGCGCGCGCGCGCGTGTGTGTGTGTTACACACCTGATCTGTGAACTCACCCACAAAATTAAAGTAAAGAGCGCTACTTTGGAGAGAAAAAAAATTGAGTTGGTAATAACGTAGAATTTTCCTTGTATCGGATCTTTATGCCTTCTTTAGATTAGAGAGGATATCAGAAATAGGCCGCATGTCATCCAAAAATGGCACCCCTTCGACAAGCTCTATTGCTTGTCCTGTATTTATTGTGCATTGTTAGGACAAAAGATAAATAAAATAAACAAAAAGGAAATAATAAAAAAGGATCAACCCGACTATTCAGTCAAGTTCGTACGAAACAAACCAATCAACAAGGCAAGTAAAAAGTTTTTGATATTTCGACGTTGGCAAGAAGCGTAGGGGAGAGGGATCCTTAAAAGAAAAGATGGACGTTTTTAGTACATACTTTCAATATTTAAAAATCTAACAATTTATATAGCTCAAGATTTGCTTTCCAAGACGAATATTTCAACTCAATAAAAAGAGCATTATTGCTGAAGCAGTTTATCTATCTATCTATCTATCTATCTATCTATCTATCTATCTATCTCGGTCTTCGCATGCCGATATAGTATCTATCTACAAACACGCTTTAAGTCATAGTGTTTACTTTACAATACATTCATGACTTTGCAAATATTAACTCTGTTTTCCTTGCTTCAAACAAACACTAGTTGTTCCATGAAGTGTCAGAATTCGTAAGGTTCATGAAATTGTTAGCAGATTAGAGGGTGCAGAAAAGTTCTAGGCCCTATTACAAAGATTTTTTTAAAAAATCTGATTTCTGGCTAAATATTGGGAGGTAGATCGAACCAAGAACCTCTCACACTTCACCGGCCATTAATGTTTGCTACATTTGTACGCCAGAAACAAGGCTTTTTAATTCATGCGACAAATATTTATTTTCCAGCGTAATCTTCTTTGTTAATGTATTAAAGTAAATCATAGATCAAACATTTCAATGAAAATTTCTATCAAAATTCAACTTATTACTACTAAATGTCACTCTAGTGTTGTAATGACCTTGGGGTCAAATATAGATCAAGTATGGATTGGAGTCCGACAGATTGATAAGAAGATAAATAACAATTAGGCTGGAAACATTTATTTATTCAATCTCACGTTTCACTTTTCTTAAAGCTTAATCAGAGAATGAAATATCTCATTGTCTGATGAAGCTTTAAGAAAAAGCGAAATATGTTATTTACAATACATTGTTTGGACTGTTGTTCATTGCCATATTGACGATGTTTCGGCTGTTATACGCTCCGGCCTTCTTCAGGATTATTGGAATTTCGAACTGAACCCTTTATTTCATCCGCCGGGTTAGATTGTTCTAATTCCAGGTGCCACGCCTCTTCCGGATGTCTCATTTATCTCCCTTTTAACTCAACTCTCCAATCATCTCTTCATCGAGTACACATGGCCCAGTGAATAAAATCATTGGTTGGATCCAGTGACCCCAGAGTTGTGAGTTCAATACCTGGGTACTGCAGTGGTGGACAAAACCTTTTGAAAGGATGGCCTTAGTCCTAACCCGAGTTTCTAGCTAACACGATCTTCAGGCAACTTGAACGTTCAAGTTGCCTGAAGATCGCGTGAAATCTAGGTTACAACTAGGGCCATCTTTTCATAGGAAGAAAAACATTATACATACATATATATATATATATATATATATACACATACATATATATATATATATATATATATATATATATATATATATATATATATGAATGATAAAAATATATTTTAAGGTATTGGTAAAGTGCTCTATATTAGGAATAAAGCATATGTAAATATAAAAGTGGATGCTGAAGTCAACACCGAGTAGCGACAGTCTGTTTCATGCTTGAACACAATATTCAAATAATATATGTTGTGCTCGACTATTTATATATGCTGGTCAATGAGGCATTATGGGTAACAAGGTCAGGTATTGTCGATTAATTTTTATTTTCTTCTAATCGTTATTGGTTATATATAACGGTTATATTTTAGATTATTCTAAAGACTACTGAGTGGAAAAATGGTGGTTCAGAAAGCGGTTATTTGCAACTATTGTATGTTGTTGTTTGTTAACTTTTAACCCATTATTTACTATTGATTACTTAGGGTATTTTGTATACTAGAGGACTCTTGCCTGATGGGAGAGCGGAAATAGATATTTATTGATACTACTGCATGGTCGGAGACGCCTAGAGGAAAAACTGCAGGGCATTACATGGTTCCGGGAAGGACGTAAAGAAAAGATAATGTAGAAAAGCGTGTCCGTCAGAGTTACTTGGTCTACTATTTGTGTGAGAGACTGCGCAGTTTCAAAGCTCAAGGTTTGGCTGCCAGTGAGATCAGTGGCGTTACAATGAAGAAGCCACTTGATATAATGGGCAAGTCTTTTTGTTTTCGGTATGTAATCTAGCTAATTTCATTTAGATTCTTTCAGGGTGTAATGGATAAATAGTCGTCTAAATTACGTAAAAATGAAAATAACTTCTCATTTTACCAATCATTTTAACAGATATATTTACCAAAATTACACAAAAATATCTTCAAATACTAAAGAATAAATTTATTCAACCACGACCTCCAGACGACTTCGGAATTTCATGCAACTTTTCTGGACGATCCCCCTGTTTAAGTTAGTGAATGCTGCCAAAATCCTTGCCTTCAGCCCATCTTTGGCGTTACAAGGAGTTTTGTTGATCTCACACACAACTGCACACCCACACTTAATAATCAAGGGGGTTGCAATATGGGGAGTTAGGTGTGGCATGGTGCAGAGTCCTGTTGCCAGATATAGGGTCTTCCAGCAGTCACCCTCTTGACCCAGGGCAGAACTACCTCCTGAAAGTACTTGATTAAGGCCCCCGTGTTGAGTTTGAGGCTCTGACCAACAAATTTGGGAGTTCTTTTCTTATCAGAACGATCAGAGAGAGTTTCCTGAGCTGCCTTACCTTTGTAATCACCATTAGACTCATCCAACTCTTTCCGAATCCTATGCACTGTCCTCAGATTGACACGCAAAAACTCATGAAATGTTTGTATTGGCGTTTTCGATGCGAACGCGAAGCATTACACCATGCCGTTTCCAAATTTCTGCCGGAGAGAATGGCGTCATGGTGCTCTTTTTCTGACAGACGGTGCCCAACTGACCCAATTGACAAAATAAAAAATAAACAACGTGTATGCACAAAATTAAAGATATTAAATGGCGACAATTTACACATCGCACCCTCTGTGTGTGTGTGTGTGTGTGTATATATATGATTTCATTTCTATTAATCATATATATGTGTGTGTGTGTGTGTATATATATATATATATATATATATATATATATTAAGATATTTTTATGTTTATACATTCTTTTTTATAGATACAAATATTTAAGTAAATGCTCTGTTTATGATAAACAGTATTAACAACATTTACCAGCCTGAATGTCCGAGAAATTCTCATAGAAAATATGCGTCCTCCGACAGGAATCGAACCTGTATCTTATACGGAACCGTCATATAGCCTGACGTGCTTTTATCGATTTCGCCACAGAGGAGCGTTCGGTTAGCAAGGTCGATTTTACTGTTTTTAAACTACAATTTTACATGATTTTCTCGCATACATTCATATCTGTTCGATGCGTATCTCAATGTAAACAAATGACGTCACACATTATGAACTGGACAAAGTTCGAAAATTATTTTAAGACATTTTCATGTTTATACATTCTTTTTTATAAATATAAATATTTAAGTAAATACTCTGTTTATAATAAACAGTATTAACAATATTTACCGGCCTGAATGTCCGAAAAATTCTCATAGAATATATGCGTCCTCCGACAGGAATCGAACCTGTATCCTATTCATATCCTATATATATATAGGACAAACTGAAAAACAACCTCACGGCCGTCAAAATTCCAGATTGATCGTTTGAGGCGATAGCCAATAAGAGAGTTGAATATCGGACAAGATGTTGCACTGGAATCGAACAGCACAGAGCCACCGCCATCAACCATCTTCGCGAGGTACGATCTCAAAGAAAAGTAGCAGCAAACACCCTTGCCATTCGGGTTTCAAATCTTTTATACACGTGTGGTCTGTGGTCTTCGCTGCAAGTTACTCGCAGGGACTAAAATGCCATGAAAATTATAAGCACCAACCAACTGCAAGAGTAACATCAAAACTAAGGAGACTATTTTCGAAACTTCATACATCGAAATCGCGACAGGAGAGCCCATTATATATATATATATATATATATATATATATATATATATATATATATATATTCAGTTCACTCGTCAGGAGGTTTCAGCAATTGACTACTGTTTTTCTCATTTTTTCGTTATCTTTACACCAAGTTTGATGTAATAAATGCTCTTCTTGATCTGCTCTTTATTCTTAGTCTTAGGCTGATTTTTACTCTTTGTGTGTGTACGCGCGCACATGCGCATGTGTGCATATGTATATCTGTCAAATGTCGTAGTTATTTCTCCCTTTTTATCATTTTCTAGTCTCCTTATACCCTCTCCCTCTCCCTATTTTCTTTTTCTAGTCTCCTTATACCCTCTCCCTCCCTTTTTATCATTTTCTAGTCTCCTTATACCCTCTCCCTCTCCTTATTTTCTTTTTCTAGTCTCCTTATACCCTCTCCCTCTCCCTATTTTCTTTTTCTAGTCTCCTTATACTCTCTCCCTCTCCCTATTTTCTTTTTCTAGTCTCCTTATACTCTCTCCCTCACCCTATTTTCTTTTTCTAGTCTCCTTATACCATCTCCCTCTCCCTTTTTATCATTTTCTAGTCTCTTTATACCCTCTCCCTCTCCCCATTTTCTTTTTCTAGTCTCCTTATACCCTCTCCTCTCCCTATTTTCTTTTTCTAGTCTCCTTATACCCTCTCCCTCTCCCTATTTTCTTTTTCTTTGTTTTTTCTTTTTTTCGTTCCAATGTAACCAATTTGGAAAAGCTTGTCGGTCGATCTCTCTCACAAAACTAAATATGCGTTCGTTTTGCAGAAAGTGCTAAAATGTTTTACATAAGGAATCGCAGAAAGTGATGAAATATTTTTTAAGGAGTATTCAAGCCGAGAACATAAAATCTGAATAGATTTAACAACCGGTGAAAAACAGAAACGCTCTCTGCAGTTAAAATCTTTTTGGCTTCAGGTCGCCAACGTCTGGCAACACTCATAGACTATATTTCTTTACGTGTATTTACATTCGAGTCTCGTAAAGGGACAGAGTGAATACCGTATTGCGTAGCTTCACGCAAACCAACGAGGAAAAAAAAAAGTACAAATAATACTCCTATAGAAACTTAATATGGACCACTGCTTTACAGGAAGCGCTTTCGCTCTGAGACACATATAAAATAGAAATAAATAACGGGCGTTTGAATTTATATGAAAATTATACATAATAATAAACAGTGTGATTTTTTTTTTGTATATTCATTTTTTTTCCTGTCCGTAACTTTTGTCACGGTAAAGTAAACATATATAAAGTTAACTTGGGAAACCTGCCCTGATTCAAACGACCAACCAGGCACGTAAAATATCCTTTACAGCGGTTTTCTCCTGGTAACATTAACATCTGTCTATTTTTCTGAGATATTGTAATTATTTACATTATTCGGATTGTTGTCTTCATCTTTATTGCCATATTCACGACGATTCGGACGTTGTACGCTCCGGCCTTCTTCAGGTGACTGGAATATCGAACTGAACCCTTTATTTCGCCCACAGGGGGTAGATTGTTCTAGTTCCATGTGCCATGCCTCTTCCATATGTCTCAATTATTTCAACTCTCCAAGTTTTTGTTCACCAGATATTAGTAGCCAGACATTGAACTCACAACGCTTTGGGTCAAGTCACTCGATTCAACAAACGTTTTTTCAACTGTGTCACGTGTTCTTGAGGAAAATTAAGTGGCAAATTCTAAGTAATTCAAGACTCATGGTCACTACACTGATCCAAAGCAGATCGCCGAGGAGCGGTACTTTGATCCGAGACAGAAAACACAGTTTCTACACACTTTAAACCAGGACATAGTGCACAAATATTATCCACAACAGAAGTGCCGAGTAGTGCAGTAGCTTAGCCAGAGAGGGCGGGGGTCCGCTACAGGCGGCACTATTATGGTGGGTAGCACTTTTGAGTCTGCTATATAAGCTTGTATAGAAAAAGTAAGAAAAATTACTAAGAAAGTTGTAGTTTTCAAGATGCTCCGGATTTTTGACACTTTTTTTTTACATTTTATTTTACTTTTTTCTTTACTTTTTTTTATTACTTTGTCTCATTTCTTTCCTTTTTTTCCTTAAATGTTAAATCATCAAGCGATTGTAAATTACTGGCCTATATATATATATATATATATATATATTATATATATATATATATATATAGGCCAGTAAATTAACAATCGCCTGATGAGAATACTGATATACATTGAAACACGACTGCAATTTGTGTAGCGATTTTTACATGTTTACAGCGTAATATCCTAAAGTAAATAATATTGCTCTACTTTGTAAAATAGCCCTCTTTTAAATTAAATGTTAAGAATGTCGGGATCGAACTCTATTCGTTCTCATCGTCCCTGAACACACACACACACACACACACACATATATATATATATATATATATATATATATATATATAATAAAAAGGCTTAAACACTAATATCCCATGGTCATAATTTATTCCAATGGAATCGTAAATGCGATCCAATTCATCAGACCTACAAATTAAAAAAAAAAAAAAAAAAAACAACCAGTTGGGGAATAAAAAATAAAATTAGTATCTGTATAATATGAAAGTGTGGGAACCTAAAAATATAGGTCCTTGCTAGATTAGATAATCGTTATGTTTGTTTTTTTTATATGTTTATATTTGATTTGTAACCTGTAGTCGATATTACTTTTGTCAAATTTTCTTGATTACATAGTGGCCCTTTTATAAATGCCTTTCGGTTTTAGTTCACACCCCATCTCTCCCCCACTCCTTTTTATTTTATTTTATTTTCTTTTCCTCTCTCTCTCTCAACTTCTGATCTTTAAGATGTCACCACAAAATGCATCCTTTCCGGTTACATCCTTAATGTATTAGACATCCGAGAATATTCATATTTCTCTCACTTAAAAAAATCTTTGACTCCCTCTTTATTTAAAAAACTTCTCTCTGTTCAATTTTAATCCCCCCTTCATCTTTTTAGACCTTCCTGTTCTTCTCCTGTTCTTCTCTCGTCTGTTACCCCTCCCTATAGCTTTCTTTTACTCTAACATTCGTCCCACACTCTCATACACTCTCACTAATTTTTTTTTTCATTCCCGGAGTTGTTTTTTCTGTTTTCTTTTTGAATTTGTAGGTCTGATGAATTGGATCGTATTTACGATTCCAATGGAATAAATTATGACCATGGAATATTAGTGTTTAAGCCTTTTTATTATATCCTTACTCTGTCCTGGACATTGAGTTCTACCTGGATTCTATCCTCTTGGATTTATTTTTTTATACAAATATATATGTAAATGTATGTATGTATGTATATTTTATATTTTGATTGGATATGTATGTGTATATTTGTTACTAATATTATCTATCTATCTATCTATCTATCTATCTATCTATCTATCTATCTATATATATATATATATATATATATATATATATATATATATATATAAAAATTATTTTCTGATAGAGTGTATCTGTAAAAAGAAACAAAATAAATAAAAGATAAAATTTAAAAAAAGTATTCTTAGGATTAAGGCTTTTAAGAATAAAAATTTTTCCTCTATTTCTTTAACAACACACACACACACACACACATATATATATATATATATATATATATATATATATATATATATTAAAATTTAAATAAACCAAACTTTCAAAAACATGTTTCATTTGAATCTAACAGACAAGGAATGCTGATGAATTTTATTGTTTTTCTAATATTCTTAAATTTTTTTTTATCTGTGATATTAAACAAAATTCCAAATTTACATATTGTAGTTTATTTAAAAATATATATATATATATATATATATATATATATATATACATTATATTTATATACAATTTGAAGAAAATTATATCTACGAATATGATTTTATTATACATGCGCTTATATTAACCGGCTAAAAAAAACAAAAACACCCCGAAGCAGACGGTATTTCGAGATTGGATTCTACCTTGTTCCTTTCTTCAGGTAAAACTGCAAAAAAAATAAAATTGATTTGAACGCGCCTGGTCCATGGGAATTCCAAATCCAGTACATTACCTTCTCCCCATTGCACAAAATGGGAGAGTCATTGTTTTCCCTGTCTTTTGTACAATAAACAACACAAGGACTGGACAATTTCTGCCCCGACCCAGACAAAGGCGTGTGTTAAACTTTTTGTGCAATCTACGTTAGTGGACAGACACACACACATGTAGGTAGACCAATGTTATGATTTTAACGAAGAAAAAAGGTTTTATTTTGTATAACAAATATTTTGTTGCCTCCTAATTTTGAGAAGAGTTATTATTAATATATTCGCAATATTTCACACTCGTGCTAGCAAAAAAACGGAATGTCAAAAGGGCGGTTTACCTTTGGCACTGCTATTATTTCAAATACCTTTTTTTCACCTTTTAAAAAATGATGATAAGAAATTTGATAAAACCTAAACATATGAAAGTGAATTTATAAATTTTCTTTGTTCTTGAAAATTGACAACGAAAATATTAAACACTGTTTATTTATTACATTGTTTATTTACAAGAATAATTTTATATTTACAGCATTCTAAAAATTAATTAATGCAATATTTATCATTTACCAATTTATAAAGAAATAAATCCGAAAACAATTTATTATTCAAACATCTACTAAATTATTAAAATATGTGAACCAACCATAAAGAAATTCTTATTTATCATTTTATAAACTTTGAATCAACTGGCAAGTAGCCGATGTATTGCCAACCATTCTAATAAAGAAAGAATCTTATAAATAAATAGTGTTTGTTATTTTGTTGACAATTCTCAAGACAAAAGAAAATGTATAAATTCACCTTCATATGTTTAGATTTTATTAAAATTCTAATCATCGCTTTTTAAAACAATAAACGTTGAAGGAGTTAAATAATAGCGGTGTCAAAGGAAAATCTTTTTTTGCGAGCACGAAGGTTTAACATGGCCAATATATTCAATAAATATAATTTTCCTTACTGAAAAAAAAAATGCTACTGAGGTAACCAATAACATTTTGCTTTTTGGAGTTGGAATCATCCGGGCAATTGGTGTATCTGACATTGTGTTAATAGACTCATAAGGTGAGTATATTAATTCCGTTCCTCGTTTGTTTTCATCGAGAAATTGTTTACCTGAATTTTTTGTCATTATATTTTTAAAAAAAAAAAAAAAAAAATATATATATATATATATATATATATATATATATATATATATATATATATATATATATACTATAGTAGAGCCCGGCGTTGCCGGGGATGTAACAGTAAGAGATAGATCAAGTAGCGACCATCATAAAGACTGAAAATAAAATTGACAAAGATTATTGTTTAAGGTTGACGGACACGCATGTCTTAATTTTTTTTTTTTTTTTTTTTTTTTTACGAATTGGTCAAACCCAAATTAAAACAAAAACATTGTTTACAATCGTTATGAGTCTATCGATTGGTGAATAGAATTTTATTATAAACAATTGTTTTGTAAATGGAATTTTTAAAGCATTTTGAATGTAAATAAAGAAAAAAGTGTTTTAAGACAATAAAAAATACTACCTTAAAAAAAAAAAGTGGATGTTTGTTTTTTACACACACACAAAAACATACACACACATGATCAACACATATAAACACACACACACACACACACACACACACACACACACACACACACACACACACACACACACACACAAACAACCTGGGTTTTTTAACCTAAGTCACTCCACGGAATCGCTAAAACATAGAGCATAGTCTGATGAAAAAGACGCCAAAGTTTATGAAAACAAAATTTTATCGTCAAAATGCTTATGTTTTTATGAAGAGGATAGACTAAATTTTTTTTTAATTATTTTTAAAAAATTTTTCCATCTTTTTAGAATATTCTAAATTTTGATTTAAAAAACCTTGTTTCTGTTTGTCGCAACAAGGGGTAGTAAATAAAGAGATAATTTTAGTTTTTTTTTTTTTGTATTTACACACATTAATTTGGAAAATCTTGCAAAAAAAAAAAATAATTGTCAGATGTTAATGAAACTTTCAGAAACTATTCACAGATGATCGAAATTATTATAAATATTTTTTTTTTTATTAAAGTCATGGCAGAAATATTTTTTTTTATATTTATTAACACCCCCATAACTAATTTTATGAAAAACTCTAGAAATTTGAGACCATCGGTTTTAGTGATTACAATAGTTAAAAGCACAAGGCTTTGAAGAATGCAAATCATGTTTTTTTTTTTTTTTTTTTTGTTTTTTGGCCAACGTACCTGAAAATCAGCTGTGAATTGTAACATACAAAACTCAATAAAACAAATATATTATTTAGTTTCAAATGCTTTTATTTGTTTTAATTTGTTTTTATGAATATGGACAATATTTTCTGAAAGCAAAAAAATTTTTTTCAATGAAAATTGAATTTTTAATACAATTATTTCTTATTTTTTAATTTTAAAAAGATTTTTAAAAAAATGTTTAAATTGAATTTTAAAAAAAATATTTTAACATTAGTTAAAAGCAACATCAACCTTTCAAAATGTCCGTGTGAGATTGTCATTGTCTAGCGCTTTGAAAATTGTATAATTTGGACCAATCAGATTAGCCATGGTAATTAAGAAATGTAATTTTTGTGTTTATAGTCGGACAGTAATTATCAAGTACGGAAGACCAACCAGAATACAATTTAGTTGCATTATTTGAGTTCAGCATTGTTCTCCGCTGTTAAGCCCTTTACTTTTTTGCGAAACACGTATGGAGAAGTTAATTTGAGTTTTCAATTTCAACTGAGAAGGGTACCTACAAGTAACAGTATCATCTTATGAAATTTAACTACTGCTAAACTTTAATTTATATGATCTTATTTTTATATTAATCTCAGTTATGACATTTTTCCATAAATGAAATATCAAAATTAATAATAAAATGAATGGAAATACAAATAACACAGTAAAATGTAATAAATGTACATAAAATTATAGTATTTTTTGTACACTTCTAATAAAATTTCATAAAAAAGGTACCTAAATTAATTAGATACCTTTTTCTTATGAAATTTAATCTCACTATTAACAGTCTTATTTTTAATTTCTTTATATTTTCCATAAAGCATCGTAAACGTAAAAATGAAAGCTAAGTACAAAAAAAAAAAAAAAAAAAAAAAAATTAGAGCGTTGAAAGTTTTCCTTAAAAGTAACAAGGTAAATAATTTGTTCACTTAAATAATTTCACTTCCTTCCATCCGTAGAAAGAATTATCCTCCCGTAAGTTATCTAAACGTCATGAATGTGCCTTTCGTCAATCGTCAAGCGACGCGAAAGGTTATGACCTGCTTTGTTTTATTTTCAAATTACATTTTTTCGGCGCAGAAGCTAAGTTAAGCTTGGTTCAAAAATATTTTAAATAAACAGTATAATTTCTGTTTTTATTAAAATCAGTTTTGAAAAAATGATAATTGATTTTTTAAAAGAATATCAAAGTAAGATTTTAATAATTTTTTATCAAATCGAAAAAAATGATTGAAAATGATTATCTGTCCTTTTTTTTTTTTGACCAAAAAAAAAACAATATTTTTAACGAAAATTTCAGACATGCTATGAACGATTAAAAAATGTAAAAAAATACCCCAAAAAATACTTTGATCTTTCCTCTTTAATAATAATATGAACATTAGACGATAAAATTTTGTTTTCGTCAAGTTCGGCGTTTTTTTCATCATGCTATGCTCTTTTTGTTTACATTTTCGTGGGTGAGTTGTCCCCTTTCATTCTCTCATGATGTGTCTTAATCGTGTTTTCAAATTGATTTTATTAAAAAACAACTGTGTTTTTTCCCATTTTCGGCCCCGTTAGAACCACCAAAAGGTAATTTTATGTAGTCCTGTGAAGTTTTGTTGAAATCGGCTAAAAAATGTAGGAAATTCGACCCAACACATAAACGTTACAGACACACACACACACACACACACACACACACACACAATCTGCGTTTTATAATAAGTAAGATATATATGTTTTAAAAATTAAAAGATCAGTTGAATCCGCTTACCTTGGTTTCAACCTTAAGGCATCCTCAGGCGATTTTATCACTTGACCTCCCAACGCTTTATTTAAAAAAAAATAATGATCGCTATATTATTTAAAAAAAATTATAAACAAACGCGCAACATTAGGTGTGATAGAAAAGGAGGAGAAGGACAAGAAGAAGAAGGGGGAAGAGAAGAAAAAGCAGGGTATTATAAATGTATCGGTGTGTGTGTGTTTAATTGAAATGTAATTTTTTTATCCGGCCTCATATGTGCTTAAGAGCAATTTTTTAGTATGTATGTAAGGACTCATGACTTTGGATTACTGGTTCAAAAGGTTCTTTGGATTCGGAAATGGCATTATTATATTTATATATATTTTAATATATATATATATATATATATATATATATATGTCGTGTCCGGAAATGACGGACCTGCCTGGCTGTCTAGATTATTATACACTTTTAATGGATGGTTAGTGACAGCGGCGATCCGAGTTCGAATTCCGACCGAGCTACATTACTTTCGTCGTTACATTCACTTTCGCCCAAATAACTTTGTGAAAGGCAAAAATCCATTTCTTCTCCCCCAGCTTTGGGTTAAATAACGGGGAGGACAACTCTGAATTAAAGACCCAACCACCAGGAGCTGCACGAACGCGAGAAGATACTATGTGTGTAGAAAGAAAAACACGACAGATTTCAAGAAATATGGATAATCCCTTTATTATCCAGATTACTATTGACACCAATGTGTGTATTAGACACAAAGAAGGAATATGGATGGATGGATCCACTGTTATTCCAGACACCCCGTTTCCAATTTTTCCAGCCTGTCTGTTTATTCCAACATCCTCTACATTTTTTTATTCCGAAAAATTTTGAATGAATTTTTCAACCTACTCTTTCATTCCAACCTGCCCTTCTATTTCAGACTTAAGTGCAAATATGACGGGACAAAGGAACAATGAAGTATATCTGAAGAGTAAGTCACATTTAAACATCGTAAAAGTGAAACCAAACATTTTAAGCCCTACATCGCTGCATCCACTCTGTACCTAATGAAAGCTGAAGAATAAATCGGCCGATACGTTGTAACAATTTTTTCTTTTTTCTCCATAATAAAAAGCAAGAGAGAGAGAGAGAGAGAGAGTGAGAGAGAGAGAGAGTGAGAGAGAGAGAGAAGGGGAGGGAGGGAAAGAGAATCAGGGGAAGAGAGAGCGAGAGAGAGCCTGAACAATGTCGGACATGCAATAAATATCTGGTTTAGATGAGGTATTGTAACTATTTACACTATTCACATTGTTCGAACTGTTGTCCTTATCTTTGCTGCCATTCACTTGACCCCAAAAGTTGTGAGTTCAATACCTGGCCACAGCAGAGGTGAACAAAAATTTGGAGAGTTGAGTTACTAACGGGAAATAACTGAAACTGAGATCTGGCACGTGGAACGAGAACAATCTACCCCGTTGGACGAAATAAAGGGTTCGGTTCGAAATTCCAGCATATATCACCTGATGAAGGCCGGAGCTTACAATAGCCGAAACGTCGTGAATATGACAAATAGTATACAATAAATATATTTTCAATCTAGTTCTTTGTCAACGCCACACTGTTGATCACGCAGATATAATATTATACAGTGAACATTTCAGATCAATATTCAGTATAGCACTAATCAGTTATAAAAGATCTTTGTTTTTCTTTAAGTGAATTTCAAAACAAAATTTAGATATTTGTATATAGATTTATTCAACTTCAGATATCTCATTTTGTTCCACTACTTTTCGCCATTTTGAAACAGTTTCATGATTCCATCCTCCCAGAATTTCGCATCTTTCTGCAAATGGTTTTTACAGATTTCCAGAGAATTGAAAGAGTTTTGTAGGGCTCGAAATAAGTAATAATCCAAAGGAATTGGGTGATTGTACGGTTTTTTGTAGCAAAAAATCTATAACCAAGCTCTAACAAGTTAAATTTGGTATGACGATAAACTACATCCGGCAGCAAGGCCTCTGATCGGGAAGTTTTGAGGAGCGTGGAACCACCTCTTAATAGCTATTGTTCCCAGGTCCATCCTGACCCGGAGTGGTAGCACTGTTAGGGTCCCAGTTATGGGCAAATAGCGAACCCCCAAACTGGGGTCAAAACGTTATGAAAGTATAAAAATAAATTTTTATAGTAAAAATACCAGCAATACATTTTGGGAAAAAATATTACCAGCAGTGCATTTTTAGAAAAAATATTATATCATTATAAATTTGATTCTTGACAAAAACCCTCTTTACAAAAATACGTAAATGAAACCTGATCTACAAACTGATTTCTTACAAAGAATACATATCATATGATAAAAAATGCACCTCATTTCCACTTTTAAGGTAAAAACATTTAAATTTCATAATAACGTACGAATCGTTTTTCGAAAGACACATAAAATATCACTTCCAGAATATGTATTTACGTCATGAATTTCAGTCACGTGTGAAACAAAATCACGTGTTCAAAAGCTACCTATTGAAGAATGCTATTATTAACGTTTGATCGAATCCACTATGCCAGGCTACGTGACTTTTTGATCCAACCACATAAATATACGTACAAATACACATCCTGTTGTGGGTGGTATATTGGCCCGTAAACAGATATTTGATGATGGCAGACAACAATAAACAAAACAAAAACTTGAGTAAAAAACATATTGCCAAGTTTATTTTCGTGAAGAATCTGTAGAAGTTTTTAATGGGTTTGTATTGAATTAGGAACACATTTGATTAGAAAATGCTAGAAGGTTTAACTACAAGAACAATAATTAAAATCTTTAAGTTGTTGTCCAACCGAAGATGTAAAAAAAACAAACAAGACCGATATATATTTTATATAAATATTACAAATTTATGTATTAAACAACAAATTTACAAGTGACTAAGACATTTTCATTTTGTGTTTGATAAAAAATTTTTATTTTAGTGAATAAATGTAATTACGTGTCTTTTTGTTTTCATGGCGTTTTCAAAAATTTGGGATTTCTACGAGAGATTAAATTTTTTTAAATGTGTCCGCTGAAATGCAAAGTGGAAAAGAGAACGAAGCAAGAAGTCGCCCAGTATTTATAGTGTTAGGAAAAGCGACCCCCTAATGTATTTTTAGGGAAATAAAGGAAGATTTAACTCCGACAAATACATCAATAAAATAATGTTATAAATGCAATAGGCACAAAATAACTATGCAGGCTCATGTAGAAGAAAAGAGCGTTGTTCTGAGGAGTACAGTTTTGGCAGTCGCTGGAGAGCGTTGTCCTGAAAAGGACAATTTAATGCATACCGTTTCTGTTCGCGAGGATGGCAGGAGTTGGTGGCCTACTGGATATGGCTGGAGCGGTGGGTGCTGGAGATGAAGTTTTACTTTCAAACAAAAACAACTGGAAGAAAAAGCTTAGCCAGCGTCATTGTAAAACTGATTCAGGTTATAAAGAGGAAGGTGACGAGGACCATCATCAATGTAACGGACAGGATACGACATAATGGCATAAAATACAAATAAACACACACAAGAGAAAGCAACTCCGAAAAACATTCTAGTCGGCAAAAGAAAATAGAAAGAACATTTCAAACAAATATTTTATGGCTAATTCTCCCCATTCTCACAACAAATATAAGACAATTTATAAAACATTTATTTTGTCATGTGTCGCCGATGAACCGGCGTATTCAGAGAAACCATTTTGCAAGAACAAAATATACATTACCGAAGCAAAACGAGATTCACGTCAAGCGGTTGAATGTTTCGGTTGAACTTTTACTTTAATGATATTTTAAACTAAAAGTAAGTAATCTTTGTTTCAATTCAAATTAATCTTTGTTTCAATTCAAATTAATATTTGTTTCAATTCAAATTAATATTTGTTTCAATTCAGATTAATTAAATTTTAAATCAGTTCATTTTCCTCAAATAACATTTCAGAAAAGTATATTTTATTTTTTAAACATTTTTTTTAATAAAGAGAATTATTATGAAATGGACAAAGTCCGACAATTATTTAAGACATTTTTTTATGTTCATACGTTCTTTTTATAGAAGTTTACTTAAATATTTGTATCTATAAAAAGAACGTATAAACAAAAAATGTCTTAAAGAGAATTATGTTGTGCAGACGTTAATAGATTCAACAATGGACTAAAAAATGAGTATACATGATAAAAACTACCCCAAACTTAATAAAATCAAAGTTTTATCGTCAACATCTTTAAGAGGAAAAACCAAAAGAATTTTTGTTTATTAAATTATATTTTTAAATCCTTTTTAAAACGTTCGAAATTTTTGTTAAAAATGTTGTTTTTCTTGCGTTAATGGTGGACCATATATTATTATGGGAAAATCGAGCGTATTTTTGCTGTGAAAATTCTTCCAAAAATTTTTTTTTACATCTGTTTCTCCGCTTCCACTTAATTTTATGAAATGTCAGGAAAATATTTTTTGTAGAAATTATTCGTTATAAGTCCAAGTCCTTGGAGAATTTAAATAATGAACTCTCAATTACATAAAATCTGCTCTGAATCGTAAAATTAAAAATGCAACAAAACTCAGGCTTTATTTAATTAGAAAAGCTTTTAATTGCTTTTATGAATATAGACACTATTGTCTTAAGGAATAATGAATTTTTACAAGAATTGTTTTCATTTTTTTTTTTTAAATTTGATTAGAATAATCTATAAAGTTTTAATCCTTTTAACATTTTGTATTAATTTGTAGCGGTTTGGTGATCTTGTTATTAAGTAAAAACTATATTTACCAGTAATAAACTGAAAAGCTTAGTACAATTCAGCGACTCCCAGTATATTAAAAAGAATTTGGAATTGTGTGCATGTGTGTGCGCGTGTATTTTCTAACATTTCCCCAACATGCGTTTTCGTAAGTAATACTATAAAGCCAAAGTACCTAAAATTCAATAAAATATAGCTTACTTAGAATATTTTTATACATTTTAAAGATTACTGGGAAGTTAAAAAAAAATATATAAAAAATGCGTTTACTTTATAGTTCAGAACAGTATATTTTATTTTTGAAAGATTTTTTAATAAAAAGAATTATGCTGTGTTGACAGATTTGTCAATATGGTCGATTTTAACGATTAAAAAAAAACCATTCTAATCAATTTAAATTCTGATTGAAATACAGTAAACTATTTTGCTTAATTTTTTTTTTTAATATCTCACTCCAAGCAAGGCGGGAGTGCCACTAGCACGCAAGGGGTTACAGAGGGTAAAGAACAAGAGCAAAGAGGCGTGTTTGGGGAGAGGATAAAGAGAAGGACGGGGAAGAAAATCAAGGTGTCAGAAGATGTCAATTAACATTACACTTGAATATTTGAAGATTATAGTTATCAGAGAAGCAAGTAAGAGGAAGAGAATTCCACAGACAGGAAGTGCGAGAGAAGAAGCTGTTTGAGTAGAAGAAACGGTTACATTTAACTGTTTCGACAGTGAAAGGGTGGGATGAGATGCCAACCTAGTAGCTCGCTTAAATTCATGCAGTCTGGGAACCAGCGAAAGCAACTTGTCGGAACAGTTGCCGTGAAAATATTTATAGAAGAGACAGAGGGAATCCATGGAACGTCTGTGAGAAAGCAACTGTAGACTAGATGCCAGATCAGGACCTATCACATTGCATGTCCGTCTCTGGATTTTGTCGAGGACCTCGAGACTTACAGAAGGAGCACCAGACCATATATGACAGCAATATTCTATGCAAGGACGAATGGTTGATTTTTATAGATTTGAAAGATGGACTCAGACGAGAAAAACTTTCTGGTACGACACAGAGAACCAACTTGCGGTAGATGAAGCTATTGATTCAATGTATTTGTTCCACCTCATGTCAGTGGACAGCGTGAGACCAAGCAGGCGCAACGAGGCGCTCTCGTGGAGTTGGGCATCAGCCATTCTGATGGGAGGCAGGGAGGGTTCTCTGTGGTGGGTAAATGAGAGCAGTTTCGTTTTGGAGGCATTGAAGTTTACAAGCCATTTCCTGCCCCAGTCAACCACAGATTGGAAGTCCTTTTCGAGACCGGCGGCCAGGTTAGTTTTGTCAACGATACCAGATTTACTATTGGGGTAGGAGTAAATAGTAGTGTCGTCCGCGTAGGTACCTACATGGGAACTGATGACATCGAGAAGGTCATTGATGAAGATCAGAAACAGTGTAGGACCCAAGATCCTTGGGGAACACCGGCGTTCGTGATAATGGAGCCGGGGGAGAATCCGTTTAGGACGACTTTCATTTCACTGTTTGACAGGAATGATTGAATTAAGTCAAATAATCGTCCTGTAATATCGTATCCCCAAAGCTTACGAAGAAGGCTGGCATGCCAAACCCTATCAAATGCTTTAGAGATATCTAGGGCCACAGCTCAAGTTTCTCCGTTATTGTGAAGTGCTTGGTATACAAATTCAGTTATGGCCGTTAGCACGTCAGCAGTAGATCGAGCAAAGCGGAAACCATATTGCTTAGAGCAGATTATGGAAAGTAAGTTGCTTAACCACTTCGGCGTTGATTAAAGCCTCAAAGACTTTACCGAAGAATGGTAAGAGACTGATAGGACGGTAGTTAGATGGGTCAGAAGGGTCTCTAGAGTTCTTAAAGACAGGCACAACAGATGAGGACTTCCAACAGACTGGAAAGCAAGAGTAGTTGAGGCAGTAGTTATATAGTTTGGAGAGGACAGGAGCTAGTTCAGGGGCACATTTATTCAGGACAATGGCCGGTATCCCATCTCCACCACTAGCTTTATGAGGCTCTTATTTGGAGATGATGGTTTGATGCCATCGTTGGGGTTATGTGCATGTCACTTATTAGAGACTCAGTTTTGGGGGGAAAATCGGGTGTGGTTACACCAGATGAGTTTAGCGCTGAATTGGATGAGAATTTCCGAGCAAAGCATTCAGCCATGTCAGCTGAGGAAGTCAGGACCTCAAATTGCTTGAATAATGGAGGTATTGTGGGCTTTCCGTTGTTCAGCACGCTATTGCAGAGCCATCAATAATCTTTAGAACAAAACTTGTGAGAAACAATACGTTTTCATTCTTTCGGCAACCTTCGCTTCATTGAGGACACCCTTCCACTTATTACGGGTAGTGACAAAGAGATGTCTGTTGCAATCAGACATGTCGATCCGGTATAGACGGAAGTAGTGATTCCTGTGGGCAATAGTAACTGAGCAAGCAGCTGAGAACCAAAGGAAGGAACGCGATTTCACTTTATATTTTATTGCTGGGATGAAAGCCTCGATTCCTGCTTTTACCCAGGATGAGACCTCAGACGCATATTTTTGGACAGGAAGATTAAAAACAACATTCCAGGGGGTATCGCGAAGGAAATCACGGAACGAGTCCCAGTCTGCTCGTTAATCACAGAAAGACGTTTTGTTGGTGGGAGGTTCTTTACTGAGCGAGGAGTAGAAGGAGACACGACAGCATGATCAGAGTTGCTAAGAGGGCAGAGCTGCATGGCACGACAAGGCTCTGGGATGGAGGTAAAACAGAGATCGAGAAGGAAGCCTTACCGTAATGGTTACTGGGGAAACGCGTATTTTTTTTCAACCACTTTGTGAGAGATTTTTAGAAATTTAAGGGTTTGTATTGAAGAATTTTAAAAAAGAGTTTTTAAGCCATTTGCAAAATGGCATTGTTAAAGTCACCAAAACAAATAATGTGCAAACAGATGTAGAGAGATAGCCTTGTCTATATTATCAGAAATGCTATCGAGTGAACCACAGTCTTGGAAGGAATAGACTAAGATAGAAGAACTGGAGATAAGAAATGAGACACATATATGAATGGTGGGAGAGAGAGAGTTTTTTTAACTATGCAAGGGAGATGATAGTGTGAGTAAACCCTCAGGCTGTGCATGTGGGTTATGGAGTCCTTTCTAAGGAAAGAAAGGTAACCGGGAAACAAGAAGTCCGAGAAGGGTATTGACGAATTAAGATTGGTCTCGCAGAGAGCTAGTATATCAGGAGACTTCTCAACGATAAACGATTCCACATTGAAGAAATTGGTCCGAATGTCATGGATGTTTGAAAAAGAAATGTTAAAGGGTTTAGGTGATTTTTGAGAGCTGGTTTAGGTTTACTTTTTTGATTGTTTGAGGTCATGTTAAGTAATGTTGGTAATGGAAGTGAAAGACCTAAAGTAATAGTAGCTGATGGACATCGTATGTGATATGGACAGAAAGAAGCTGACGCAACCTGCAACATAATGTGGTCTCGGGGTTGCAGGGACACTCTTCCATGCGCGACATAGCACTATAAGAACCCCGATATTATGCAACTGTTGATCAGAGCAGCCGCTCAAGACGTTACGCAGATTTAAGGTTCTTAAATACCAGTCGGGAACAGCAACCAGAGAAATGTCAATCCAGTACCCTCAGTATGAAGAGATGTTGCCACAGACCGCACAAGGGATTCACGGCAGCACTAATACAGAGGCCAAAGAAAAGGAAAAGATCTGGGAAGCCCTTCCTAAACAGGAAACAAGGGATCCAATAAAAGCTTGTTTAAGAAATATATTTCATTTTTAAAATTTTTTCTTTAAACTTTAGGTATCATTTTTTTTTTTGAAACACACACACACACACACACACACATTTAACACACACACACACACACACACACACACACACACACACACATATATATATATATATATATATATATATATATATATATATACAAGGGAACCTTCTATAAACCCTTCCACCCAATTTATCTTTTTTTCATTACTTAAATTATATAAACTACAAATTTGATTTTAATCAAATTATTACAATAATGGATTATATTCAATAAAAAGTTGAACAAAAAAACAAAAAAAAATAAAAAGTAAAATACAATGTATCTAAATACAAATTAACGACATGTCAAACATGATCATGCCATCTTAAATAAATGTCATAATACATCATTCCATCTTAAGTAAATCAACAATGTTTTGCGACAATTTTTAACATCAACTGAATGCGTTTTATCAAATGTTTAAATGTATGCGTGCATAAGATTTACAAGTACATAGAGTAGAGAGTGCATAAACGCACAACCTTTTGACAAACATATATACAATGACTAAAAATTCCAATTATAATAAAAAATGATCGACAATAAACCAGAGACCAACGAAGTAGATGAGGAAAGAATAAAAGAGAAAAATAAAAAAGAAGATTGAAATTTTGTATAAATCAACAATCAACACCCATCAATGCAAAAGGAAATAAATATACCACAATAAAAGTACAAGAGAATCGAGATTTGACAGCAGTTTAACTATGTTCCGACGAGTGGTTATAACTACGAAACTCCAAAGTGAAAAAGACTTCTTTATGTTAATTATATATATGCTATATATTTTTGCTGAAATCTCAGAGTGTAATTTATTAAACGGATTCATATTTTGTTACAAACCAAAATAAAATGTACAAATAAAAAAATCGTAAAAAAAAAAAAAATTTATGGAGAATTTCTGTTAATGAAGACCCCCCAAATAATTTTTAACTCATCGCATTCATTGAATTTGGGAAAAATTATAAATTTTAAATGAAAATTTGTTTAGCAAAATGAGGAACAATGAAATTGGATTTACCCTCAGAATTAAAAATTACCAAAAATCAGTGGTTATTCATTTTAACAAGTAACATAATGGATGGTATTCAAAGGAATTTTTTACAGCTTTTAAAAAAAAAAAAAAAAAAAAAAATGTCTTTGATTTTGTTTATCGATTTGGACGCGACGTAGACCCTACACTACAAAGACTCCCTGACATTTGGGGCGATAATAGGGGCACAACCGACCGATATGAAATGGAAGTGCCTATAGATAGAAATAATAATTTGGTATGAATTTTAGTAAATATAAATTATTTTTATTTTGGGATGAATTACCAGAAATGATCCGAAAAATTAATTTCGCGTATTTTAAGCAGGTTTTACCCAAATTTTAAATTCTTTTCTCCCGAAGTGGGAGCTCTATCAATCAGAAGATCGGACTTCTAACTTATCTTCTATAAGTAAAATACTGATCTCAAACTATTTAAAAAAACATTAACATTTTAGTAAATTAAAACACTTCTCTGAAGTTTTCATTTTGGTTTTAATTGCAAGAAAATTGTATAAATTTAGTTGGAAAAAAGATAATTACTTTTGTGTACTTGAAGCAAATTTTTAACTTTTTAATTTTAAATTAAAATTAATTCAATATGAGTTTTTGTCAAAGTTAAAAAGTTAACTAAGATGGTAAAATTAATTTCTGCCTTGTGAAAAATTAGTTTTCTCTAATTACAAAAATGTATTCTAAAAGTAAATGTGTTCTACGTTAAATAGTTTAATGATTACTTAACAGGGATTTAAAAACTATTACATTTTTATCGAGAACAATACTTGTTTTCACCCAGTGTCTGTTAACGTCAAACTTGTCGGAGTTAACTCCTCCTTAATTGTCCAAATTGTTCACTAGGGGACGCTCTCCCTACACTATAAATACTGGGCGATTTCTTACCTCGTTCTCTTTTTACTTTGCTTTGCTTTTCAGCAGATACATTTTAAAATGTGATCTCTCGCAGAGATCTTCGTTTTGTCCATTTGTGGGAAAACGCCATGAAACACACACACATACACGTACGTACGAACATTCATCAAAATACAAACTCTTTACGTTCACGCACAAACACAAATATTGATGTTTCTGTCCATTGTAAATTTTGTCGTTTAATACATGTTAAATAAATATATAATAAATATATATATATATATATATATATATATATATATATATATATCGGTCATGTTGGTTTTCTTTACACTTTTACAACAGAATCCAATCTCTGAGTCCGTAAATGTTCTAAAAGTGGACCTTCTTCTAGAAAGGAATAAATACACGCGTTGTTAATTTAACAACGCGTAAAAAAGGTTAGCTTCAAAATCAATGTTGAGTTATTTTATCCTTATGTGATATACATACATACATACATATATATATATATATATAATATATATATATATATGACCGTAGCACTGGCATATAGTGTGTGTGTGTGTTTGTGTGTGTGTGTGGTATTTTACTATAAGAATGTATTTTTATATTTTTAATATGTTTTTATTTTTGTTTCGGTTTCACTATTTGTCCATAGCTCGGACCCTAACAGGTGCAACCACCCTGATCATGCGGACCTTCAAAACAATGAAAAAGGCCTTGCTGTATAATAAAATTTATCGGCCAAAGGACTAGTTTCCTAGTCAATAGCCAGAACAGAGGGTTTCCAAGAGTATCAACGGCCAAGGTGAGCCTTCAAGTTAGAGGACAGCGACTGTTGTTTTACCTGAAGATGGATAAGCTCAACCAGGCCTACTTCTGAATAAATGCCTCTTTGGCTTTCAATACAGATACGTGGAGGCAACTGCTCCGTTACACAGCTACCCTCTGGCCGCACCCTGTCATGGGACTGATAATGATGATTATGATGAATCCTTTACAATTTAGAATTGCCCAATGGAATTATCAAACCTTTGGCCTTGAGCCAGACTAAGCTATGTGTAGTTAATACCTTCGTGGGTGGCTCACAATGGAACAATATTTAACAAACCAACTTCAAAGATATTACTACCTAGTAATTTTGAACCTTGCTAGGTGTCCCTTTAATGTGGTAAGTTTATCGTTTCAAGATATTTCTGAAGCGCAGGCCGTGAAAAAAAGACGTGTAAAGATGACATGTGATAATATATGTTGAACCTGAGAACATTTTTCTTGAGTAAGACAGTTGTAAATTTCTAGTGATCGAAGCTAGGGATTGATGTTTAAGTCAAAGTAAAATCAAGAATGCAAACTTTCAGGAGAGGGAGGAGCTTCCAACGTGGAAAAATTGATACAACACACACGTCATCCTTAACCATGCATTACGCTGATATATATATATATATATATATATATATATATATATATATACTTTATTTTTAGGATATTTCATTGAAAACATGTTCAAAAATTTTATTTTTTAAACTAAATGTTACGAAGGTTGGAATTTATTTCTAAATTGATCATTATATATATATATATATATATATATATATATATATATATATATAATGGACTCTCCCGTCGGTTTCGACGTATGAGGATCTGACAACTTAATTGATTCTGTTATGAAATTTTGAAATTTATGAAATAATCTTAATTGGTACTTAAGACCCGCTAGTGATTTACAAAGGAGGCCACACATGGAGCAAGAGTAACGATTGTGGGATGAGATCACTGTTAGATTGGCTGACCTATTAGATCTTGCTCTCGCTTCTTGAAGAAGATTCAGACAAACTGACTGAAAACTGCTGAGTCCACTAAAACACGTTGATCTCCATTCTACTCGCTCCAAGGCTAATCGCTCGAGGGTTTATGAGGTATATATTATATACAGCTGACAAGTTGCTGTTCAGCTTGTCTTTGTATCTTGGCCATGGGCGTCCTACATTCCTGTAGCCCTGATCTAACTAGCTGTACATTAAGATCTTGGGTATCCTGTCATCAGACATTCTCAAGACATGACTAGTCCACCGCAACTGAGACTGTATGAGAAAAGTCTCGATTCCTCCAATATTACACCTGTTAAACAGGTCTACATTAGATGTCCTATCTTGAAGCTTAACTCCACAGATGGCACGCAGACAGCTGGCGTATATGGCACCTGTATGGAGTCCACGACTCTGAGCCGTACAAAAGGATGGCAAGTACAACAGCTCTGTAAACTCGAATTTTCCTATCCAGTCGAATACCCCGATCATTCCACAAGCGATAGCGAAGTTTGCCGAAAGCACTGGTAGCCTTAGCAATCCGATGCATGATTTCATCATCTAAAGTTCCACTGTAGATGACTTTGCTACCAACATAGGTGAAAGACTTTACAAAGTTCAGGGTTTTGTCTTCAACTTTCAATGGTCTCTCTGGAAATTTGTGGTTTTTGTTTCTCACTACAGAATTGTTTCGGAGTAGGACAAGGTTGGCGCACTACTTCAGTTTTCTTTATGCTAAGTGTAAGACCAAAGTTTTTACATACAGCAGAGAAACGATTTATTAGATGTTGTGCCTCCTCAAAGGATATCACGACAAGAGCATCATCATCAGCAAACAAGAATAATTTGCGTACGAAGGTGGGTCTTGGCTTTGAAGCGCTGATGATTGAAGAGACCACCAGTTGTTCGAAACTGAAACTTGACGCCGCTCTCTGTGTCTGCGAATGAATATTTCAGCATCACCGAGAAGAAAAGGGCAAAAAGAAAAATATATATATATCATGTCAATGGTGCCACGACCCGACTGAAAACCACACTGCAATTCAGGATAGATGTCGTCAACAAGGTGTATAATAATCTTTTTAGAATCAGTCTAGCTAGGATTTTGCCTGCAATTGAAAGTAGTGATATCCCCGATTATTATCACAGACACACCCGGAACCCTTGTTTTTGTAGAGGTGTTTGATAGAGGCGTCTTTATAATCCTGTGGGACATAGCCTGCTTTCGATATCTCCATGAAAAGAAGATGTAACTTTTCTACCAACTTTTGGCCACCAATAGGATCCTTAGGAGTAGGTGATTTGTCTAGATGAGATTTGCTTGATGGAGTCACTTACCTCTTGATAGGTAGGTTCAGGCCTTTACATCCTTTCTATCTGAAGCTTCTTGGATTTCAGTGGCCTTTTCAGACCACCAACGCTCTTTCATGGCTCTGAGAGCTCGTTGAACCTGACTTTTGCACTTCTTGTAAGCGATCTTGTAAGCGATCTTCTTATCGGACGATATATATATATATATATATATATATATATATATATATATATATATATATATATATAATAGGTTAACTATAACAAATTTGACAGGTGAATTATGTAAAATAGAAAAAGACAAAATTATTCGTGTAGTAGAAAATATAATTTTAAATTGATTGATTTGTCTAAGTATAAGTAATTTGCACAATTATTTTATCGGTGAAGCCTTCTAGACTATTTATTCAGTAGACTATTTGTGATAATTCCAGTAAAGAACATCATGTGGTGCATAGAGTGTCACCAGTGTTATTCTTACGTTAACAACACGATGGGGAAAACAAAGGAGCTTAGCGTTGACTTAAGAGAGACAAATATTAGCTTCCACAAGTCGGGAAATACTTACAATCCTATTTCAAACCGGTTAGCTATCCCAAGATCGACGGTATAGTCCATTATAAAGAAGTTTAAACAGTTTAGTACAGCAGAGAATTTGCCTGCGTAAGTACTTGCACAATACAACGCTGTTTAAATAGAAATGGGTTGAATTGAAACCGACCAAGACTAACCCCTCTTTATAAACCATGTCACATTGTTTCTCGGTTTAATTTAGCCCAAGCCTTCTTGGACAGAGAAAATTGCTTTTGGGAACAAGTACTATGGAGTGATAAAACAAAATTTGAGCTTTTTGGACATTATGACGAACAGAAGATTTGGCGTAAGAAAAGGGAGATTTTCCCCCTAAAAACCACAATGGAAACATTAAAACATGGAGGTGGCTCGATGATGTTTTGTGGTTGTTTTAGCTGTTTAGTGGGACTGGACAATTAATTGCAGTAAGAGGAATAATGAAATCCGAACAGACTATATCAAAATTCTGGAAGAAAATCTACAACTATCAGCGCAAAATCTTCATCTAGGTCGGCGATTTACTTTCCAGCGCGATAATGGTCCCAAATATACATCTAAATTGGTAATTGTGTGTCTTCAGAAAAAGAAGATTACAGTTTTGCCATGTCCTTCAATGAGTCCTGACTTGAATCCTATCGAAAATCTATGGCAGGAATTGAAAATTCGAATAAATCATCGGTCACCAAAACCCTTTAGGAATTGGAACATGTAACCATGGAAGAATGGAAGAAAATTCCAGAAAAGATTTGTTCAAATCTCACCAAAAATTTTAGAAAACGATTGCAGCAAGTTATAAAGGTGAGAGGCCATGCTATTGACTATTAATATTGTGAAAATTGTTAAATTCTTTACATTTTTCATACTATACGAATAATTTTGTCATTTCCTCTTTTGTATAATTCGCCTGTTAAATTTGTTGTAGTTAAAATAAAATCAGGCAGCATACAAGCATTAGATTGTGAGAAATGGATGAAAATATTCAATATATATATATATATATATAGGGTGAGAGACAGAGAGAGACAGAGAGAGACAGAGAGAGAGAGAGACAGAGAGAGAGAGAGTAAATTGTTGATAACCCTGAAGAGTGGATGAACGGGTCCGCCTACGAAACTATGGAGTCGAGGAGGCTGAAGGTAACATCAACGAAGCAAAGTGACAAAATTTTAGTCATCATTAATCATATATATATATATATATATATATATATATATATATATATATATACACTACTAGTAGTAAATGATAAATGTCTGTGTATACCAAACACTGATTTTATTTCCCTTACATACACAGTAATATTTTTAAAGTCGACTCATATTCTGAGCTCTCATTTGAATTTGAAAAGTCATGCATTCGAAAATAGAACGAAAAGAAGCCTAATACACACACACACACACACACACACACACACACACATATATATATATATATATATATATATATATATATTGCAAAAATAAATTTTGATAATCTTACTTATAAAACGCAGATTGTGTGTGTGTGTGTGTCTGTAACGTTTATATATTGGATCGGATTTCCTACATTTTTCAACCGATTTCAACAAAACTTCACAGGACTACATAAAATTACCTTGTGGTGGTTCTAACAGCGCCAAAAATAGGAAAAATATAATTGTTTTTGCACAAAATCAATTTGAAAACACGTTTAAGAGACATCGTGAAAATGGAAGGGTGACAACTCACATCGGGTTGTTTGTGTGTGTGGGTTCCTTTAAATATGGGAGCGGATTTCCTATATTTTTCAGCTGATAAAACAAAACTTCCTTTTTTTTTTTGGCAGGTAGTGTTTCTTATTCTCTTGCACACTTTTTTCTTTATTTTTAACATTCAGAATGCTTTAAAAATTCCATTTACAAGACAATTATTTATAATAAAATTCTATTCAGTCGGGAGACTCATAACGATTAAAACAATGTTTTTGTTTGAGTTTGGGTTTGACCAATTCGTAGAAAATAAAAAAAAATTAAAAAAAATAATTAACACATGCGTGTCCGTCAACCTTAAACAATAATCTAACGATCTCTACTGATTTACGAATACAAACATCGGATAAATTCTTTATCTTTAGGGAAAGATAATGAAATCTAAACATACACAAGTCCTAACTAAAAATAATATTATTCCAGGGAAACTACTTTAAATACACATGGTGTCCAATTTTTTTACTGTATTCAATAAGTAAAAATCATAAATTGTAAAAGATTATTATTACAGAAAGGCTACTAAATGAATAAGATTTGTTAGATCATAATTAATAAACCCAAATAAAGTTAATATTTTTTGTATTAAAAACGAGTGGAAAATATATTCAAATCAGAATTCTAATTATGAATCACCACAAGCAAAATATGCAAATTTTTTTATTGTATTCAATAAGTAAAAATCATAAATTGTAAAACTAAAAAGTTTACGGAAAGAAAGGCTACCTACATTTTTCAACCGATTTCAACAAAACTTTTTTTTTTTTGGCATGTAGTGTTTCTTATTGTCTTGCACACTTTTTTATTTATTTTTACATTCAGAATGATTTAAAAATTCCATTTACAAGACAATTGTTTATAATAAAATTCTATTCAATTGGTAGACTCATAACGATTTTAAACAATGTTTTTTTGTTTGAGTTTGGGTTTGACCAATTCCAAAAAAAAAAAAAAAAAAAAAATTATAATTAAGACATGCGTGTCCGTCAACCTTAAACAATAATCTTTGTCAATTTTATTTTTCAGTCTTTATGATGGTGGATACTTGATCTATCTCTTACTGTTATAAAATGGGCAACGCCAGGCTCTACTGCTAGTATGTTTATATTTATATAAAAATATTTTTAATATCAGGAAAAGAGCGTGTGTAATTATAAGAGTAGACACTGGCCACTGAAGTAAACATTGCGTTCAAGAATAAAACAAACAGTCGCCACTTGGTGTTGACTTCATTGTCCACTACACACACACACACACACACACACACACATATATATATATATAAGTGTCTACCCTATTTAGAGCATGACCACTTTCTTAAATTAACTGTTGCTTGGCACTTCCGTGGACTTTCAAATGGCTTCCTAGACCCGCATTACTTTTGGTAGCAAATAGCCATATCTGGATCCAACTTGCCGTTGAAATCTGCCGTGAGAATTAAGATGACTTTTCAAGCAAGCGTATATTTTGACATGAAATGCACAATGAAGGCCTGTTAATTGTAGTTGATGGTTAATTTCAGGCAATCACACTTGTCCATCTTGGGTATGAGGCTTCATATAGTTAACAAGACTTGACAAACTGGACAAGGTCTTGGAAAAAATCTCGGTCGAATTATATATATATATATATATATATATATATATATGTCGAACAATCACGTGGTCAAGATAAACACTCAGTTGTGGAGCAAGCTGAGTGAATACTAATTCAACAAAAAGAAAAAGTTATTTATGGTGCAATGGAGCATCTCATTATGCTAAAGTGGGATAGTCCATTGCTTTGGGCTGTGATTGGCTGTTGGTACCTGAGTGGAAGTATTTCTATATAAATACCAGCTTGATAAAAAGTTAGTTTGCAGGGTTTGTATTAAGTTACACAACCTGCTTTTTTTTTTGCCAGCTGGACTTTAGCTGGGACTCTTACGCCGGTAAGTGTTTTTTATTTTATTGTTATTCTACAATATATATATAGGTATTTTTTTTTACCTCAAACATCATATTGAATACTCGTATTTGAAACAGACGCTGCATTTTTATTTACGATAATAAGGTTTGAAATAATAATAAAAATATCAGATTAAAAATAAATCCAAATTATATATATGTGTGTGTATGGAGGGGCACTGAAGTCAACGCCCAGAGAGGACAGTCTGTCTCATGCTAAACGCAGGCCCGACGACTGCAGTTAGAATGGTAACCCGTCTCCTCTGGGTGTTGACTTTAATGTCCACTTTTATATTTACATAGGCTCTATCCCTGATATTGAGCACTTTAACCCATAAATATAGCATATCTTAAAACTATATTTTAGATATTATGGTTTAATATAGTGTACATTTTTTAAATAATATAATATATATATATATATATATATATATATATATATATATATATATATATATATATATATACTTTGGGAACGATAAAATTGTCGCCATTTTTTTTTTTTTCATTTCGCGCATGGGCGTCGTTTGTTTTTGATTTTGTCGACTGCACAGTATAGTAGAGTCAGTTGGGCATCATCTATTACAAAATGAGCACCATGACGCAATTCACTCCGACAGAAATTTGTAAACAGTATTCTGTACTGCACATTTCTTGAGTGTTTGGGTGTCAATCTGAGGAGAATGCAGGGGATTCGGAAAGAATTGGATGAATCTAATGGTGATTACGAAGGTGTTTGGTGTGATCACTAGTGATGGCGAAGTTATGCTGCCATTCATTTTCTCACAAAGCCTCAGACTTAATCTACATCAAGTGCTTTGAGTGAGTAACGCTGCCCTAGGTCAAGAGGGTGGCTGCTAGAAGACTCTATGTCTGGCAGCAGGACTCTGCACCATCCCACACAAGCAGGAGAACCCAGTCAGGCTGTCAGATAATTTCTGCGACCACATCACCCATAACATCTGGCCACCTACCTACCTAGACTGCAACCCTCTTGATTATTATGTGTGGGGCTCAGCTGAGTGAAAGACCAACAAAAATCTCCTTTTAACACCAACGATGAACTGAAGGCAAGGATTATGGCAGCATTCACCAACTTAAACTAGGGGACCGTCCAGAAGAGTTTTGGGCCCTTCCGAAGTCGTCTGGAGGCCGTGGTTGAAGCCAATGGCGATTTTATTGAATAAATTTACTGTTTACTATTTCAAGATATTTTTGTGTAATTTTGGTAATGTTGAGATGTTGTGAGTTTCCCGCGTGTCGGTGTATGAATCAAGACAAACACAGTTGTAGAGGAAAATACTGGTATATTCATAAAAGCAATTAACATTAGAGTGATTAGTAGAACGAAGGTTGGTTAGTACGAAACAATATCCAAAGTCTATAGTCCAACGGTATGTACCGGGTAATTTATTATCTGGACTGCTCACGCTGACTCTCTCTCTCTCTCTGACGCTCTGTTTTTCTCTCTCCAGAGCTGACTTATATAAGAGGGACCAGTCCATTACTAGTTAGAAGGTGGGTGCGCCCCAACAGGTAAATATCTGTTAAAATGAGATGTTAGTATTATTTTCATTTTTGCGTAATTTAGACAACAATTTATTCATCGCACCATATATATATATATATATATATATATATATATATATATACACCTAGTGAGCCAGACAAACCTACCTAGGTTTCACCTAAACGGATCGTCAGGAAAGTTTGGTTGTATTGATCTCTTTTTGTTAGTTAGTTGTTACTCGTATCGGGTTTTTTTTTTTGGGCTTCAGACCTGCATCTGTGCGATTTTTTTGTCGGCAGAAGTTCATGTTTGTAGCTCTTTCTTTTAAAAGCTTTTTTAAAACCTTTTTTTTTCCCTCGAGATTGATTTGATTAGCAAATCAAAAATTCGAGGTTTTTCAAAAAACGAGTCTAGTCTATATATATATATATATATATATATATATATATATATAACTTATAGCGTTATTTTTAATTTATGTAATGTACTTGAGTAGATGCTCTGTTGCTTTTATTTAAAAACAGAATTTATTTCGTCTAATTTCGCCATGCCTTCTTTATAAATTCTAAAGGAGATCTCAGAATATGAGTACTTCAAAAGATTTCTGTGATATGTAAGGGAGGTAAAGCAGAGTTTGGTATGCAGAATATCTTTGAAACGCTGAACTTAACAATAGCCGAAGAACAGCATATTTTAGATTTTTTAAGCTATCCATTTTTTTAAGCTCGTGAATGATTGAGAAAGACTTTAATAAACTTTCTGTGTAAAAAGCAATCACTTTTTTTTTAACTCACCCAACTAGGACAAGAAATCAATCTCAAGACAGAAGCGATACGCTCCCCCAAGAAAAGAAGAAATCATTTAATCTGTCAACATAAACCCCCGTCCCCAAGATCTGAAAATTCTCAATTATTGGAAATATGCAGCCCATATGACGGATGCTGAAACAGTGAAAAGTTACCGGATCAACATACTTCCCAAAATCTGACCACATGACCAAATATAACACTAACAGGATTATTTGGGGAAGGGCTTCTTGGTCGGACTGATAACTTTTCAGCGCATGTTAATAAGACTGTGTGTGTTAGACACACACCAAAACGTCAAATTACCTGTTCCGAGAGTAAAGCTTTGTGACCTCGACTGTATGTTGACAATTAAAACGATTATGAACAGCATTATTATTAAATGCAAATTATATATATATATATATATATATATATATATATATATATACGTACGTATCATTTCTTTGTCACAAAATCAAAAAAAATTATTATAGCTATATATATATATATATATATATATATATATATATATATATTATATTTATATATTTTTTTGCCTGTTTCAGAGTATAAATAAATCGGAAAGGACGATTCGACTACTATTTGCTACAAAGAAAATAACGCTATAATTTAAAACATTTTAAAATGTGTAAAATTTCAAAGATGTTGGTTTTAATTTTTAGCGTGCGTACATGTACGAGTAAGAGAGAAAGGGAGAGAGAAATTTATAAAATTAATATCTATGGAAGTATAGATGTGTTCAGGCTACATTTGTTTGTGGAATACAACTAGTCAAAAAGAAAAATCTAGCGTGCATATTTTGCGAGTAATAAGTAATTAAATAAAATATAATTTTATTTTAGAATTTAAAAATTTACATATGCCATAAAAATAAATTAAATAACATAACAATATAACATCGTAAACCTTTATCAACTTCCCATTTATTTATTTATTTTTATTTTTGCAGTTTACCTCCAGAGGTAAGGGCAGTGAGTGTGTATGTGTGTGTGTGTGTAGAGATAGAATCAATATGTGTATATTTCAGAGATTATCACTATGTGCATATAAATAATATTACTCCGTGTGTTTATGCGTGTGTGAGAATCAATATGTGAATTATATTACACAGAGATTATCACTGCATATATATGTGCGTAAAAAATAAAAATAAAATCACCCCGTGAGTGTGTGTGTGTGTGTGTGTGTACGCGCACGCGCGATGTGTGAACTGGAAACTGAAAAATGAATGGATTCCAATTGTGAATTATCGCTGATTGGTATGTGTGTATGTGTGCGATAGAGAATTTATACACGTATGTACACGCATACACTTAAACTGCCTCTGTTATATGTTTGTGCTTAGCTTAGTGGTACGCTCTCTGTGTGTGTGTGTGTGTGCGTGTGTGTGTGTGTGTGTGCTCACTGCTTAGTCTGGCAGAAGGCTACACGTATGGAGCACTTAGTGAGGATCGAACTTAATTGTCTGCGCGACTTGCTTCTTGTGCAAACATAAAAAAAATAAAAACATTTAATTTTTATTGATACGTCATGGAAAGCCTCGTATAAATTTTTAAATTTTAGCTTCGACTGACACAAGGCCGCAAATGCCGAGGATACCCAGTAATAAGGGCAATAGTAGTTAATTAATTATGTTTTAAATAAATTCATTTTTAAATACTGGACACTTTCTTTATCATGCAGGACATAATATGGGGGGGGGCAAGAAAAACGTGGGATCTTTTAAGTTTTACTTTTAACTGAGAACAATTTGTTTTCAGATAAACTAAAAACGTTAAAACAGCAAAAAGAAAAAAAAACAAACTGGAGTCACTTACTACTAAAACTACTAATGATGAAAGATGCTCATGCAATTATGATTAATGAGTAATGTATTTAAATGGAATGTTGAAACCAGTGCTAAACTTTTTCAAAAAGCCACCACTACTACTACTACTACTAGTAGTAGTAGTGGTGGCTTTTTTCGTTTAACTTCATTAATTCTTCCATAAACGTGAAGCACCTGCATTTGTACTTTAAAAAATGAATAATAAAGTAAAGTTAAAGCAAAAAAGTACTTTTTATCATGTTTAAAAAATCATTTGCTACATGTCTGTGATAAATTCTTCTTCTGGGCAGTTTTAACTCACATCTTTAGCGTGTGTGAAGCAGAGAGATGATGCTAAGAAGAAGGGCTTCTACATCTTCTTACGTCTTATATTCTGTGGTATTTATTAAGCTCAAGGAGTAAAAATCTTAGGACTAAATAAGAAAAAAAGAGTCGTACCTAATCTGAGTGTGAATGGGTGCGTGCGTAACGTTTTTTGCGTGTGTCTGAGCGATTATTATCTTAATTCTTATTAATAATCATAGGATTGCAATATGATTTCTCTTCCTTTTTTTCTTTGCTGTTCTTCTTTCTCTCTGAACTAGAGAGAGATACGAACAGACTCACACGGAGAGATAAAAATGCATTATAACGTGATATGATCATAAAAAAAAGAATAGACGTGATTGGGAGACGTGAGAGAGATAAACTAAACAGGTAATAATAATATGAAAAAATTGAGAAATATAAAATAGGCTGAAAAACAAGAGAACTTAGACTCTCACTATAAGTTACTATATAGAAAGATAGAGAGAAGACAGGATAATCGCAAATGAACAGGAGGGGGGGGGAGATATTATTCTTTTATCTGCCAGTAAAAATATAAACATTTAGGGATATTATTCAGCCTCTGTCTCTATCCATTTCTTTATCTATGCACGCACACAACGTACATTCACAACGTAGCACAAGTGTAAATAGAAAATATGTAGAAAAATATGTTTTCGCGGTGTTAATTTTTTAGGGTCTGTGTCAGATTCTGTCTCAATTTACCCATGTCAGACCATCAAGCAAGAAGACTGTTCATATCTCTCTCTCTCTCTCTCTCTCTCTGTGTGTGTGTGTGTGTGTGTGTGTGTGTGTGTGTGTGTGTGTGTGTGTGTGTTCATATTTTTAGATTTAACAACCTATACATCTCGGTTCAAAATAAGTTTGTTCATATCTGTCTATGTAAGATCGGTCATAAAAATGTGTTCGTCTGTCTGTCTGTCTTTCTCACACCCCCTCTCTCTCTCTCTCTCTATATATATATATATATATATATATATGTTTGTTCATTATCTCACTCTCTCATATGTCTGTTTAAATTTGTTGATTAAGTGAAGTCTGATCATAACTAAGATTTTCATTATTTATCTATAAGTCTGTTCATATACATATATATATATATATATATATATTTATTTCTGTTCACATCGAAATTTGTTATCTATCTATCTATGCTATCAAGCTGTTCATATCTAAATTTGTTCATTATCTATCTATCTATGTTCAAATTTGTTCATTATCTAAGTCTGTTCATATCTAAATTTGTTCTCTATCTATCTATCTATCTATCTATCTATCTATCTATCTATCTATCTATCTATCACTATTCTTTAAAAGCGATAAACCGCGAGGAACAAAAAAAACTGACTCTATCAGATATCAAGCACACTCTCACTTAGTAATTGTGTGTATTGCATGTGTCTGTGTGTGTGTGTGCATGTGTCCATATTTTGATGAAGGCGTGTATCACATCGTGCACAACATATGCTCAAACTTGCTCTGTGGAAATTTCTCCCTCTTTCTTCCTCTCCTTCTCTCTCTCACACACACACACACTCTCTCTCACACACACACACTCTCTCTCTCTTTCTCTCTCTCTCTCTCTCACACACACACACACACACGTTGAATGTTTACCTACGCTAAGTATCTTGGACCTGTCTATGAGGGGGTGCTGAAAAGCTATCGGTTCGTCCCACTTCTTAAAATAAGAATAACGGAATGAACAAAGTATCTTGGTTTGTCTGAGAACTTTTCAGAGCTGCTTCGTTAACAGGATAATTTAAAACTCACACAGAGTACTACTTTTTCTCCCTCTGCTATTTATTACTAATATTATTATTATTATTAAATATAAAAAGAAAAATATGAGAGGTTTAACTTTTTTTATAATGATTCGTTTTTGTTTTTTGTTTTTGTTTTTTGTGTGCAGTTGGGTAGTTGAAAAGTAAGAATTCCTGCGAGTGAAGAAACGGAATTCTCTTTATACACACACACACACACACACACACATATTGTGGTCAGGGGTAGTGAAAAATAAAGTAATTAAAAAATATATTTAATATTCTTCGGGATAAAATGGATGGCATCAAATTCAAAATTATTTGCAGTTAAGGAACAGGAGAGAAAAATTCTGGGGAAATAAAGAGGAGAAATACGTATATTACAGTATTTTTAGTTAGTTGTCTGATATGGAGTATTCAACTTTGCGTGTATGTATGTGTGTGTGTATGTGTGTGTGTGTGAGAGAGAGAGGGGGGATAGCGGGCACCTTACCCCCCCACACACACATACCTCGCGGTATAGCAGAAAAGCTACAGTTTTTATCTTATCCGGCTTGAAAATTTTAAAATAAATTAAATAAATAAATAAAAGGAGAGAGTTTATTTATCTCCACTTCTCATTATTATTATTATTATTATTATTATTGCCAATAAGAACAATCTTGAACACCAACTCTTTTCTTTTTTGATTTCCTCCCATATTTTGTCTCTTATTCTGTCCATAAATTAATCCATCAATCAATCAATATCTATCTATCTATCTATCTATCTATCTATCTATCTATCTATCTATCTATCTATCATAGATTTTGTGCTTACTGCTACATACACGTATCTCAAGCTTGGCACTGACATATAGCAGTAGTAGAAATAAACATATATAAATGTATAATTACTCCTCCTGACACACGTACTTTGAAACACATACACACACATACATACAGACAGACACACACACACATATAAGCACGTATTACCCGTTCACTTCACATTCAAACCTCTACGAGAACTTACACATATGTATATTACATATGAATATGTATATCTATATATATATTCAGTTGAATCAGGTCCTATCAGAGGGAATATAAACTTCTAGTCTCGTACAACAAAAGAAGAAGAGACGTTTTCAACCTCGGCCATTGCAAAGTAAGTTTAAAAAAAAGAATAGTGAGATATTATGGTTTTTACAAGCAAGATATTGTTTATTTACACATGTATTGTGTATTTATATATACTTTGTATTTATGTAGAACAGTAGAGACTGAGAAGAAACATACTGCAAAAAATAAATTTAAAATCATATTGCAATAATTATTAATTTAAATGGCTATAGAGACTACTCTGTGGGGGGTCAGTGCTTGGTTTGTGATTCGTGTCTCTTTGTAAGGAAATATACAAAAAAAATGTACATTTTTATCTATTTTAACATACCTACATCTTCCTATGACTAGTTGTTTTTGGTTTCTTTTGTTTTTTTCGGCAAGATAAAAAATTCTTTTTGTGTTAGTAAAGTGAAGTTTGTGATTGGTTAGGAACGAATTTAAAAAGTGTAATATTTAAAAACAGTATAAAAAATAAAATTATATATATATATATATATATATATATATATATATATATATGCCTACTACATGTGTATGTGCGAAACGAACTATTTATTATTTTTTACTTATTTACTTATATATTTATTTTAAGGTTATTTCTTTATGTCTGTTGTTTTTTTTCTAGCAAGAAGATTTTTTTTTACAACCTGAGTATTTAGAAAAAAATTTTGCACAACACTTAGATCATAACAAAAAATTGCAAAAACTTTACACATTTACGAAACGGGTAATAAACTCCGTTTGTGGTGCACATACAGTCATAATTTGTAAATTATTTTATTATCATTATTCAAATTAATTTAAGATTTACCATGTTTATTTCAAGTTGAATTAAAACTCTCTGAGTAAAGCAAGAATTTGACTCCCAGGAATAAAGAACTACACATGCACAGAAATATTTTATTTCTAGGTACAAATTTTGTCTGCCTCTGTTCATATAAACGACGTCAGATGTTAAATGCTTTAAGCGGCTTCAAATTTTAGCCTACATTTTATTTTCTGTGGCAAGGTGCTTTCGCGAGACAGGAAACAACCATGAAAAAGTCGTGTTGGGTAGTTTTTGAATGAATGAATAAATCTCTCAGCTTCTTCATCTCTAAGTCTCTCTCTCTTTCTCTCTCTCTCTCTCTATCTATCTATCTATCTATCTATATATATATATATATATATATATATATATATATATATATATATATATATGTATGTGTAAACAGTTTATCAATTTTCTCTCTCACTCATCATATATCTCTATCTATCTCAACCAGTTCATATATCATCATATCTATTTTATCCAGTTCATAAATCTATCTATCTATCTATCTATCTATCTATCTCACTCTGTTCATATCTATCTATCTATCTATCTATCTATCTATCTCACTCTGTTCATATCTATCTATCTATCTATCTATCTATCTATCTCACTCTGTTCATATCTATCTATCTATCTATCTATCTATCTATCTATCTATCTATCTATCTCACTCTGTTCATATCTATCTATCTATCTCACTCTGTTCATATCTATCTATCCATCTATCTATCTATCTATCTATCTATCTTCTCTGTTCATATCTATCTCACTCTGTTCATATCTATCTATCTATCTATCTATCTATCTATCTATCTATCTATCTTCTCTGTTCATATCTATCTTCTCATTGTGTTCATCTCCCTCTATCTATTTATCTTCTCATTCTGTTCCTATCTATTTCTCTATCTCATTCTGTTCATTAATCACCCAGTTCATATCTTTATCTCAGTATATTCCTTGTCTATCAACGTTTACTTTTTTTATTCATCATATCTATCAATGAGTCTGTTGAAAAAGTATCTAAGGTTGTTTTTCTTATCCTTCTAAGTCTGTTCATATATCATCATCATCATCATCATCATCATCATCATCATCTCTATCTATGGTGGATACCCAATTATTTTAAGTGCACTTTATTGTTTGTTTACTACTTGCTGTCCTGATAGTAAGAAAGAAGAAAATATAAACGGACGATGTGTAAACCTAAAAATAAAAAAATTCCAACAACTGGCAAGTGCTTTTTAATTTTTCGTATATCGGACAAGAAATACGAGTCCCTTGAAGCAATATTGAAAAATAAAGTTGATAGCTTTTTTACAGGACCAGGCTTTATGTTGTTAGAATGAAACATCATTAAAAAAAAAATTATTAAAATGTTTTTTCGCAATGAAGATTTTTTTCAAAACAAAATAGTTTGATTATTTTGTTGTTTTTGATTCTAATGGTGACTTGCTTTAAAAAAGAATATCTTTTTTTACATTGTATAAATTACTTATATTTTCGAGGAAGTAATTAAACCAGGTTGTTAAATTCTAGTAAAAGTAAAACTATATAACTTAAAAATTATTTTAAAATTAATGAATTTAATTATTTCCTTATCCAAACCTGACACGCATACACACACACGCGCACGAGCGCGCATTCACTTATACACACTTCATAGGCACACATACACATAACATACACACATCACTGTGGATATGTGTAGTAAAAAATCCTAGTTTACTCACGCGGCAAATGTAGCTTATTTTAAATTTAAATAAAATTATTCAATTCTGTATATTTTGACCACTCCAAACTTTACAATACATACAACTGTCTCAAAAACGTCGTGTAATTAATAAATAAATAAATAAAAATATAACCCTAACCACGAAAAACAAGGACCGGTTTCCATTAAAAAAAAATGGCGTTTAACAAAAACAGACTTTTCTTATTTTGTAACGTACGTTTAAAAATAATTTTTTTCATCAAGTAAAAAAGTATCTCTGGAACACTCTGGTTCTGGTATCAGCAAAAAAATAAAAATAAAATAAAATAACAATTACAACTGAATTAATTTAATTTTAAGAAGTTTAACATTGGCTGCAGGAGTAGGTAAACTTTTAAAGCTAAAAAAACACTAACAGTTGAGCATACTGTGAGAGTCAAAACTCAAGAACAACGGGTTGCAAGATAAGCATGCTTATCATTAAAGACATCTGCCCTGAAGGAACGTGTTTGTGTGCTTGAGTAGACATCTTTTTGTTTGTTTTTAAAGAATGAAATTAACATCGACCATCCTGGAGAAAAATGTGCCTCACGATTGGAATCAAACCCGTATTATTATTCGTATTCCGTAATATGGGGAATTACCTTGAAGTCAGACGTAGAGAACCATTTTTCTTTAAGACTTTCAATCTCTAGGCTGGTAGCTGCAAATAATGTCACTGTTTAAAAAAAGAAACAAACAAACAATGATGTCTATTCAGACACATGTACCTACTTAAAATAAAGTTTGTACTAGGAAATAACCAACAACATTCTAGAGCGTCTAGAGACCAATGTAAATAAATTGAACAAATGACTTTTCCATGTATTGGTGATTTTATGCAGACATAAAAGGACCAGAAATACATTTCTTTTCAGTCTGCAGGTATTAACAAATCTTAATATAGTTTGTCACAAGGCCATAATAAAGGAGCAACCAGTGAGATATATCTTTGTCCACAAGCAATAGTCTAATTTTTAACTGTTGCTTTAATATCAGACAGCCATATGTAGGTATATAGACGGATTATTATAGTCAGCCACAAGGCCACAATTGTGGTGTATTCAGTGAGAATCAAATGTACTGAACATATAACTATCTGTGATCATCATCAATAGTTAAGTGTCATATGCGATACATGCTTGGGTGATCATGTCTCTTTCAATTCATGAATGACTAAACTAAACAAGATTTTCTTGTAGTAGGTTGCCGTTTCTTTCTATCATAGACTGGCTTACAACCAAGGCTATAAGACCTACTCAGTCTTGCTATTCAACCCATATATATGTGGTAGATAAGAGATGAATTCATACATATCTCAGGCATAAGTGAATGTAACGAACCTGACTGGAATTTGAACTTGCCTCTCCAATTTCTCAGGCTGAGCCAATATCCATTGCACCACCCATACATTCAATTGTCATACAGCTGATGTTTATATAATAGTGATTTACTAAAGGATAGTTTAGTTGTAGCACAAGGCAAGGCAAACAGATGCTTATATAATATGCTAAGTGTTTTTTGTCTGTAACTTTTTGCTCAAAGTTACCTCCCTTGTGCTGGTGATTTATTTGTTTATATAATTAAGAAATACACTTTTCTCCCTAAGAACATTTGAAGTCTATATCTGGTAGTCTTATTTTTGTGTGCAAAATGTAAACAAACTATTTTTAAGTAATTTATAAATACAGGCATCCCTTGATTAATGTGCATTCGGTTAATGTTTTCATTTAGCGCACTAAAATGTTTATATACTAAAATTTGGTTAGTGCATACATAATACTCAATTCTTCAGTTTAACCATAGTAACTGAAAATTGATTTTTTTTATAGTTACCAATGTACACATTAGTCACACTAATTAAGTGATTCTTGTATTTTAAATGAAATTAATTTTTTTTACCATAAATTATATACAATATTTTTAATTAGTTTTTATTACTGTAAACATATCTCACATTTAAATAGATATTCTTTTTCTTTTTTTCTTAAACAGTGAAATTTAATAAGTCTTACTTAAGAAAACATGTATTAAAGAAAGATTGCTAACAAATACACAAATATATATATGAGTTTTATCCCTTGTTTCTTGTTTAGGATTGGATTTCCAGTTCCTTCTAAAGTCTTTTCATTCCCTTTCACTTCCAATCACCCCTTGCATCAGGCCTTATCAAATTGCTTGGGGCGAATTGATTAATATATATATATATATAGTTTTCAGGTATGCTATATTTATAGTTAAAAGTACTCAATATCAGGGATAGAACACATGTAAATATATAAGGGGTCATTGAAGTCAACACTAACTCATGACAAATTGTGTTCAAGCATGAAACAGACTGTTTCCACTCAGTGTTTACTTCAGTATATATATATATATATATATATATATATATATATATATATATATATATTAATCCACTGAAGGAAGGAATCAGGTATTCCCAACTACCCATTCTGTGAGATATAGGGAGTTGGCAGGGTTTTGGAATTATCTAGTCTGTCTGACTATTTTATCCATAGCTTTGGGGTGAATAGATGGATTCTTAACTTTACCAAGATCAATAATGTTAAGTGAATGCAATGGTCTGAATTTGAACTTTGCCTGCCAAAACCATTTTTTTCACTTACAACCGTTCTGCCAACCTTACATCCATATAAAATGCTTATACATTCACATGTATCATATAATAATTATGTAACTAGTTTTAAACTGTGAAAATTTCACGGTTTTTCTATTTGAAATTTAATTCTTCAGTTAATGACTGAATAAGCTCATGGCAAGTTCTACAACAACAGAAATTCCCCTATGGCATTCGTAAATAAACAACATTAACAAAATATTGCAATAGCAATCATAAATATGAATGCTGGTCATTATTTTAAGAAGTAAGGGGATACAAATTAAAAGTTTTAAAATTGACAACTTTTTCCATTTCACTGAAACAGATGTTAAACACTTCTTTCTTCTCTACTTTCTTTCATTTTCTCACTGAAACCAAGTAGTGTTTTTGATTTATCTTTTTGTCATCTTATGCAACCTAAATGGAATAGTCTATTATTTATCAGGTATTAGCAGGAGATGTTCAACAGTTCTATCTTTCTTTTTTTCATTGAGACCAAGTAGTGTTTCTGATAAGTCTTTCCACATGATAAAAATGGAATAATGCATTATTTATTAGGTATTGGCAGGGTGTAATGGTCGTGCAAACTAAAGAGAGGGACAAACATAATTATATTAGGAAACTTGTAAGCATAATTTGGAATTTGTTTTCTTTAAAAATGTTCCATTTTATGTATAAAATGTATACTATGAACCCATATTAAAGTACAAAGTACCACAATTGAAATTCTATTTGTCACAAATAATTACCAGGCTGGGTAATTATTCACAGATTTATCAATTACAAACACACACAAACACACACACATGTGTGTATATATATATGTATATATATATATAAACATATATATAGATGTATATATATGTATATATATGTATATATATATATTTGTAATTTCTATATATATATTATTTATATATAATATATGCGCAATATATATATATATATATATATATATATATATATATATTTTATAAATAGCTGGCCACTCGTATTTGAGGATACCTGTCTACTAGAGCGGCTAGCCAATCCCTATTGCAGATGCTTGCTCAGGCACATTTGTGTTTTTCAACACTCACAGAGCCCAGCTGTAGTTTATACTATGACTATGCTGAGCAAACCTTAGTTACAGTTTCTGGGAGAGAGCATGTTATCTAGCATGATCAACAATTTGAACAAGGCCAGCACACTCAAGCCCTTGACCACAATAAATTGTGGCTTTGTGCTAGCACAGCTATTGACGGCCCACAAGAGTTCTATCTACTCAATTTCATTTACAAGGCTTGGGTCAACCTGTGGTATGGTTTTCAGGCACTTTCCAAACGTGCCACATGCTGGGATCAACCTCAATCCAATCCGATAAAATCAAAAAGTTGCCTTCCTGACAAATTGACCATGGTGAGATTCAAACCCAGGTCTCATTGTCAGAAAGTGAATGTTCTAACCACTCAAGCCATGTGCCGAATCAGAAAAAAAAGACTATAGGTAATGAGGTAATTTTGGATTTCTCTGTTATATAATATATATATAACACAAAATGTATGTGAGAAGATTTAAAAAAATACCATACCAAATAAACAGACATATAAATAAGGGCTTGATACAGTGCTCAGAAAAATGAACATGCAGATCCAGCCAATACAAAAAAGGTAAATAAAGGCTATAGTGTTTTACCTTTTTTTGTGTATATATATATATATATATATATATATATATATATATATATATCCAGGTGTAATAGCAGAATTGTCCAAATTGTGTAACAGCAAAATTGTCCCATTGTTAGATTAAGCTTTGAACCATTGTATCTTAGAAATGATTAAAGATATCTTACTGGAATTCGTTGAGGTTTTATAACACTATTGGGCTCTACTTTGAACAATAAGAATCTATTTAGCTCTAAGTTGAAATGATGATCCCTCTTTCTGTTGTGACCTCCTGATCCAGTTTTCCTTTCTACTGTTCCCTCTTTTAAAACTTATTCACAGTCCTCTTGATGGTTTTTGAATGGACTTTGAAGATGGAAGCCAGAGTATGAATGTTGCTACCATTACTGAAAGTCTGAATGATCTTTTTCCTCTCATCATTGCTCAGTTAGGAAGACATAGTGGGGCTGACACAAAATGATTTTAACCTGTTCTCTTTCTAGCTGAATAACTCAAAGGGTTTTTCAATGATTCTTAGGACAAATGGTGTAACATGGCTAAACGTCTTATCTGAAAACCTGGAAAAAAGAAACTCAATTAGTTTAGTGGTTTTTTTTTAGATATTAAACATTTTGTGGAATGGAGAATTATGGTGTTACACAATTTGGACAATTATTCTGTTACATAAACATATATATATATATAGGGAAAACAGTATATACATTTTTGTATATCAAGAACAATTTTAAAAAAAAAAAACTTTTAAGGAATTTTTTTTTTGTGACACGTTTCAAAATTTTTTAGAACTTTATCAAACTAAAAGTCCTGTTCACGTAGTAGTGCTTACATATATGCATGAAGGAGAGTGGATGCTGAGAATTTTAAATTTTTTATTTATTTATTTTTTTTAAATAAATGTTTTGTGTATATAGTCTAGCCAAATACATTCAGTTTCTTTTTCTTTCCATCACTTTTCTTTTTTAATAGATTTTATAATATTTCACCTTTCTTGGTAGATCTTTTATTATCACAATCTGGGACGATATTTAATAAGAAAAACAATGAAAGCAAAAAGGAAAAGAAAATATATTAAATTGGCTCAATTATATATCCAAAACATATATTTAAAAAAAATAAATTTTAAATCTAAAATTCTCAGCATCTCCTTTCCTTCATGTGCGTATATAGTCACATGAAGGTAAACCTCACTTTAGTCTGATAAAGTCCTAATGGACAAAGTGCATCACATTATAATTATATAATTAATATATATATATATTGGGTGTATTTGTTTTTAGTTTTTAACTTAAAAAAGTTGAGTCAAAAACCAATGAAATTTCATTGTTAAGACAATTAGTTTTTCTATATTTCAGAACATTTTTCTGATTACAGATATATATATATAAATACAGATTGTCCAATGTTTGAGTATTTTCAGCTTTTGTAAGTCATTATCAGAGTTTTTCTTTTTCGTGCTATAATAGTTTCATCATTTTTCAAATATTGTGTCTTCACGTGTCATTTTTTTTTGTTTTTTTAAGTATAGACTCTTCATCGTTCTTTGTCCTTTTTGCTTTTTTTTCGTTAGTTATGAAATATATTTAGTATGTCTGTTCTTAAAATAAATTCTATTTTTCAACATCAGGCCATAGATTTATTGATGTTTGTTGTTTAATTCTGTAGACACCTTATGGCATATAGAAACAGCCGGAAACACAGCTTCCTCCATTTTTAGTAACAAATGAATGTTTATGCCTCCAACCATCGCCACATACAGGGCTGCTAGCTTGATTCTTAAAATGAACTGCATTACAGGATAAGAGGGCTCCAACTGAAGGGAATAATGGATTCATGCCTTTCACAAAAGCATAAGAGGGAAGTGAACACAAACTAGTGTTTGAAATCTGTCAAATCCATTCTCTATTCAACTAGCCATTAAGACATTCATACTTCTTTTTATATATTTACATATATATTTATGTGTGTGTGTATGTGTGAGTGTAAAAATTCAGGTATAAATAAAAATCAAGAAAAAAATTAAAATATAGCTCTACAAAGACAACATAAACAAAAGCAACATGAAAAACTATTCTTTACAAATGTGTTTCATCCTCTGGTCAATGTAAATATAAGGATTTTATTTTGAACATGTATTTATGAACATAAAAATATTGTTAGGTTTAAAAATTTTTAAATTTAGGAATGGTCAGAAATATTCTTTAGACTAACAGTGAAAGTCAAGGTAAACTATGGAGAATTATAATTGATTTAATTTATGTAAACTATGGTGGATGCTAAGTAATGTAAACTAATGTAATTCTAATAAACAAAAGTGAGTAAATGTTATTGTTGTTATTATTGTTGCTAAATTTTTCTTTTTTTTTTTCTCTCTTATTTGTTTATTTATTTACATTTTCTACTTTTATTCTTTTTTTATTCAGGTAATTATATTCAATTCAAATTTGATAATTCATTAACGTATTTACTTATTTATTTTAAATAATAGGTTTTGATTTAACAATTTGCTTTTAATTTTTAAAAAACTTTTATGGTTATGCGTGTTGGCTTTGGGAAGGAAGTATATCTTATAGGAAAGGAGATATTTGAAAAAATCAAGGGCTCACCTTATTTTTTCTTAGTCTTTATTCACACACACACACACACACACACACATACATATATATATATATATATAGTTAAAGTTATACTATATATATATATATATATATATATATATATATATATATAATGTATGTCTATATGCATATAGATATATATAAATATATATATATATATATATATATATATACAAAAGTTTATTTGATGTGTTTTGTCCTTCAGAACAATTCAACATTTTTTCCACTTTGTCATATAATTTCCCCAATACATTTTTTTATATATAAAAAATATATATTGTTATCTTATATATATATATATATATATATATATATATATATATATACTGGATGTGATGGTTAAATTGTCTCCATATCATATTCTTAATTTTGTGCATGTGCATTGTTTGTCTTTAATTTTGTCAACAGCATACTATAGTAAAGTCAGTTGTATGTGAGAAAAAGATCACCATCATGCAATTAAATCTGCTAGGAATCTCAAAAGGGAATGCTGTACTGCTTCACATTAATGCCAGAAGCTTCAATACAAATATTTCAGAGTGTTTGGGTGTCAATCTGAGGACAGTGCAGAGGATTCAGAAAGAGTTGGATGAGTCTAATGGCGATTACAAAGGTACAACAACTCAGAAAACTCACTCTGATAAGAAAAGAACTCCAAAATTTGTTGGCCAGGGCCTCTAACTCAAATTAGAGGCCTACATCAAGTGACTTGAGGAGGTAATGCTGCCCTGGTTCAAGAAGGTGGCTGCTGGAAGACCCTATATCTGGCAACAGGACTCTGCACCATGCCACACATACAGGAGAATCCAGTCATGACTGTCAAACAATTTCTGTAACCACATCACCCCAAAATCTGGCCACCTAACTCCCCAAATTGCAACGCCCTTCATTATTATATGTGAGGTGCAGTTAAGTGAGAGACCAACAAAACTCCTTATAACACTAAAAATGAACTGAAGGCAATGATTATGGCAGCATCCACCAATTTAAACAATGACAGAATCCAGAAGAGTTACAGGAGATTCCCAAGTTGTCTGGAGGCAGTGGTTGAAGCCAATGGTAATTTTATTGAATAAATTTATTCTTTGGTATTCCAAAATATTTTTGTGTAATTTCAGTAAATATATTTGTTAAAATGAGGTATCTGTGTTATTTTCATTTTTGTGTAATTTAGACGACAATTTATCCATCGCACCTTTTATATATGTGTGTGTGTATATATATATATATATATACATACATACATACATATATATATATATGTTAAAAATGTGTATATATATATATATATATATATATATATATATATATATATATATATCCAGGTCAAAAAAATGAAAAAAAATGGAGTATAATTACATTTTTGTTTGTAACATTTAATTTAAAAGGGCTCCAATACTAGTAGTAGAGCCAGGCGTTTCCAGGGATGTAATAGTAAGAGATAGATCAAGTATCGACCATCATAAAGACTGAAAAAAATAAAATTGACAAAGATTATTGTTTAAGGTTGACAGACACGCATGTCTTAATTAGTTTTTTTTTTTTTTTAATTGCTCAAACCCAAAACTCAAACAAAAACATTGTTTTCAATCATTATGAGTCTACCGATTGAATAGAATTTTATTATAAACAATAGTCTTGTAAATGGAATCAAATGAAAAAAGCATTCTGAATGTAAAAATAAAAAAAAAAAAGTGTGCAAGACAATAAGAAACACTACCTGCCAAAAAAAAAAAGTGAAGTTTTGTTGAAATCGGTTGAAAAATGTAGGAAATCCAATCCCATATATAGACGAACACACACAACACACACACACACACACACACACACACACAAACAACCTGGTTTTTTATAATAAGTATAACTCGATATGAGTTGTTTCCTTTTTTCATTCTGGCGACAGAATTGGTTTTATTGTGTTTTCAAATTGATTTCGTAAAAAACAATTGTGTTTTTCCAATTTTTCGTGCTGTCAGAACCTCAAAGGTAATTTTACATAGTCCTGTGAAGTTTTGTTGAAATCGGTTGAAAAATGTAGTGCCCGATCCAATATATAAACGTACAGACACACACACATACACAACAATCTGCGTTTTATAATAAAAGTAAGATATATATATATATAATAAATATATATTAAATATATATATATATAAATAATATACATAATAACAATAATAAATATATATAAAAGTAAATAAATAATATATACAATAATAATAAATATATATATATATATATATATATATATATATATATATATATATATAAATTTTTATTATATATTTTAAATTTATTGAGCTCTCTTTGGATTTATACCCTGTTTGAAATTATCCCTACTAATTATCAAATAATGTTATATATATATATATATATATATAACTGAATGCCATCATAAATTATACAGACTTTGTGGATTAGCAAAAAAGTCCAAAGCCAGCATTCGTATGAAACTCATCATATCTGGGGTTGGTAGTGCTCCCTGCAGAGTAGATAAGAATATAGAAAAAATTTTAACCTTCTTGGAACAATTAACCCTTCACATATTCTAAATTCTGGTGAGCTTGCCAAAAACCTAAAAGACATATAAAAGATAAACTCATGACTAGTTTAGATATTAACATTCTATGCACTAACGTCCTCGTTACCAAATGCTTTACCAAAGCCTAAAGAAATATCGAGTAAAATCAAAACTCTCTCCTAACGATAGACAAAACCATAAAGATTTACTGTCTTATTATTAACCAATGTTATGTTATATTCAATAATAATATTTATATACAGAAATTAATCAAAATTTCTATGTATAAATATTATTATTGAATTTTTGGATATTATGACAAAAACATGTAAGAATCACTACACAATTGCAGCCATAATGATGCGTCTCCTCAGGTGATTGTAAATTACTAGCGAGTGACTAATTAGTTTAGTTTCAAAAGCAAAATGCATCCTCATTTTTTGAAAAAAAAATATAAGGCTTGAGGACTTTGTTCTGATCAACCAATCAAATATGACGTATGTTAAATTCAAACTAAGTGAAAAAGAAAAATAATTAGAAATTATTATCTTAGAAATGGGTCAAGGCCAAGATTTGACATCTAATAACAGCCAGATATTAACTTAAAGACTGATACAAAATGGTTACAATAAATGGACTTATGCCAGACAATCAACTTTCATAAGAAATAAAAGCAGGAGGTAGAGAGGTAATTTAACCAAATGCCTAACTCATTATAAGCTTTATGGATTTGCTACATAACATTTTTTTTGTAGTTGATAAATAAAAGGACTCTTTAAGAAATTAGTAAATAATCGGTATATATAGAATTATTTGGTAAATAATATGCAACTGTTAAATAAATAACATCCATATAAGATGTTAATAATATCAACCAATCAATGTAAAATGTCAAAAATACCAACTAAATACCAATACATTCATATAAGATGTTAATAATGCTACCAGGAGATCAATAAAGAACTAAATTAAACTGAAATTAATCATACAAATAGAATTCTATTTGTTCTCATCATCCCTGGATATATATATATATATATATATATATATATATATATATATATATATATATATATATATATATATATATATATATATATATATGTATGTATGTATGCATTTAACAGATTAGGACAGTTATTAGGGAGATGTGATAATTTAATGTTAAAAAAAATTTATTCAGTATTATTATTGTTTAGGTAATAAGCATTATAACATAGCACAAATAGCTATATTGAGGAAAAAGGAATTTTCGACAATATACACATTTTTTATGTATTTATGGTTATTTTTTTAACTTTTATCAAAAGCAACATTCTTGTACATGTAGTTATGGATAATATTATACATTAATTACTAATTTTTTTAATTAATAACAATTTATGCTCAGTTGTTGATATTAATAGCTATTTGCTGATGTGTTCAAATTTTGGAATAATGCAATAAAAAATTTTTTAATTTCATCTGATAGATGTTGTGATCTGTAAAATATATATATATATATATATATATATATATATATATATAGGAGTAATGCAAATATGAAATTTGTCACTTAGCTGATTGATGTTATATTCAGCACCTCTACTCCAGAGTTTTGTAGATGGACCTTTTGGTAATTGTTCAGTTCACTCCTGATGAGTTGTCATTTGAGTGGACTGAACAATTACACAAAGTTTCGTCTACCTAGCTTTCATAGGCTGATCAAGGTACTCTCTTGTAATGTGACCAAATGAGGTTTATTTTTCATCATAGTTCCCTACTTTGCAGTCCACATAGTTCTTCCATCAGCATTGCAGTGCTTGGACCCCATTGGTGAAGAAGCTTTCATCCTGTTGGTCAAAAAAGTCATCAACAGCAGATATGAGATCATCACAGCCTTACTGGTGGTTTTTTCATGCTGGGGAACAGATGATAGTCAGATGGGAGCAAATAAGAATAGGAAGGGTGATCAACCTGTTCAAAGCAACAGTCATGCACAGCAATGATTGAAATCAAGGACTTGTGTGTTAGAGCATTGTCCTGGTGAAACAAGACCCCTTTCATCAGTTTTCCTGGTCTTTTCATCTTGATAGCCTATCATAAATGTCTCAGCAAGTTGACATAGTACTCCCCATTGATGGTGTGGCCCTTTTGAATATAGTCTATAAACACAGTTCTTTTTGTATTTCAAAATATTCTCAACTTTCTCACAGAATATGTTAATAGCATTGGCTATTTGATTTATAGTTAATCGCCTGTCAACAGGATAATGTTTTCCTCAGTGATAGCAATTGGAGGACATGAAGAGCTTAGGTCATCTTCAAGACTCTTCCCTTCCTAAATTCAGCTAACCACTTTTGTACTGTTGATAAAACTGGAGCAATGTAGTAACCCTGTCAGCATGAATGTGCATGAGGGCTAAACCTTTTTTCTACATGTACTTGATAACACTACGATGTCAAATTTTGTCCATTTTCAAAAGAAGTCCCTTTACTTTTGAAGTCTTCTTTGAACAGTCAGATATCAACTGGAAGGAAAGAATTCAGTTATTATTAAAAAGAGTTGAAATTAATGTATACAAGATTTCACAGCTCTAGCATCATTCCTTTGTAGTCAGCCTATGACCTTTTCAGCTCACTCTTGTAATGTGAGTATGTCAGTGATATTATACTGTGTATATACAGTGATATTATACTGTGTCAGTCAGTATAAATATATGTGTGTGTGTGCGTCAGTTATATTATATGTGTCTATCTGTCAGTTATAATGTGAGTGTGTGTGTCAGTCATAGTATTATGCATGTGTTAATTATAGAGTGTGTGTATGCGTGTGTGTTATTACATTATAGGTGATTGTAAAATGTTTTTTAAAAAAGTACTATTTCTTGGTTTTGAAGACACTACATTTAAACTCTGTAAAAAGAAAACCATTATTATTCTTTGGAAATTCTGTTAGAATCAAAGATTTTATGAATCACTTTCTTTCTGAAAATAAACCTTTGAAAATTTACTTTTTCTTCCTTCCTCTTTGAAGGTGAATATTACCTTACTTACAAGAGAAAGCAATTTATGATACCGTCATCAGAGATCCTGCCTATGATATCGAAATGAATTGTGTAAATTACTATAGAATGTTAATTAATCAAATCATGATAATAATAATCACAAACATTCATTCATCTTCTAATACTATCTATATATTTCAACTATATATATATATATATATATATATATATATATATATATATATATATATATATGTGTGTGTGCAGACATGTAGAAATATATATATATATATATATATAATGTATACACATACACACATATAATTGTGTGTGTATGTGTTTGTGTCAGCTATTCTAACTTTCAAAATTTACTCTTTGTCTTCAAAGACAAATATTATATTATTTAAAAGCCTGCATCTAAATAAAGAGAAAGTATTTTGATAGATTTTTCCAGAAAATTAGAAGAATAAAGTCTTTGAATCTGAGTGATACAATACAGGTTGAAATGTACTAAATTAGGATTCACTAATCTGGCTACTTCATTAATTTGAGACGGTGATTTGAATTTGGTGATCATTAATTTGTATGGATAAAATATGTCACTGAGTAATTGACATCTGAGGTAAAAATACCCAAACATGTATAAAAGTAAATTTTAACATTAGTAAGATTTTTATTTTTTACAGCTTATCAACCTTTTGTAAATTATTTAAAGATGAAACATTTTGTGATCATAAGAATAATTTTTTTTTTTTTGTGAATGAATATTGTATTAACAATTGCTTGGAGATAATAATGATTTTCAAATTCAAGTCTTACTATTTCAACCCATAGATGAGAAAGAAGTGGATTCATACTTTTTCCAAAGGTATTTGCATAAAAGTGAATGTAATGAACCTGACTGGAATTCAAACTCAGCTTTCTGATTTCTCATTCTGAGCTCTTTTCCATTACACTAATCATGCATTAGTAAGAAGAAAGTCTGCAAAAATTCTGATATAAAATTTATTTGCATACACTCAATAAAACTGGAGATATTTGTTATTTTTTTTTTTTTTTTTTTTTACTAATATTCACCCAATACAGGGCCCAAGAGCCATTCAAGGTAGTTACTGTGTGAAGTTATATTAGCATAGGAAAGGACAAACGTTAGGAGTATAGAGCTGAAGTAGACTTAGAAGGAACTGGAAACCCAATCCTAAACAGAAAATAAGGGATAAATCTCTACTCCTGTTTAAAAAACTGGGGAGGAGGGTGAAATTTAAACAATAGTAATAAAACCGAGATATTTATGAAAAAAAACAATAATATTTACATTTAAACAATAATAATAGTAATTATCTGAATTAGAAATTTTTAAATGAAAATATTTTCTGATTTTGAAATTCTGTCAAATATCAACTAATTATCAAATTTATGAAAAAAATTTTATACTCATTTGATAAAGGAAAAATATTATTTAAAATAAATTTCTCTTCCGAATTTTTGGAAAATAAATTTTCATATGATTATAATTCTTTCATAATTATTTTGAATTAATATAAGTAAGGCTTATACCTATGTAAAGTGAATTAGTAAAAGAAATACAATATACACAAATTTTGTCATTTTTTTTAAACCTAACTTTCATTAGTTCAAAAAATTTGGAACTTTAGCACTTTTCCAAATTCTTTTGTAATAAATCATCTTTTGTAATAAATCATTTTATATGGAGTAAAAAAAAAAATAATTTATAACTGAAATGATGACACATGCGTCAAAGTCATCCAGAGTGTGTCAGGCAGTTATATCGTCTCGCCAAGTTGTCTGTTGTCTGTTCTAGAACAAATTATTTGGGGCCTCAAATATCAGCTTCTGGGTTGTCTGAGTTCTGGTTTATTTAGTTTAGATAAACTGTCCTGTTCTTGAACATTGTCAGTTGTTATAGGGAAATTCAAACAAGACTTTACCTTGCAGATTTGATCGTGTGCAGACAAAATATTATTGTGCTTTTAGGTTGCTGGCTAGACAATTTATTAATAACTGTTTAAAATTTATACACACACACATTATAAAAGGACAATATGGACAAAGATTAAAGGAAAATTTATCTTAGTCAATGCATTTCATCCTCTGATGGAAATGTAAGAATTTAAATTTGCAACAAGCATTTATAAACAGAAGTAAAAATGTTAGCATTTTAGAATTTTAAAATTTAAGAACATCCCTAAAATCACATCACTTAACATTTCCATTTGTATAAGTTTCAGTTAACCTCATTGACTTAGATATGTTTTTCTTTTATATATATATTTATTTTATATATTATATATAAAAATGTCTTAAAAATAATTGTTGAACTTTGTCCATTTCATAATATGTGACGTCATTTGTTTACATTTGTATATGCTTTGAGCAGATATGAATGTACAAAAGAGATTCATGGAAGATTGTAGTTTAATGGTAGTAAAATTGACCTTGCTAACTGAACAATTCTCCGTGGCTCAATTGGTTAAGGCACGTCAGGTTAAATGACTGTTTGGTATAGGATACAGGTTCGATTCCTGTCAGAGAACAAATATTTTCTATGAAAATTTCTTGGACATTCAGGCCGGTAAATGTTATTAATACTGCTTATTATAAAAAACAGAGCATTTACTTAAATATTTGTATCTATAAAAAGAATGTATCAACATAAAAATGTCTTATATATATATATATCACTTTAAACATTATCTTTGATGGATATAGAAAATAATATATATATTATTTGAGTAGACACTCCATTTGTTTTTAAACAGTATTTTTATTTTCATCTATTGGCTTAAATAAATGATACTCATAAATGAGATTTTAATTGCTAAAAATCTGTCAAATAAAAAATCCATTACTTCTTTAGAAAAAAAAAATATATATATATTTATATTGTTTGAATTGTTATCCTCATCTTTATTGCCATATTCACAATACTCCAGCTGCTGTATGCTCCAGCTTTCTTCAGGTGATTGTAATTTCGAACTGAACCCTTTATTTCATCCACCAAGGTAGATTGTTCTTCTGGATGTCTCAGTTATCTCCCTTTTAATTCAATTCTCCAAGATTTTGTTCACCACTGCAGTTAAAAATGTTGTTCTCTACTGTAGTAGTCAGGTATTGAACTCACAGCTCTTTGGGTCAAGTCACTGGATCCAAGCCAATGCTTTTATCCACTGGACTATGTGTCCTAGAGGAAATCAGTGTGTGGATTTTTGGAACTTATAAATTTAATGTCTCAGTAATTATTTTTTTTACCAGAGCTCATATTGAAATTTTGTTGTTACTATTGCTTTTTCTCTAGCATTTGGTAATACTGGTTCCCATATTGTATTCATTTCTATCCTTAACCAGCTCAGGAGGTTTTTGTGGCCTAGCACATATGTTGATTACTTAAGTTTTCATATTTTCCAATGATGTTCTCTATTATTTCAACCTAATCCCATATGGGTCAGTGATCTCTCTTTTCTCTCTATATGTGGTCAGTTACACCTGATTTTTCTATTTCTCCTTGTGTTATGGCTTTACAATATTCTTGCAGTCTTGCGTTAAGAGGGCAAACCATTTCTCTATATTTCTTACCACAGCTACATGGGATGGCGTACACACAATCCTTAGTCATGTTCTCCTCTATGGGGGGGGTTTACTTGGAAGAGGTGTCTGCAAACTGTTGAACCACTTTTGAAGGTCATCCTGATGTTATACAGACCACTGATCTTTTGTATTTTCCCCAATAATCCCTTCACATAGGGTAGACAGACTGAAGCTGTTTTCTGAGTGTTGTTATCATCCTGAACACCCTTCTATCTCAGTTTGTCAAAGCTGCTGCCATGTATCCAGGGTAGTTGTTACATTGTAGGGTACTGCTTATACTGACTGTTTCTTGTTCGTATGTTTTTGGATCACTACTTATAACTTTTGCTTGATGCTTTAAGCAGCAGATGATCTCTTTCTTTACACTGTATAGGTAGTAGGATTTGAAGGGTCTTTCTATCTCAGTCTGATCATATAAGTTTATTCAAATCTATCTTCTTATCTTAATCTGTTCATATCTACCACAATTTGTTTACATCTTTCAGTTTGGTCATCTTGATTTTCCTACCTCAGTCTGATCATATCTATCTCAAACTTATTTCATACCTATCTTTCTCAGTTCATTCATATCTCTCTCTACCTATCATATCTATCTGTCTATATGAGTGTCTGTTCACGTCTCTCTTTCTATCGATATTGATCTGTTCATATCTCTCTCTTTCTATCTATCTATCTTGGTCTGTTCACATCTATCTATTTATCTATCTTGATCTGTTCACATTTCTCTCTCTCTCTATCTTGGTCTGTTCATATCTCTTTCTCTCTATCTATCTATCTTGGTCTGTTCACATCTCTCTATTTCTCTTGGTCTGTTCACATCTCTCTCTATCTATCTTGATTTGTTTATATCTCCCTCTCTAACTATCTTGGTCTGTTCATATTTCTCTATATATATATCTTTGTTCATATCTCTCTCTCTTAGTCTATTCATATTTCTTTCTCTATCTATCTTGGTTTGTTTATATATCCCTCTCTCTTGATCTATTCATATTTTTCTCTCTATCTCTCTTGGTCTGTTTCTCTCTCTATGTATCTTGGTTTGTTCATATCTCTCTCTCTCTCTTGCACTATTCATATTTCTCTCTCTCTCTCTCTCTATCTTGGTCTGTTCACATCTCTCTCTCTATCTTGGTCTGTTCACATCTCTCTTTCTGTTTCTCTTGGTCTGTTCACATCTCTCTCTCTCCATCTTGGTCTGTTCACATCTCTCTCTCTCCATCTTGGTCTGTTCACATCTCTTTCTCTCTCTCTCTCTGTTTCTCTTGGTCTGTTCACATCTCTCTCTCTATCTTGGTCTATTTATATTTCTTTCTCTCTCTCTATCTTGGTTTGTTCATATCTCTCTCTATTTCTCTTGGTCTGTTCACATCTCTCTCTCATCTCTCTCTCTCTCTCTCTCTCTCTCTCTCTCTTGGTTCTCTCTTGGTCTGTTCACATCTCTCTCTCTCTCTCTGTTTCTCTTGGTCTGTTTACATCTCTCTCTCTCTCTCTCTCTCTCTCTCTCTCTGTTTCTCTTGGTCTGTTCACATTTCTCTTTCTCTATCTTGGTCTGTTCACATCTCTCTCTATCTTGGTCTGTTCATATTTCTCTCTCTCTCTTGGTCTATTCCTTTTTCTCTCTATATATATCTGGGTTTGTTCATATCTCTCTATCTATCTTGGTCTGTTCATATTTCTCTCTCTCTCTATCTTGGTCTGTTTACATCTCTCTCTCTCTATCCATCTCTCTATCTGTTTGATTCCTCTCTGCTTTTCATCAGAATTTAAAAAATAAATGAATGTTAAATGTAAAAGTTAAATATATTTTTCCACTATAAGCTTGAATATTTATGCAAAAGGTATTTGTTTCGAATTGTAGAAATAAAATAATATTCAGGGTGTCTCCTTGAATCCTATTCTTTTATCATCCTCTCCGCCACAAAAATATATTTTTAGATTCTTTCACTCTCACTAATCTCTTGTGTCTTAGTGGCTTTATTGCCTTGCTTAGAGAAAAATGATATGAAAACATGAGGACATGATTTTTTTTATTAATCTATATTATTATAGGACATTATTCTTTTATTAATGTATTACTATGGGACATTATTCTTTTATAAATGTATTTATTAATAATGTATTCTCTTATGGAACATTATTCTATTATTAATGTATTATATTATCATGGGAAAATTTTTATTAATGTATTTATTTTCCATTTATTTTTCAGATGTGTCATTCTTTTATTTTATTTTTGTAGGACATTATTCTTTTATTAATATATTTTTATTAATATATTTTATATTATTATGGGACATTATTCTTTTATTAATGTATTATCTTATTATGGGACATTCTATTCTTAATATACTATTAATACATTGTCTTATGGGACATTATTCTATTATTAATATATTATATTATTATGGGACATTATTCTTTTATTAATGTATTTATTTTCCATTTATTTTATTTTTCAGATGTGTCAATTCATCAAAAGAAAATTATATTGACTAAAACAATGGCCTTCAGTCATTGATCTGTCTGCTACATCAAAATTTGCTCATTCAATTTAAATTTAAGCCTGATTAACCAGTTGGAAGGCATGAATTTTGGCATCAGGAATTTTAGAAACATTCATTTTGGTTATTTACACCAAAAAACAGATGAACATACAATTACGTTTATTAAAGGAGAAATTGGTTTTGTTTGATACTTAACTGCCGGACTCAGTCTAGGATTTTACAAGAATCTAAATTCTATTTTTACTTTGTGGACTTTGTATATTGTGCTGGATCTTCATAGAAAAACAATTGGCTTTCTTTGAAACTTGAAAAAATTTGACCTAACAAGACCTCAAAAGGTAAAAAGAATTAATAGGTATACATACATTGTAATATTCTAAATTTAGGGCCTTAGAGATCTCCCCCTACTTTTTTTCTTCTTTTCATTGTTCCCCTGAAATTTTCTTTTCTTTTCTGGTTTGTAGAGATATTTATGACAAAATTGTTTCTTTTTGCATGTATATACATTTTTAAATCTGAGAAAAATAAAAAAAAAAAAAAAAAACTTTAGCTTATTCTCCACAAAATTTCACCTCCACCATTTCTTAAGAAATTTAAATTCTAATAAACTTTTTAAAAAAATACAGAAAGAAAAAAGCACATTACCCACAACTTTTAAATTTAAAATTTTTTTGTCTTTTTGAAATAAATTCCATTTCATATCTTAAAGAAAAAAGAAAAAATACTGAAAGCTAGAAACATATTACAAATACTAAAATATAGATATCAAATATAAGATATCAAATATAAGATATCAAATATACAATATATATTATTCATATTTGTAATTTATATATGTATTATCACTTTTCCATCCAAAATTATTTTAACACGTTAACTGCCATGTCACCATATATTGGTGACATGGCATTTCATTTTATGCTGTGTCTCCAGATACCAATAACAGTTATATTTTCATTTTAAGTTGCTTCGCCAAATGTTGGAGACGCTCTATGACTATTTCTATACAAAGCAATGTCTGTGGCTTCCTGAAAAACTTTAGTAAAATGCATATGGTTCTCTGCTTCAATTAATGTTTACTCAAATTGTTTATAAATATACAATAGGTATAAAAAAGAAATCAAACCTCAAGGAAAAAAATTGTTGATTCAACTACAACATTAGTAATATTTGCAGAAATAATTTTGTCACCAATATATTGTGACACAGCTGTGATTATATAATAGATGTAAATCACATTTATAGCACATAAGAATGCTTCTTGATTTGCTATGAAGCATCTAATAATTAGAAAATAACATATATTATATATATATAATTTGTAAAATCCTGAAAAGTATATTATGCACACAAGAAAGTAGACATCACCACTTGTTGGTGACATATCTGACATATTCTTTTACAAAATATTTAAAAAAAATAAAAATAGTGTCCCCTAAATGACCCTATGCTGATTTGGGGTCGGCAGTCAACGTGTTAAAATTTCACCTTTATAAGAAATGTATCCCTTATTTTTCAGTAAGTATAAGCAGTAATTCTTGTCTTAATGTGATAAAAAATACATCATATAAATTCAGATATATAAACTTATCTAGTATTATATAAAACACACATAAAATAATTCTAACAAAATCATGAATAAATAAATAATAGAATCATTATAACAACTTAACTAAACAGAAATAATTTTAAATTAACATATCTTTACAAATCTATTTTTCTCTATTTTCATTTTCTTATTTAATCTCACCTCTTTTCTAGTCTCTTATCCTTTGTCGACTTTCTGTTTCTCCCTTATTTCCATGGTTTGTGTGCACAAAAACACTGACCACCAGCCATCACAACCAGCTATGTATCCTACCCAGTCTTCTTACCCATCTGGGGTTGGTCAATCAAGTGGTCAAAACCAGTCAATATATCAAAACAACCACATGAAAACAGCATCTACTGGTGGCAAAGCATTTCGACAAGATATTACTCGCAAGGACTTCAGCCAAAGAAGCTCCACTGATTCCCACAGTGGTGAATCTGTCAATGTGGGTGGCATAGGAAGGAAGGACTTCTCTTCCCAACGGGTGACACTTAACAATCATGCAGGGAACAATACAAACATTGGCATTCCTGTCATGGAGAAAACATATCCATGTGGCATATGCAAGAAAATTTTTTCTAGCCAATTCTTTTTGAGAAACCATGAAAAAACACACCAAGTTCCACCAATTGGGAGCAAACAATTTGCCTGTCTAAATTGTCAAAAGCAATTTGTATTGTTCATTGACTTGAAAAATCATGTCTGCCCACTATTAAGCAATCAACAGCAGCACAATAATAATAATAGTAATATTACCACCACCACTACCACTACCACCACCACCACCACCAATAACAACAACAATACTAACAATATCCAAACACTAAGTCAGCAGAGTAACCAATATCAGCAACGCTTGCAAATCACACAAAATATGAACAATTCAGCTGTTGAAAAACCCTACCAGTGCTCAATATGCAACAAAAGTTTCTCCCACCATGCTAACTTAAAACTACATTTTCGCACACACTCTGGAGAGAAACCCTTCACTTGTGAGGTGTGTGGCAAATGTTTTTCACAGAAAAACTGCCTCAATGATCACAAACGCTTACACAGTGGAGACCTGTATTATTGCAGCTATTGCAAAAAACCCTTTGCAAACCAGTTCTTCTTGCGAAACCACCTGCGAACACACACAGGTGAGAAACCATTTGAATGCACGTTTTGCAACAAGAAATTCTCTCAGAGGGGAAACCTAAAAACTCACATCCGCATACACACTGGTGAGAAGCCATTCCAGTGTGATGTCTGTGATAAATCATTTGCTCAGAAAAACTGCCTCAGTGACCACAAGCGACTACACACTGGCGAACTCTTCTTTTGCATTGTGTGCAAGAAGGCATTCACAAATCAGTTCTTTTTGAAAATCCATGAGCAAAGTCACACAACCTCTGGGCAGAGTGAAGCAAATTTTTTTTGCAGCTATTGCAAGAAGGGATTTTCAAATCAGTTCTTCTTACGCAATCACGAGCGGTCTCACACAGGAGAGAAACCATTTCACTGTCAATTCTGTGGAAAAGCCTTTGCCCAGAGTGGAAACTACCGCACTCACCTGCGCATACACACTGGTGAGAAGCCATTCGTCTGTGATACCTGCGGGAAGGCATTCACACAGAGGAATAGCCTGAATGATCATAAACGTTTCCATACAGGAGAGCTGTACTACTGCAGTATATGCAAGAAGGCCTTCTGCAATCAGTTCTTTTTGAAAATTCATGAGCAGACCCATTCAGGAGAGATGTTCTACTGTAGTTATTGCAAGAAAGGATTCCCAAATCAGTTCTTTTTACGAAATCATGAACGTACTCATACTGGTGAAAAACCATTCATTTGTCATTTTTGTAACAAGGCATTTGCACAGCGAGGAAATCTGAAGCTTCATCTACGCACACACACAGGAGAAAAACCACATGTCTGCGAAGTGTGTGGAAAGGGTTTTGCCCAGAAAAACTGCCTGATTGATCACAAACGTCTACACAATGGAGACCTTTTCTTCTGCATTGTTTGCAACAAAGCCTTTACAAACCAGTTTTTCCTGAAAATTCATGAGCAGAGTCATGCAGGGGAGACATATTACTGTAGCTATTGTAAAAAAGGTTTCTCCAATCAGTTCTTTTTGAAAAATCATGAACGGATACACACAGGAGAAAAACCATTCCAGTGCACATTCTGTAAAAAGAGCTTTGCACAAAGAGGCAACCTGAAACTCCATCTTAGGAAGCACACCGGTGAGCGGCCATTCCGTTGTGATGACTGCGGCAAATCTTTTAGTCAGCGGAATAACCTTAATGACCACAAACGGCTACATTCTGGGGAGCTCTTTTACTGCAGTTTCTGCAAGAAAGCATTCTGTAACAAATTTTTCTTGAAAAACCATGAGCGTATACACACTGGAGAGAAGCCATTCCAGTGTGACTTCTGCAATGAGAAGTTTTCACAGCAGGGTAACCTAAAAACGCACCTCCGTAAACATACCGGTGAGAAGCCATTTTCTTGTGACCATTGTGGGAAGTCCTTCACACAACGCCCAAATTTCACAAACCACAAATGTCCAGCTGCAATGGCTGCCACAGCCATTGGGACTGGTCCACATGGAGAACAAGTTTTTGCAAAACCCCTGTCTCTTTCTGGACGAAGGGGTAACACCCAGCTTGGAATAAATATTCCAGGACACGATAACAGTGATAAAGAATGCAGCCCCCAAATTAAACCACTCATCAAAAATAATGGATCTGGGCAACAGAACAGAGATTCCCAGGTAAATCCACCTGTAAGGCCACAGGCATCGCCCGCTTCATCATCCTATACAAATTCATCACATTTACATGGATCCTGGGAGAATAACTACCTGTGGTCCAGGGGTTTTCCCATGCCACCTTTACTTAGCTCCTCATGGTCAGGGGTTTCAAGTTCAGTATCCTGTAGTTCAAAGCAAAACAAATAAAACAAAGTTACCCACCAAATGGTTTTGTAAACTCTTTGAGAAAGTGTAGGTCATGAGGTTAACTGCTTGTAAACTTAGGATAAGTACCCTATATAAGTATCCAATATAAATCAATGAAACGATACTCTTGAAGAAGTATCTATTGAACTGATCAAACATAAGGTCGGGTAAATATTTCTCTGACTTACTGGTAAATGAAGATATTCATCTTGACAGAATTGATACTGGAAATTCAAAATCCCAAAAGGTGAAACTGGAATTACCAACAAATTTAAGTTTTAATATCCCTTCAAGATTACTGACTTAAGGAAGTTGCAGGCTTTTAAACAGATGAACTTCTGGAATACACATTAAAAATGTAGATCATTTAAGAAAACTAAGGAATTTTCTCAGATATGAAGTCATTTAGTGACAAATTGGATGTAATCTAAAGCAGAAAGTTCAGGCCAATTCTTGAATGATCAGTTATTATTGAGTTGGATTGTTATATACATTTTTTTAATTGCATTATTGTATATATTTGTTGTTTATAGACTCTTCCCCAGATGTTAATTCAATTTGACTGCCACAGATTAATTACAATTTTAATTGGATTGCATATACTTAACCACATAGGAGTGGCTGACAAGAAATTTGTTCTGGGTCATCTAGCTCTTGGCAATGAATTCGATAGTGGTTCATAGCTGGTGACAAAGGCAATGAAAGTAGTGATTATCCCACAGCAATTTGGTGTAACATAACACAAAGAAAATGTCCCAATCTCAAGTGGTTAAGGAACTCTTACACACCATCAAAACCACCTTTGTAGACAGTCCATCAAAGAGTATCCATGGATATAACTCATGAGGGTAATAAATACCCCCATTCACTTCTTTCTTTGGGGACAATTTAAGCTCAACATGGCTTTTCATTTCTCATAAACTGGTGTTTCTTTCCTTGGTGGTCTCACTTAAACACAATGGCACAGAATAGCAAAAGAATAACGATGACAATAATGTTTCATAGACTGTTAAGTTCAGAGAACCTAAATGGACTGAGGGTCTACAATTGGAACGCTGGCAAGCTGCAAGGGTCACTGAAATGTTCTCAGGTCTAACCCACTTCCAAAATTAGTATTTCAACAACCAAACATCAGAATACTGATTCTAGGAAGTGGGTCAGTCTGATCATTTTTTTGAGCACCCCCTCATATATTAGAATTTTGTACCGGGGTCTTATTCTGTTAGAGAATCAGTTAATTCCATACATTTCATAGATGGTTATGAAGCAATGATGGTTCTGGAACAGCTGACAACATATAACAATGTAATATGGCATAAAAGTATCACAATTCATCGGGGTTAAGGTAATATTATCTACCACACCTTAATCAATAATACCCTTGGTGACAGAGGGTAAATGTTTTTTATTATTTTACAAGTTTTTTATTTATCACAAAACTGAATTCATTTTTGTTTGTTAATATTCATGTACAAATAACCACGCAGAATATAGTAAAAGCAAAAAAGAAAAATTACTGTTATATCTCTTCAGAATGTAGATGAGCATGAATCTCCACAGCTTCCTTTTCTTTATTATCTGTAAATTGCTGATTTCTTGAGGAAGAGTGGAATGGTTTCTGTGGCCTTCTCTGTGGTTTTGAATTCAGAGATGATGCCCTCCTAGACTGACTGTCAACCAAAACTAGACACCATAGCTATTTAACCAATAGCTGGTGGGGGAGGAGATGGATTCATACCTTTCCCAAGGCTATTAGTGTAAAAGTGAACACATCAGATTCTGCAGAAATTTGAACTCAGCTTGCCGATTCCACTTTCTATGCTGTTTACCTTCACATTTAGAAATATATATATATATATATATATATTTAGTTTATGAAAAACTAGTTAATCCATATGGGTAAACCCAAGGAGGATAAAATCCAGAGAGCTCAATGTAATTCCAGAGCAAATAATTTGAATAAAAACAGACCACTTTAAGGTTCCATATAATAAATCATTTCACCACAGCTCTTTTAAACGACTGTGGATCATCAGACTTTAATTCCAAATGTTGAAACAAAAAATGAAAAGAAATTTACACATTTTTGACAGGCCATATTAAGTATATGTAAATTAACAAAGTGAGGAAGTGAGTGGGGAGAGAGAAGACATGAGTGAGTTAGATGTAATTTAAAATTTCTATTCTTTTATACTTAAAATTACTTGAGGTCCAGACATTGACACATTTAAACGGTTAACTTAATGGAAGTTATATATTGATATCGAGGGGGTATATATATATATATATATATATATATATATATATATATATATATATATATATATATATATATAGTAATACTGTATATGTTTAACTTTCAAAGGATCTAAATGGATATCTATGACTTGAGAGTGGCTAACAAGATATCTTATAAAAAATTTCCTTGTTCTGTCTCCTGACTCCAGTAGCAAATCAGATAATAATTCAAGACAATGAAAACAGGTTATTTTTTTTAATCATTTCACTCTAAGCAAGGCAATAAAGCCACTAAAACACGAGGAGTTATTGAGTGTGAGAGAATATGAGAAAAAGAAAATGTTATTAAGGACAAAGAACAATAAAAGAACAGGAATTATGAAAACAGAAGATAATGATTGACATTGCTTTTAGATTTTTGATGATCAAAGTTGACTGGGAAGCAAGATGGCAGAAGAGAGTTCTACAAGTGCGAGAGAAGAAACTGTTAGCATAGAACTTATGGTTACATCTAACCACTTCAACTATAAGATGATGAGACCTAGCTGCCAATCTAGTATTGTACTTAAATTCATAAAATTTAGATACCATAGAGGAAAGTAATATTTATTTTGCATAATACAAAAATCTGGCACAAGGCCAAAAGGGGTAAGGCCAGTCTTCAATCTGTCTTATCTTAAACTTAGCTAGCCATAATTCAGTTATGTGCCATACATGATACATGCTTAGGCAATCATATATCTTTTGATACATGATTGACAAGGCAGATTTTTTTCCGCGGTAGGTTGCCATTTCTTTCTGCGGTAGACCAGTTGCCATCCAAGGCTATAGAACCCGGTCTGTCCTGCTATTTACCCATAGCTGGGGTGGAGAAGAAGAGGATTCATACCTTTCCCAAGGGTATTAGCACATAAATGAATGTAATGGATTTGACTGGAATTTAATCTCGAATCTCCAATTTCTCAGTTGAACAGTTGATACTGACTCAAATATACCCCTGTATTCCTTACACCAAAACAATACATTCTTACTACAGCCACCATAATACACCAAAATCTCTATGAAGTCCTAAGTAATTCCAATATGTACAATAGAGGAAGGCAAGTCTCACCAGAACAATTACCATGAAAGTATTTATAGAAAAGGTACAGGGAAGCTGTGTTATGGCAAACTGATGGCAGTCATGTGGAAAGTGACTGAAGCTGAGATGCCAAGTCATAAAAAGAAAACATTATTAAGGTGAGAGAGAACAATAAAAGAATAGGAATTAAGAAAACAGAAGATAAAAATTGACATTGCATTTAAATTTGTTTAATCTAGGTACCAAGATTCTTCATTGTATTTTATCAAGTATCTCTATATAACAGAAACACCAAACCAGATATGACAACCATATTTAATACATGGTTGAATAGTTGGCTTATAAATGTATACGATAGTTGATATAATAATTGTTATCAAGTAACTGATGAGTTATTTCACCTGCAGTATATGATTCCATTAAAAAAAATAGCAGTTCCAAGTGCTTAATTAAATTTATAAAATTTCATTAATATTTTATTTCATTAATCAATTAAGATTAACTAATTTGCATAATTACATTTTAATTATGTTATACAAGTTATTTCCAATTTTAAGTGAATATTGTTCATATGCTTAGACCCCAAAATAAAAGTCAGCAACTCTAATTCAAATAATATAAACAATAATTTCAAACCATGGGTTAATATTATTCTGTGTACCAAAAAAATATATACTTATTAAGGTATTCATTAGAATTGAGCATCATGGATTTTATAAGTATAGACATATACTCCCTGCTAGGACAGAAGAAAGTTTTTATAATGTCAATGGCTTGAAACATTACCAAACCCCAAATTCTATTAAAGCAATGAAAGGTGTCACAAGTGATCAAATCAACTCTGGGGTATCTATTCTAAACAGGGGTTTATCCCTTGTTTCCTGTTTAGGATAAAGTTTACAGTTCATGCTAAAGTATACTTCAACTCAATACCTCTAACATCTCCACTTGAACTGTGAAATTTTGTTAACTAATTATTTATTTTTTCGCCTCAGTAGGAGTAGATATGTTTGTCTATCATCCGGATTACACTCCACCCTGGTCTTTTGAACAGGGGTAGAGGCTTATCCCTTGTTCCCAGCTTGGGATTGGGTTTCTAGTTCCTTCTAAAGTCTTTTCTTCTCTTTCACTCCCAATAGCCCCTTGTGCCTTAGTGGCATTATCACCTTGCTTGAGTTGAATTGATTAAAAATAAAAAAAATTCTGCAGAGATGGAGTGTCAGAAATTATTCCTTCAACAAATGATATCATAATTAATAGATGTGTGCCAAAGTCCTCAGCACCCTCTTTTTTGAAAACTAGGGACTTATTTATTTTTTAACAATCAGGCATGTCTATTCAGAATGTAGGTTATCATGGCTCTCCACAGCTTCTTTTTTATATGTAAAATGTACATTACCATCATTGTTGTTTGGAAAGAGAGTGAAGTCATTTTTTCTGAGTGGTTTTCTTTTTCTTAGACTGGTTACCAAGTAAGACTAGAAGGCCCAGTCTGCCCTACTATTTTACACATAGCTGGTGAGAGAAGAGATGTATTTTTGCCTTTCTCAAGGGTATCAGTGTAAAGTGAACACAAACTGCCCCAGCCAGAATTTGAACCTTGCTTGCTGACTTCATTTTCTGCGCTGATAACTGTGAGGCTACCAACACTTGAGAAACCGAATACAAAGATCAAAAATGTATTTTATTTTTAATAAAAATGCTAAAAAATTTTGCACGCACCTAATATAAACAAGGTTAGTACAAAGTTGTTGGGTACAATGTTTTTTTAAATGTTTGCACAGAATTTTACTTTTATTTATTTATTTTTTCCCCTTTCTTTCTTTTTTTAAAAAACACTTTCTTCCATGCAGGAGATGCAGATGCTCAAATAGTTAACAGCACAGCAAATGAAATCAGCAAAACAAGTTAAAATACTGGCTGGGGCAGTTTACAAACACCTTTGTACTCATACCTTTAGACTAGGTATTAATTCACTTCTGTTCCCCATCTAAACAGGAGAGCAGTTGGAACCTCTTTCGTCTTGTAAAGACTATCCATCTTGGACACTTTTCATTCTCTGCTGCTGGTATGATGTAACCCAGTACAATTTGTCATATGTTTTTGTAGATTAAATGAATACTGGCAAGTAATCCCCACTACCCTGATGGTTACCATATAATGGAATTACTCATCATGACAGCACCCCAAAAATGATGAGAAACATCCACTTCTTGATGAACTGCTGAAATTCAAGGGCATGATCTTTTATGGCTGTTTTAAATTCCTTCATCTTTCATAACCAAATCTGTCCTATCCCAAATCAAATTATCAAAAGACATCAAATCTGAACTTTGAGGAAGCCATGCCTTGCGCAATCTGCATTTCATCTATAATCTACTAAATATATAATTCAGAAATTCCTTTAAATGCAAAGCATGTCAGGATTCCATTTTGTCCAAGGTCCAAAGCTTTAGAAATTCTCCTATAATGCATTAGAATGAACAGCTCTTGAAAAATGGTAAATATTTTTTGTGACTTCACTTAAGGCAATAAAAAAAAATCAGTTAACATGATTGTCTCCAGAGAGTGCTACCGAAAGAAATATAAAATTTACCGAGAGATTTTGAACTTGGTCTGTATATCAAATGTTCTTATTTATAAAAACATGTTATATTATATAATTTTAATATTAACATGTAACAAAATAACTGTAATATTTTTTCATCTGATAAGAACACAGAAATGACTAAATAAAAATGTTACTAGTAGTTGTAATAGTATTAAAAGTAGTAGTCTTAGTAGTTTTGAATCAACTGTAAATCTAACTAATCCATTTTGTGTCCAATTTTTGGTCATCTCAAACAAATACAAACTGGGACTTTTGGTCTACAAAGTTTTGATGACCGTATTGCAAAAGAAACTTTCTGCTTTATTGATATAAAATGTTGCTTGATCTTAATCTCTCCATTTTTGTCATCAGTTTATATATGTCCATCTTTTTTAATCCTTTCATATCTGTTTCACTCTCTTTCTATCTCTGTTCATATCTGTCTCTCTCTCTTTCTGTGTTCATATCTGTCTCTGTCTCTCTCTCTCTTTTAATACCTGTCTTTCTCTGTTCACATCTGTCACGCTCTCTCTCTAGCTCTTTTCAGATCTGTCTCTCTCTCTCTCTCTCTCTCTCTCTGTCCATCTCACTCTATCTCTTTAACCCTTTCACAGCTATTTCACTCTTTGTATCTATTATTTTCTGTTCATATCTATCTATCTTCACATGTCCATATCTATCTACCTATCTTCATGTGACCTTATCTACCTTTCATGTGTCCATATCTACCTATCTTCAAGTGTCCATATCTATCTACCTATCTTCATGTGTCCATATCTATCTATATTCATGTGACCATATCTATGTGCCTATCTTCACATATCCATATCTATCTACCTATCTTCACATGACCATATCGCCCTATTTTCACATGTCCATATCTATCTACCTATCTTCAAGTGTCCATATCTACCTATCTTCATGTGTCCATATCTATCTTCATGTATTCATATCTACCTACCTTCACATATCCATATCTTCTTATCTATCTTCACTTATCCATATCTTTCTATATATCTTTACATGTCCATATCTATCTTCACATGTCCATATCTATCTACGTACCTAGCTCTCTATCTCAGTACATTATCTTAGTCCCTTTATATCTATCAATTTTTCTACCTTTTCTTGTCCCTGTTCCTGATCTATCTTCATATCTCCCTGAGGTTCAGTAAGTATTAGTCAAGACCAATTACAACAGTATCTGAACATTTAATATTAACTGCCTTATGAAAGGACCCCATTTATGCATACAGAAGCAAATTTGGGGCAAATGAGAAGACAGAAAATGTCTTCAGAATTTCATCAAACACTAAATGTATTTTCATAAATGCCATATTTGTGAGTGTTAAAAGTGTACCTGTTCCTAAGATCTATTGCTACTTAAATCAGATGTACAAACAAAGTAATCATGCTAATTTTTATACAAAAGATCCATACACTGAGGTATCTGAAGTATTTAGTATTAAACTAATTCTACACCCTGAATTTTTATGATGGATTCATGGTAGGTTCCATCACTGCTTTCATCCCAATTCCAGATCATAGTTATGTTTTGGAAAGATTTATCTTGAGTCCTATTTCAAGAACACTCTTATTCCAACTACAAATACCCATGTCGTGGGCATAGCTCTCTGTTAATATCAGTACATTGGCTTTTGGTGTATCTATGATAGTAAAAACAAAATTAAATTTTATTAATTCCAATAAGACTAATACCAGTATCTAAATAAAATGAGCACTCTCAAACCATTTTGTGGCAAAAGGCAGAATAATACCAAAACAAGCAACCAACAGCAGCCATCTTGGTTTAGTTATATTTCTCACTAATTTGAATGCTTTTTTTAACCTTTCATAGTTTCTCTTTGGAAAGAAGAAAATGCAGAGGTCACTAACTGTTAAACAGTACTTCAAGGGCAAGTTTTTGCTACACAAAATAGTATTATTCTTGTCAGACTGGGTAGTGCTACTCAAAAGAAAATGAAACCTTTGGGACAGGCAGAAATAAATGCTAAACTCTTTGTGGAACTCAAACTCTTTTCTTTTTTGGGACCAAAAAAAAACTGTTTAAATGCATCAGCTGCTCTTATCAAAATGACCCACAAAGAATGGCATTAAAGATGAGATTTGATCTTCAGCCAAACTGTTGAGTTCTCATAGCTCATTTAGTAAAAGTGGCTGGTTTTCAAACCCGGTTTCCTTGTGGCAAAAGGAATGGGAGTTTGGGAATTTAGCGTCTATTTCTGATCTTGTATTGTTAAATTACTTTTATATATTGACAGCCTTACTAAAATTAGAATAAAGAAAAATACTAGTCAAAAATTAATAATGGTTGAAAATTCTTCATCTTTTATAAATTCATGTAAGGCTAAATTTTGTCTGTGTGTCCCCAGCCCAGCCCACACCACTAACATGGTATTTACTCTCTCCAGCCATTTTATTTCCTGCAGCATTCATAGTAACCATTGTTATCATATGACATTTCACATTACAACAAATCAGTTGAGCAGAGCAGGAAAAAAAAATTTATGAAATTATTTAAATAAATTGAAATGATTTGTTTAATTAAATCTTAAAACTATATCAAATTATTTAAACAAAAAAAAAATTAATCTTTTGGTCCAAATGATTTGTTTATCCTGCTGATGTGACTGAAATACCAAAAATATTTGTGATTATTATTATTATTTTTAATAATTTCACCACCATCAAGGTAATAAAGCCACTAAGATGCAAGGAGGCTACTGAATGTTAGAGAATATGAGAAAAAACTCTATTAAGGAGAGAAAAGAATAAAAGAACAAGAATTATTATTATTATTTGATTTATTATATCAAATGTTAATTGATACAATTCATTTTGTGACCATAGACAGGATCTCAAATCACCATCTCATACCAAACTGTTTTCTCTATTATTAGGTGAACATCTATAAAGAAAGAAATATTCAAGATCAAAAGATGAAGGATAGATTTTCAAAAGTTTATTTGAACTAAAAAAAGAAAATCACTTTCAATATCAGAAAATATAATATGTATATGTGCGTGTGTGTTTTACATACATTTTGTAGTCATTGCTAGAAAATGTCAGTCCCACAACAAAGCAAATCAACCCAACATGACTAAAATGATTTCTCTTCAATCTATTCATTTGGTTTTACGAAAACAGCAAAAAACAGATTTCACTGCCATTTCAAGATCTATGAACCAAACAGAAACTATTTCATAATTCCTTGCAGAGATGAAAGTATCAGATTAATTCTAAATTTAGACATGTCAACCAAAAATATAACTTCTTATGGTGCAAGATTTTACAAGAGTGTATAAATCATCATCACCAATCCCATGACTGGGTGTGGTCATAGGGTTGCTGCACAGTTGAGCACCTAACCAGTTTCTTCCACACATCTGGATTGAAAGCTGGAGAGGTATTCATTTATGTGCAACTTGTATCAAGCAGGTAGACCTGGCGGAGCCCATCCCTATTCAGGTCAAACCACAGCTGTTTTTCTTCTTAATCAATCCACTCCAAGCAAGGCAATAAAAGCCACTAGGATATAAGGAGTTAATGTGTGTAAAAGAAATGGAGGAGACTGTTAATGTTGTAGTTATTGCCCTTGTCTTTTGGTTGTTGTTTAGTGCCACCATGTGGTGGCTTCTATAAAATACTGGCAGCCATATTGAAAATTTCATTTGTTCAGTTGTCAATATTCAGAGTAACAGGAGGATTACCTTGTGGCAGGCACAATTAACTAATTGAGCATTAACAGAACAATGATGGAACTGGATTCAAGGAGGCAGAAGATGACAATTGACATTGCATGTCCCCCAACTTCATTCTAGTAAGCCTTTTGTCCAGTGATGCTGTGTCATTACTGCACTGGCTGCATCCATAGCTATGGAACCCACTCTAGCTCATTGTGCTAAATAGCCATTGACCCTACAAGAAGATCCCCACCTTTGATAGGTCTTGTCTTTAATACTGCTGAGTATCTAGCTGCCTTTCTCACCAGAAAAGCCTGGTGGAGGAACTGGTTTAGTCATATGTACTTACTAAAAAACAATTCAAAGCTTGTATGTTTTCTGTCAGTATAAATATTATTGATCATAAAATATTCAAGGTTACATGAAACAGACTAAAAGTTGGGCTAAAAGTTAACATCGTTATATACATAATAATTTCAACATGATAAATTCATTCATACATACTCAATTTTATTTTAGGCGGGAAAAATCCTTGATTGCTTTGCATGAAGTGGCAGCCCTTTTAACCAAAAATGTGCTGTGTCTAAAGTTAATGATAATTTTAACATTCCTCATAAATATAGGGGAAGATGTCTCATCTTGTAATATATATGAGATGGTATCAAATATTATAATTCAAACACTGATGACATAACAAAAGTTATATGTTTTATCCATGAAAATACTAAAACAATAAAGTTTCAATCAGTAATAACATCTTTATTTTCTGATTTGAAATCATTTATTTATTGATATACCAGCCAGCATATCTTGTTTGTCTTGGAGAAAATGATGCATTTTTCAATGCTGGGAAATATTCTAGAAATCATTACAGATGAAAATTTCAAAAGACAAATGCTGTATCAAGAAAATCCTACTAAAACATTGCATCTTTTGGTTCAAGATTTTAACATTATGCAGATTCACCTACAGCAAGAGCTGTTCAAAAATTGTATAGCATCATTTATCCTCAAAATTATGGAATGATTATTCATCATAAGAAAAAAATGGTTCGTTATTGGATATAAGTCAGGAAAGTGTTAAATTCTTTTTCAGTATTTGCAAGCAAATTACTATTAATTGAATATATTATTTAATAACACCTGTTTCCCTGCCCCATTCCCATTTGGAGATTTGAGCTTAATTTCAGGTATAAATATTATTGCCTCCTTGTAATATAATTTCTGAGTTGATTGCTTATATTTTGTGCTGTCAAAATTTTTAAAATCTTCTACTTCAACTTAAAGATGATTTGGACACTTACCGTAATCCTGCATGTATAACACGCCTTCATCCATAATATGCACCTCTAAAATTGTGGAAAAAGTGTGGGAAAATACTTTTACTCACACATAATATGCACCCCTTGTTTGGTAATGAAACCCTATAAATTGTAGCTCTCCAATTTCATTACTGCCAGCATTTACAACTTTTATTTTTAAAAATTATTATTCTAATTTAGTTTTATGATAATTCTTATTTTATTTTACATTTGTAAGTATTGTTAGGTACATATGATTGTATTTGACATCCCTATGGGGTCACAATCGCCGAATATTAGTGTCAAATTGTTGTATGTTTATGGTGAGTAGCCATTTCACAACTGAAATCAACCTACGAAACAGCAATTTTTTAAAGATTTTTTTTGGAAAAGTGCATAATACGCACACCTAATTTTGCTTATTATTTTTTAGAAAAACATGCGTATTATACATGGGAAATTACAGTAGCTTATTTTGACATCTGGATTTAACAGTGAGTGATCTTTCACATTTGTGTTTTATTTGACAATGGTTAGGGAGACACCAGTCATTCAATCGACATGCACACGTGTAAGTTTATAAAAATGATCTCAAATGACAAGCACACTAATCACAATTTAATTATGGATATGACCCAAATAAAGCCTTAACAATAGGCTACATTTTTATGATGTGTATTTTTAAGTAGTGAAACCAAAGTAAAAATCTAGGACAATCATGGGCTAATGGTAGTTCATTGTCTTTTTGAATAGCATGCCTAATTTCAGGAGGAAAATAATGTTTATTAAAATTTTATGGGTTTCATTTCATTCTCATGGTTCACTCACACATTCTCATAAATAACCATATACATAAACATTGATTAAATACAATGTTACTTGAATTTTTAAACTTCCCATTGACAGTAATATTTTTATTATATTAAACCATTAGAGATTTTTACTGTGGAAGATCATACATGTATACATCTTTTGCTTAAGGAACTGTAAATGATCATAATGATTTTTTTATCTGCAAATGAAATATACTCTTTTATTTAAAAAAAAATTATTTTTATATTTTTAAATGGACAAAGAAATAAACAAATCACACAGTCACACATGTTACTCACACTGTCATTGATAAGAGTTCAATTTTTATTATAGGAAAATCAACTTTTTATTATAGAAGAATTAGCTTTTCCTCATTTCTAAGGAAGATGCTTATGTGTACCATCTTTAGTAATGAAAAAGGCTGATATATCTTCAACAAAAAATTACACTGAATATTTTTTTAGTTTTGTATCCCGCCTCATGATGAGCCACATCACATGTGGCCCATTTGCCAGAAAAGATTGCCTCTGCCTGATTTAGGATTCCAAATGCTTATTTTCACAGCATTTAAACCTTCTTGACTTTGATGACTGGAACAAAACAGTCTTTCTACTTCTAATTCCATAATTCACCTTAAGTAAATATCTATGTCTGCTTTATGGCTGTGATACTTATATATCAGCTAATGGCCTCAGAGAGTTTGGTGTTCGAGGTTAGAATTTCAAAGAGTAGTTTTCAAAAAAAGCAGTTCCTTCTCTTGTAAAACTGGAACAACATAATCTTCCTATCTCTATTTCCTTTAAATTGGCCTTATGCCAGACTACATATATATTGTTTATTATTAAGACTCAGACCTTGCTTTTTTGAGGTACTTTTACTTTACACACACACACACACACACACACACATATATATGAGAAAATGATATATAATTTTTTTATATATCAGAACACTTAGGAAGACCTATGAAAAAGTGGAAAAAGATTTTTTGTGTGATGTTTCATACTTTAGGACTTCATTACACTAAAGTGATGTTTATGTTGATGTCATTACACATGCCCATGAAGGAGAGGGGATGCTGAAACTTTAAATTTAATTTTTTTCTAAATATCCTCACAAATGAAGAAGTAACAGAAATATGGTCCTACAGAAGGATGCTGAGAATACCATGGATTGAATATGTGAGCAACAACAAAGTTTTAGAGAAAACTGAAACAAAAAGGACATGTATATTTAACATCAGGAAGAGACAGTTGAAATTTCTAAGGCACATAATGAGGAAAGAGGGCTTGAAAAAATTGATACTCACAGGACAGACTGAAGGCAAAAGGAACAGAGAATAGCATATAACATACTTAGTGAGCTTGAGTAAATGGATGGAGAACAAAATTTAGGAGAAATAACAAAAAGACAAAATTTATTAATAGCTACAAAAGACAGGAACTTGTGGAGAGCCATAATCAGCAATGTCCTGAAGAGACATTTCAGTGTCTCCTTCATGAACATGTGTAATCACATCAACACAAAATCACTTTAGTCTGATGAAGTCCTAATGGATGAAATGCATCATATAAAAATTTTTCCCACTTCATCCTAGATTGCCCTAATATATATATATATATATATATATATATATATATATATATGATATAAAATATAGTTTTATTGTATGCTAAATTTATAGGTTAAAGTTTTCAATATCTGAGATAGAGATTATGTAAATATAAAACTGGACACTGAAGCTAACACCCAGTGACAGCAAATTTCTGTTTCATACTTATATGCAATCATCAGGCCATCTTGCTTGAATGCTGCATATAAGCATGAAACAGACTGTCACCACTGGGTGTTAACTTCAATGTTCACTTTTATATGCATATATATATATATATATATGTTTATAATTATTTTTTAAAAATATGATTCCATCGTGACGCAGAAGTTACGATGTTTTGAAACTGGTCCACAAGTATTAAAGTTTAATTTCAATATTAAACCTTAACTTTAGATGACCGTATTTGGAATAACTAACAGAAGAAATGTTTTAATCATTTATAGTCTGGAAATGGAAGTTTAATCTGGGGTTTGTTTTTCATTATCAAGGGGTCTCTGCTTTGATGAAAGTAGGAATGTTTATTATATCTCAAGTTTTGGAATCATGTAAGGTTGTGTTTGGGGGATTTTTGTCTAGTTGCCATTTCTATCTGGCTCTGTTGTTTTTATTACTCTCTGCTAAAACTCACACTGATTGATGTTCTCGTTACAGTCTTTTTGGTGTTTATTTATTTGTTTTTTGTTTATGCTTTCTTAAATAGGTGCTAAGATTATGATTGGGTTGTATTTTTAAACCTATAGTTTCAATTGAATTTGCTAATAGATTTTATATGGTATTCTGTAATTATTTATATATGGTATTGTGGAAATTTTTTTTTGTATATTTTAAGATTTAATTTCTCTTTTGAATTTTTTTCCTAAGCATTTATAAAATCCTAATTTTTTAAGGTGAATATTTGGAGGTGTCTGCAAAAAACCGTTATTCATTTCTTTGATTTAATAAATTTTTGTTTTTTAGAAACTTGATGATGTGAAGTTTTTCATATAGGCATAAAGGGCATGGGACATCCTAGGTTCTTCAATTCTTGTTCTATTTATTATTTTCCATTTTACTGTTGGTGTTTATTTGTTTCTTTTAAATGCAAAAAATATTTAGATAGGGATGTTTGATTTCTATTTCTAATATTATTGAAGGAGCTTTTGTGTAGTATCCACCTTATTTTACATTCATTTTTTGTGGACCTATATATATATATTTTCAATATTTGGATTCTCAATGGATGAGATTGTGCATTGGTATATATTCTAAGGCAGCATATCTTTTCATACAATATTATTAACGCTCTATTTTTAATATTATTTTAATATTTTTAATCAAATTGAAAACTATATATATAAAAATATCTGTTGTTACATAAATCTTATATATATATATATATATATATATATATATATCCAGGTAAAATGAGAACAAATGAGATATAATTTCACTGTATATAACATTTAATTTAAAAGAGTGTTCAATACATAGTAGAGCTAAATATTATTTATTATAGGATATTAAAACATGTTAAAAATCACTTCACAATTACAATTATGTTTTAACAGAATAAATGTGTCTCTTCAGGTGATAAAGGAAAAAAGCCTCAGAGAAGTGCACCCAATTTGCTCACACACTTGCCCAATCTGTGGCTTTCTTTGCAAGTCATTAGTGGGTCTGAAATATCACTCTAGATTCAAACATAAAGGTCTTTAAAAAGTTGTCGGAACCTCATACGTCGAAATCGACGGGAGAGTCCATCATATATATATATATATTTTAGGTGATAAAAAATATAATGCTTTTTTATATGCCTACTTTGTCAACTGTACCATGGATCTGCACTCCTAAAGTTAAGCTCTCTTCAATAGTTGTCCATGCAGCACAGCTCCCCACTTCACACAACTGATGTTGCCCAAGGGAAAGACAGAGGCCAATACAGCATGTGATCAGCATTGTTGAAGGAGTTGCCAGTCATCCACTCCACACCCTACTCACTAGATTTTGCTTTAGCTATTCTTTCTTTCCAAACCTTAAAAGGAGCTTGAAAACAAGACCTTTTTGAATGATTTGAAGGTGATAGCAACAGAGGAGTATTTCACATTCTTCTTGAAGAGTTGACGACACTTGACAAAATGATGTTACGATCCCGGATGGAAAAGCATTTCTATTTTGAATCTCTGGGTCATTCCATTCTTGGCCATTCCCTTTTTTTTTCAGGACCACCTCATATCTATCTCAGTCTGTTCTTACCTCCCTCTCTCCATTATCTCAGTCAGTTCTCATATATATATGCTCCCCCTAGTGTAGGATCGTTAATTCATCTGAAACTTTTAAAACCATTTATTTTCTTTTCAACACCATCACTTGATAAGACCAGAGTGTGTTGAAACAAAATGGCTATTTTTGTAGTGATTTTATAACATACTTATGTTATAAATTTTTTTATAAAAATAATTATATATATATATATATATATATATATATATATATATACTTATTTGTATGGATGTGAGTTTGTAACCCTAGGTTTCACACTTTTAAGATCCTCAGGCAAATTTGTCTGAGGATCACAAAACTGGGGCCTCATTACCAGATGTTGCTTAATGTTATATATATATATATATATATGTGAGTGTGTATGTATCAAAATCAGTTTTCCAAATTGTTTTATGTATTTATTGTGTTGGATTCTCATCCAACTTTATTCACACATATATAAGAGTGAAAAATCATTTACAAATAATACTTTGCACAAGTAATTTTATTTTTCTAGTCAATTCACAGGTGATATTTAGTTATGGGTTGATCATTAAATAGTGAAATTTTTTAGATCAAAATTGACAGTTAATCACTATATTTCAAGCTATGGATTTATCGTTCCGACCTTGTGCAACTATATACCTCAAACGTTATTATTTATTATTTAGTAGGTACTTGTATTTTAAATAGACATCCTCATTTTATTTGTAATACACAGTTTAAAAATAAAAATGGGGCATCTATTTCAAATACAAATATAAATGTTTAAAGTAGTAAAAATAAACCCATAAGTTCTTTAGAAGCATGTTCATGAGTTGTTGTTTAAAAATATTTGAAATCATAAACCAGTTTTTTTTTATGTGCTCCATCTGTCACACACATACCCACACTCCCTATTTTTTTTAGGCCTAAAAAAACCTTCCTCTCTTAGCCTCCGCCACACACACACACACACACACACGGTCTGTAATATTTTTCTCCCCAGATTTAAGATGTTTAGAGTCTGGGACACCTTTATATTCAAAATGAAAATATTTGCAGCTTGCTGAAGAAATGTGCTGAAAGCCGACACGCTTCTTACCTGATGAGCCACTGTTGACAAATTACTGCAATTGCATCACTATATACAGTAATCAAAAAATCATAGATTTTACAAGAGCATAAATTAAAAATTTCATTCACAATAAAGTTTTAGCCTACACATTTCAATAAATATAGCCTCTTCCTACAGTGACTAGTATTTTTTTATTCTTTTTTAAACCGTCATCGATGTTCAAGAGACTATAGTGTTGTGTTACCATTGAAAATAAATATCATTAGCAACTAAATACGTTGTCTCATGTTTTTATAGAGTTTTTAATCCTGAGCCTTGTCCAATGTGAGAAATCATTGTTCAACAAGGAAAGGAACAATAATGGTTTGTCTTTATTTTAGGTAGCATTGCAAACGGGTCTTATAATAAATTTAATGACCAATTTTAAATTATTAATTGATAGAGTAAAAATTGGTCCATACACTTCTCAATTAAAGTTTTTTTGTTTGTTTTTTTTTCTCTTTCTTTTAATGAGTTTTGTTCGAAAATGTGCCGATTGCTTTAAAACGACCCAACGTTTTTATCAGACGAGCCACGGCAACACCCGCCTTGCCCAACCGTCATCGTAGTAGTAGTGAGAAATATCGATTTTTGGAAGTTTTTAACAAGAAATGATTTTCGCAAGAATGAATTGCAAAACAGGCCGTGGAATTCAGGGCATGCTGAAAAGGAAATAAATGAAAATGTAGCTATCTCTTTTTATTTTATTCTTTTTCGGGTAAATTTCCTTTTACTCATCAACCTCCTCCCCAATTTCTTTGCTTACTCATATATATATATATATATATATATATTGAAAAATAAACGATAAATGAGATGTGTCCTATTTAATTTAAAAAATTAAAATGGTAATAAATTACAAGTTCCTTCACACGTCAAATTATCAATCTTCTTCTTATCCGTTTAAATAAATCTGGTGTAGAGGTAAATAATTATTAAACTAATTTTAAACTAATTTCAATATTTTAATGCACATTATTAAAGAAAAAAAATGTTCATTATTTTTACGCGTGATTTTAATAAAGCCTAAATTTTGCCGCATGACTGCTTACCATGTGTGTACTTTTGATTCGGGGGTTTGGCCCGTTCGTCAATTAGGGACCGGATGTAATAAATAAATGTTTCAAATAATAAAATTAAATTAAAAATACCATTAAGTGTCTGGAACAGTAAGGGCTACATTTTTTTTAACTTAAGTTAAAGTGCTGTCTGGAAGAGTCTTGTCGGTGGAAAATCTTTAACTTTATAAATTAATTTTTAAAAAAATAATCGTGCCGTTTTAAACGTTCTGTCGGGATTTTTTAAGTTTAATAAACGTAGAACAAGATTGCCAAGGAGAAAATTATTTGTAAAATAATCCTACCGAACCAAATAAACGCATATCCTTGTAAAAATAAAAATTAAAATAATTTCGTGACAAAGATTTACTAATTAAGAAGTACAATACAAATAATAAAATTACTTTCTGGTTTGCAGCTTTTTTTTTTTTGAGCAGAACAACACGAGAGAAAATTGGAATATAAAAAGATTGTGTTGCATCAATTTTCTGAAGAGATGACTGGGCTGCCTTTTAACGATTTATTTATTTATTTTACAATGCACATTCATTACACAAATATTTTGGAATGCATACACAAGTCTTGTCTTGACACTGACAACAGAGAAGGCGGGGTTCGTGCAGTGGGTGGGTGCGAGTTGCAGATTTTCCGCCAATGGTCGGTGTTCGATTCAAGATAAAAGCCAGGATTTTGAATGATTTATATTTTCAAGCGATAATTAAACAGACCCGCTTGACGTAGTAATAAATAAAGTCTTCCTATATAAATAATCATTTTTACACTGTCCCTTCAAGTTGGTTGTTTGTACTACACTAGTTTTTTTTTTAAACACTCAACTTGACGACAACCAAAAAGCAATCGCCAGAAACTTTTAAAAATAATTTAAAATTTAAATTATTTTTAAATGTTAAATATCTTCTTGGAAGTTAAGTTTTGGTTTTATTTGAAAGATAATAGACTAAAATTAATCTATAAAAAAAGAAATAATTTTATATAAATTATTTTTTAACATTGGTAAGGTTCATTTTTGACAATTTAAAACAAATTTAAAAATTTCTTAAAAATCCAATATCTGTCCTTGAGATTTGTTTCAACCTAAATGTAAGAATTAATTAACTAAATTTTATAAAATTAATAATTTTAATTTAAAACATTGCGAAAATAACGTTTATTTATTCACTGTGTAGCCCGTGATCTATCATCAAGGTCATAGGTCAACAACAGTAGCCTTCTACTGTCATCTCACACTTAAAAAAAAGCAAAAAGAAAAGTGAGTTTTAATTACAGAGAACAAAAACTACTAGATGATTTTTTAGTTTTATTTAAAAATATATTATCTGTAACTGTTTTTAAGAAAATATTCATATCTTTTTATTCTAAAGGCTTTTAAAAAGTTAATGAATATTTTTAGACAATAAGAAACTAATAAAAATAGTTAAATGACACTTTTGAGTTTAATTCATTATTTTTATTTTTTTAATTATTTTCATGCCTATTTGATGTCATATTTAATTGCACTCAATGAGGTTATTTTTTAATTATTTTGATTTTAAAATTCATTAAAAAATGGGGAAAATGATATAAACTTATTTGCAGTGATACACTACTGTTGTTGAGTGTTGATTTTACAATTATTTTCTTTTTAAACTTCCATAAAAAAGTAATCTAACAGCTGTAAAAATGAAAGAAAGTAATTTTTTAAAGTTCATACACTAAAATAAACTTTACAATCTTTTCTTCAAACATGTCTTTAATAAAAAATTAAAAAAAATATTGTTATTGCAAACAGCAAGTGAATAGATTTCAAAATCACACTGAAAATTGAAAAATTACGAGTAGATTTTTGAAAAATAAATATTCACAGTAGATTTTTTTCCTTGTCAAATCTGAAAGAAAATAAGGTTTTATTATGCAAGCTCTAAATCTTAAAAAAAAAAATCTTTTTAAGTTTTGTTTAATTATTTTTGGTAAAGTTATTTTCTCTGGGTTGCATCTTTCGCTTTGACTTTTATAAAAAGTGTGCACACATTTTGGTGATACTGAGTAATGCTTGATTTAAAATATTTCTACATACAATGAACAATAAAAGTCTTTGTAAAATAAATAAATACAAATGTATTTTTTTAACTTAGTCTAAGATTTAAAAAACTGGAAACAGTTTGATGGTTTCAATGAGGTGCTTTTTAGGGTGTTTTAATTTGTCACAAAAATAGTTTATACAAAGTAAAATAAAATCAGTTCTGGTATATTATCTCTCCCAAAAATACTAAATTTAAATGGATAACCGAATTTCCTTCATAACTTTTAGCACCATGGTTGGTTTGTTTTTCACATACTAATTTTATAAAAAACTAAAACTAAAAGCAAGCAAAAAGTAAGTCATTATTTACACTATTTATATTTGGACTATTGTCCTCACCTTTGTTGTTGAGGTACAACGTTTCAGTCGTTGTATTTCCAGCCTTCCTCAAGTGTATATCAATCAGGTTTAGTTTTACAGGACAATGGTTTAGTGGATCAAGGTGTTGGTTTGTGAATTTGGTGACATAGTGATTGTGTGTTCAATCCTTGGGTCGGGCAGTGTGTACTTGCACTCAGTGGAAACAGGTGAGCAATAACTGAACAGTACTAAATAAAAATAAGAACTAGAGACAAAATATCCCTAGACATGAATAGTAGAATGAGAACAGTCTATCCCTGTGGATTGAATAAAGGGTTCAGTTCAGAATTCCCTGTAAGTTACCCAAATCGATATACACCTGAGAAAGCCCAGACAGTACAACAGCCGAAACGTTGTGATATAAAATAACAAAGACAAGAACAATAATATGATGTAGTGATAAATTCTCATCTCAGAAATTCAGACAGAAAAAAAGCCTCACAATTTTTTATTAAAAATCTATTTTTTTTTTTGTGTTCCACTTTATTTAAATTTCAAATAATAAAAAAATTCATCTACAGTGTAACCCGGATATAATAGACTTTAGATATCAGAAGAAACCCGGATATAATCTATTTTTCTGGTATAAGATAGAGCCTGTGTTAATGTATATAAATTAGATAAATTCCGGATATAAGAGACTTTTCTCTGGTTGACAACTCTCTTATATCCAAGTTACTAGTATATTTTTACATTTTTGATCTTCCTTATGCGTTGGGGTATTGTCTTAAAAATGAAAAGCCAGTTTTGCTTTTCTAAAAATCTATATAATAAATGCAAATGTCGGTGTGTCACACTTTTTCAACTTTACTCCTAAAGAACGTAGCCCAACATTACATACCATTTTGGAATTAGGCTGACTCCATGAGCAAATTAAAAATCTTCTGGGACAGATCTGGTCCCACAATCCTGAAATTTAAGATTCCCAAATTTACTGTGATTATTTTCAATGATTTTTTTACGACAAATTCTTTTGTATAATAACAATTTTTATGACTTGGAAATAATTTTGGGAATAGTCAAAATTAACTGCAAAATCCATCGAAAGTCACCCATGAAATAAAATAATTGTTTGTACGAAAGTAAGGACCTACGTATATCAAATTGTCTTTAAATTAAGTTGCAGCCCAATAATTATCATTGAACTTTTAAAAGGTAAGCTTAATATTAATGCAATACTTAAATGCAGCAATTTTGAGTTCTTCTGTAGTTTATTGTTGCCTATTGCATCTACTCCTCCCTACCTATTGTGATGAAGGTCCAATCAAGATTTCTCTGCAGTAAATAAGGAAAAGCCATGATGCTTCTCATGGCTTTCAATCTTGATTGATATATCATAACATGTATTATATATGTTTTGCCTTTTGGTGAATTAAGATGACCGACAGTGTTTGTTTTTTGTCAACTGCACAGTACAGTAGGGTCATTTGGGCACTGTCTGAGAAAAAGAGAACCATGACGCAATTCACTTTGCCAGAAATTTGGAAACCGCATACTATACTGCTTGGTATTTGTGGCAGAAGCTCCAATACAAACATTTCAGAGTGTTTGGGTGTCAATGTGAGGACAGTTCAGAGGATTCGGAATGAGTTGGATGAATGGTGATTATGAAGGTAAAGCAGCTTGGAAAACTTACTCTGATCATTCTGATAAGAACTCCCAGTTTTGTTGGTGAGGGCCTCAGACTCAAGTGTCTTGAGGAGGTAGTGCTACTCTTGGTCAAGAGGGTGGCTGCTGGAAAACTCTATATTCAGAAGCAGGACTCTGCACCATGCCACTCAAGCAGGAGAACCCAGTCATGGCTGTCAGACAATTTCTACATTCACATCTCCTCTTTCATCTAGCCATCTAACTCCTCAGAATGCAACCCACTTGATGCTATGATGATGGGTACTGTTACAGCAGTATTTCTGGATGAATAAGCCAGGTTATTTATGCGTGCATCTCCAATGGGTGTCTGTTTTTGCTGCCTACTAGTGATCCACCAAACCAACCAAAACAAACTTGAAAATTCATATTGAAAAGAAACAAAACTAGCAAACCCAAACTCAAAAAAAAAAAAGAAAAAAAGTAGACCCCAGTTATACCATTTCTTATACCAATATAAGGGGTCTGTGTTCCAATTTTCCAGAAGTGGAACTCCATCTTCTTCAGGCTCAACCTGAAGTTCTGTTCCTGCCTGAAACAGGTATCAATGCCTCAACCCCATTGCAGGAGATCACAATTCCAGGCTACTCATCATTTATAATGAAAAATACAACCACCTAAATTGCAACACAGTCACAGGCTTTGTGGCTACATCAAGAATGGATGTCCCTGTTGCAGGGACACAAAAAACGAGGACCCTGATCTCCCGTATATTTGTTTCTTCATGGCACTTATCCATAGTACGATATTTGTCATTGCCCTGTATCATCCTCAGGATGAAGGGTCGGTAATCTTCGATCAAATATCAGAGAGAATTGACAATATCCTCACTGAATTTCCCTCAGTCAACTTTCACATATGAGGTGACTTCAATGTTCACCACAGAGTACGGTTAGTCCACTCAAATAAAACTAATGTGGAAGGCGGATATTGCAGAGACTTCTCCATTGCATGTGAACTAACCCAGATCATTGAAGACCCCACCTGATTCCTGGATGTGATGGTACAGAAAGCAAACCTCCTTAAACTTTTTCTAACATCCTGCACTGACAAATGCTCAGCAAAAGTTTTAGCCCCCATTGGTACATCAGATCATTCCTTAGTTAGTTTCCAAATTGACTCCAAACTAATGACATCCCCTGATTTACCATTCCATAGAATGCAGATTGGGACAGCTTTTGGTCCTACATCATGGAAGCTCCTCTTCCAAACTTCTTCAAAGATCCTGCCCCCAAAACTGCTCCCTAATTTCCAAATGGATTCTTTCTGGAATGGAGTATTTTATATCCCAAAAAAAGTTCCAGCAAAAACCAAATAGTCAGCACTGGTTCACCCCTGAATGTACTGCAGCCATAGCTCACTGGAACCACTATTTCAAAATCTATTGCAACAAGCCGTGTAGTCTGACCCTTACTTCCTTCAGAACTGTCTGCAATCGCTGTAAGAGAGTCCTAGAAAATTCAAAGTGCAGCTTTGCATTATCTGTCCAGGACAAGGCTGAAAATAAACAAATTGGATTTTGTGAATTCTGGAAGATCATCAACCAAATTATGAACAGAGGCAAAGCTGATGTGCCCACTATTATAAATGGCCTCTAAATCATATCATCCTTGACAGACAAAGCAAAGCTCTTCACCTCAAACTCAACATTAGATGACAAAGGTCAAGTGAATGCCAGTCTTCAAGATTACTGGCAATTGATCCCTCCTTCCAGTATAGACCTATTAATCTCCTCAGTATCATCAATAAGTTTTTTGAGGCTTAATCAACAATGTCATTGAGCACCTGGATAGGAACAACCTTTTGTGACAACCAGTATGGGTTCTATCAGCTTGATCCACTGCTGATGTCCTAACTACTATTACACACAGAATTAGTGAGGACCTTGACTACATACATACCGCAAACACCATGGCATTTAATATCTTGAAGGCCTTTGACAAAGCATGGTACAAAGGTTTGCCACACAAGCTCTCCAGCTACAGAATCACTGGAAGGCTTTTTTCTATTATAAAATCCTCCCTAACAGGTAAAATCACTGAAGGAAGGTATTAACAGCCAGTCCTCCAAGGCCCTAGTGGTCAATGCAGGAAATCCTCTAGGGGTCACTTGTCAGACCAACCCTCTTTCTGATTTAAATAAATGATCTGCCTAAGAATATCCTCCAATCATTTGTAAACATCTATGCCGATGATACAATATACGGCTGCACCTCTAAAACCCTTGATGATCAGTGATTAGCAGCCGACTGCTTTTCTGATCTAACACTAACATCTCAGAGGGAAGGAAAAAAACTGGCTGGTTACATTCAATGCCTAAAACCAAATTGGTTATATTCTATTACCACCAATCAATGTCTGAACTATCACCAGTCATAATGAATAGATATCCCCTCAAGGAGACTCCATGCCTCGAGGGGATATTGGGGATCAGACTCACACCTGGCAAGAGGAATTTCTATATGATCCATCACTAAAGATGCAGATAAAATGATC